>OY720677.1:82644971-83198336 GCA_963170755.1 Amphimallon solstitiale | reverse complement strand
ATGTACTTTATGAGAGTTTCTGCAATTACTTGTTCCAGTATTTTTGAAACAGATGGTATAATCGATATCGGCCTGTAATTTGATGGATTATTTACATCTCCTTTCTTGTATATTGGAATGACTTTGATCACTTTAAATGCATGCGGAAAGACCCCCTGCGACAGACAAGTGTTTACCATCACAAATATACATATATACATTTGTACGTAAACGTATATGAATATATGTACGTGTTGAGATACACAGCATACACTTAGGTGTCATTACCAACAGCGAACGCACAGACACCGGTGTTTCGGCCTTTGAGGCCTCTTCAGTGTACGTGGTGCTGCTGGCAATGATCCACAACTAAGACCGTGTCTTATGTCCGTTGAATCGCAGAAGTGCCTATGAGAATATCTCAGCGACATCTGCCATCCAAGCGCGACACCGAACACGACAGTTTCATCTTGCACACTGTGCTAAAGACAAAACCTGTACGCTAAATGTGTATCTCTGCATATAAGGCCAATAGGTGGCACCGCCATATCACAAATAAATAGGATATGAAATACTTGAATGTGTAACGTACATTAACGGATAATACTATCACAAATATACATATATACATTTGTACGTAAACGTATATGAATATATGTACGTGTTGAGATACACAGCATACACTTAGGTGTCATTACCAACAGCGAACGCACAGACACCGGTGTTTCGGCCTTTGAGGCCTCTTCAGTGTACGTGGTGCTGCTGGTAATGATCCACAACTAAGACCGTGTCTTATGTCCGTTGAATCGCAGAAGTGCCTATGAGAATATCTCAGCGACATCTGCCATCCAAGCGCGACACCGAACACGACAGTTTCATCTTGCACACTGTGCTAAAGACAAAACCTGTACGCTAAATGTGTATCTCTGCATATAAGGCCAATAGGTGGCACCGCCATATCACACGCCTCAAAGGCCGAAACACCGGTGTCTGTGCGTTCGCTGTTGGTAATGACACCTAAGTGTATGCTGTGTATCTCAACACGTACATATATTCATATACGTTTACGTACAAATGTATATATGTATATTTGTGATAGTATTATCCGTTAATGTACGTTACACATTCAAGTATTTCATATCCTATTTATTTGTGATATGGCGGTGCCACCTATTGGCCTTATATGCAGAGATACACATTTAGCGTACAGGTTTTGTCTTTAGCACAGTGTGCAAGATGAAACTGTCGTGTTCGGTGTCGCGCTTGGATGGCAGATGTCGCTGAGATATTCTCATAGGCACTTCTGCGATTCAACGGACATAAGACACGGTCTTAGTTGTGGATCATTGCCAGCAGCACCACGTACACTGAAGAGGCCTCAAAGGCCGAAACACCGGTGTCTGTGCGTTCGCTGTTGGTAATGACACCTAAGTGTATGCTGTGTATCTCAACACGTACATATATTCATATACGTTTACGTACAAATGTATATATGTATATTTGTGATAGTATTATCCGTTAATGTACGTTACACATTCAAGTATTTCATATCCTATTTATAAGTGTTTACCATATCAGCCACCGGATCTGCAATCTCACATATAATACTTTGTAAAAGCTTGGTTGAAACACCATACAAATCTTCAGTACTTTTGCCTCTCATCTTGCGGACAATTTGCACAATTCTTTCCGCTGTGACTGGGCCAAAATAGCATGAGTCTAAATTGTTTATTTTCACACATTTCATATACCTATCAACATTTTTTCTTATGTCCGGATGTAAGTAATCATGAGCTGTAAAATGTTTATTAAGCTGTTCCGCAGTCAGAGCAGAAGATATTTGTTTGCTGTTCATTTTCGTTGTCGTTCTTATAATATTCCATATTTCTTTTAAATAATATTGTCTAACTTCTTCATCTATCAATTTTTTATATTCATCTCTGTCTTTTTTATAAATATCAAATGCTTGTGACTCTTTGGTAACCATAGCAATAGTTGACAAAGCATCAACCTTGTTCTTTATTTCTCTAATATACTTAGACGTTTTCATTCCGTTATCTGTTTTACAGACTTTTATTTTCTTTATGGGTACCAAGCGCAGAAAGCCCTAGATTATGTCCACCAGTATTTTCGCCTTATCTCCAGCATCTTTTCCCATATAAGCTCGGTTCCAATCATATATTCTTAGTTGTTCCCTCAATATGCATATATTTTGTTCCGTAAGTATTCGTTTATTCATTGTTTCACTCTTATTTTTATTTCCAATGTTAGCATTATATATCAAGAGTTGCGCCATATGATCTGCTATGTGCAAGTTTATTGTATTAACTGTATACATAGATTCATTTATATTAGTTAATATGTTGTCAATACATCTATTTGTAGTGCTTATTCTTGAGCCATTTGTCATAGTTTTACAAACATTAAAACAGCTAAACAAATTCAGTACATCATCAACTTGCCCTGACTTCTCATTAAAATCAATACTGAAATCACCAGCAATAAACACCCGCTTACTAAGTATGTCATTCCCAATGTGACTTAACATATTATACATTTGTATCATAAAATTATTCATGCTACCAGTAGGTGATCTATATACTGCAATGTATATACTATGCATGGATTCAATTGCTGCTACTTCCATATCCACCTCTGTTGAAAACTGCTGAATATCATCTCTAGGTGTAAAATCCATCCCTTTCTTTATAAGAATCATAACACCTCCATGAATGTGATTCACCCTGCAGTATACATTACCAATGTTATAGTCATCAAAAATTACTCTATTTACTACACTATTCTGTAGCCAGTGTTCAGTAATGCAGGCCACAACTATATTATTATCTTTCAATACCTTGCTAATCAAATGAACTTTGTTTGTCAAAGATTGGACATTTAAATTCATGAGAGTTATACTAGCTCTCGAATTTTCCTGTTCGTCGAAAAAAATTGTATTTTCTAACAACTATATCTTTCGGCCAAAGTTCTGGTTTTTTAATATCATCCAGTAAACTAAATTTAAATCCTACTCTAAATGATTTAGTCTTACTGTTATTACTTACATGTTTAGAGATTTCTTCTACAACGAATGAAGTGTCATTTAACTGTTTTTCCAAGAAGTTTTTCACATTCTCTGCGTTAGTTTCACATTGGGCATTACCAACGTACAGCCATGCTCTCTTCTCGGCTGCCGAAAAACTTTCTCCTTTTATATTTGCAGTACCTTTTATTACATCCGTATTATTTTTTCTTGTTTTCACGTTCCATTTCTCATTAACCCTACCATCGTCCATCCTTACTTCTTTTGTTTTGGAGTATCTTCCTCTTGTCCGCCTGCCACGTCCTTCACAAGGTCGCCGACATCAGCTGTTTGATCGGAATTGATATTTTCAGGTGCACGGTTTAGTTTTAATAACTGTTCACAATTCTGACACTGCATATTTTTACTTTTACCCGTTATACGTATTGTTTTTTCCAATAACTCTATTTTATCATTCTGCTTTTCTATTATACAGTTTTGCTTTATAACCGTATCGGATAAAATTTTTACTGTTTTATGCAATTCATTGATCTTTGTTATTATTTGTGATAATTTGTCACTGTCCGTCTCAATTGTTTCACTGGATCCTTTTGATCTCGTATTATTTACCATTGTACTATAATTTGTATTGTATTAAGTGCAATAAATATAATAACTTTGCCGCAGAGACGTACACGTGTAATACGTGGCAACGCGGTACCTACTGTCCGTTCCAATGCCGGCGACGACCGATACCACAACGATTTTCTCCGATCCCGATTGTCTCGAGTCCGGCTAAAAGAATTTCTAGAAGATACTTTTCCTGACCGTCTTATTACTGGAACGGGAAACATCAAATGGCGTCCGCGATCTCCTGATCTACCTCCAAATGATTTCTTTTTTTGTGGATATATCTAAAAAATATTATTTATACCCATGAAGCTGATAGAGCAGAAAACCTATTTGCCTTGGGAGAAGAAATAATTGTGGCTGCTAATTCAACAACTGCCCACGTTAGCAACGTAAGAGCAAATTTCTACGACCGCCTAGAACAATTGCTGTGCAGAGAGGAATTTTTGTATAGTTTATTATTATTTTCAAAATGCTTTTTATTTATTTCATTAGAGTTGTTTTTTATTTTATTAGAAATACGCTTTTGTTTTTGCCAGCTTAAGTTAAGAATTCTCTGCATCTACTGAAAGAAAAACAAATCCTTCCAACTTGTACATGTTATTCCTGAACGCATTACAAACACCCAAGTCGGTGGTCAAATGGTTACTGCTAACTTGTATTTGTCAGACAATTGTGGCACCGCGTTGCCACGTACCACATACATACAGATACAGACGAGTATTTTTCTAAAACTGTTGAAGCCAAAATTCAAAATCATTTTGGTGGGATTATATCAGATTCATGCACAAATGGCAATTATATTAATCAAAGCTTCTACTTCCAATTGGTAACATCACTTGAAGTTCAACAAGTAATTCAATGTCTACCTAATAAGAAATCGACGGGACTGGACGAGGTACCGATCAGTTTAATCAAGGTATGTTCGCGTGAGCTCTCTCCGTCAATAGCAGGAATAATTAATTAATAGGTCTGTCTCAATGGGCAAGTATCCATCGGCTCTCAAGTCTGCAGCTGTTGTACCAATTTTTAAATGCGGTGATCCAACGGCACTCGAGAATTATCGACCGATTGCGCTGCTTAGCATCTGCTCCAAGATTATTGAAAAGACTGTCTGTGGCAGGATCTAGTCGGTCTTCGATAGGTATCAGATCCTGACAGCTAGTTAGTACGGTTTCAGACCCGGTTTGTCCTGTGAGGTAGGGGTGACGGAACTTGTGCAATATGTCTACGACTGCCTGGAGCCTGGTGAGTTCGTTGCAGTTTGGTCGTTTGATCTTTCGCGGGCTTTTGATTCCGTAAGCAACTTTGTATCAAATAAAATATAGGCTATGGGTTTGCAGGGCTCAATTAACCGGTGGATATGGTCATTCCTGGAAAACAGAAGAACTAAGGTTAAGATTCGCGAGGACAAGTCCGATGGACTTGGGAACTCCACAGGGTAGTGTCCTCGGTCCACTATTGTTTTTAACTTATACTAACGATTTGCCGATACATATCTCCTGTGGTAGAGTGTTTATGTACGCAGAAGATACCTGTATTGTTTTTTTCAGATAGGGATCTCAACATTTTAAAAATAAAAATGAAGCTTGCTGTTGATGAGTTTATTAGATATTGGCTATATTCAGCCGGACTAATCACTAAGCGCTGCGAGTTCCACCGCTGGAACTCAGCGCTAGGTCGTACTGAATGGTGTATACAAAATATTCCCGCTAACGCACGCGTAGTGTAGTTTGATTATTTGAAATTTATCGCACATAACCCCAAAAAGAATGTCCTCTGTGGTGATATTAAATTGCAATTGAAGCCAATTAGATTTGGTACAAATTAGTGGATTTTATCTATTAAAACAAAATTAAATTGTTGAGGAATTAAGTTCTAAACTGTTCATCTAATATATGAATAAAATTAGTATCACAATAAATAATGCCAGTAATTATATTACGTTCATATATATTTTGGACTAATTCCACTGGTACATTTGCTGTAATTGCTTCACCGTTTATATTGAATTGTAATCTAACATATTCAATAATCCATTATGTATTTGCTTTTATGTTTGTTGAAATAAAAAGACTTGCATGTGAACGATATGCAGTTTTACGTTTTTAATACTAATACCACAGTCTAATACTTCTCCGCCAAATTTACTGTCAGCATAATAATACGTTTGTTCTATTATGCTTACAAAATATTTCGCGGGGAAGTACCATGAAATACATAAATCCTGAAACAAATTTATAGGTTCATAAATTCAAAACATTTACTTACACAACTAATATATTGCAATGCGAGATATGATAAACATTTATTATTTTAATCCAAGTTATTTTTCCATTGTTAAGCTTATGTTCTGTAATACATATTTTCAAATTTCAAATTTTAAAGCTCCCCTCCCTTTTCGCTTACCTTCTCAGCACTTTTTCTTTCCGCTAGAAAAAATGGCGTCCGCTTGCTACAGCGCTGAGTTCTAGCGGCGTACTGAATGCAATTGCTAGGTCAGCGACGGTATTAATGGAGGTACATAATATCCGCAGGGAGCCAATGTATTTAAATATTAATATTGACGGAATACTCTGGAGGTCACCTCGTCACTAAAGTTCTTGGGTACAATTGTTGATAGTAACCTTACATGGAAAAGTCAAATAGATCGTGTTTTCGATCTTCTCTCTGAAAAATATGTTAACCGTTGAATCTCTACTAGGAATTTATTATGGATTGGTGTACTCTGCAATCTCATTTAACATTATGGTTTAGGGACAGGCATCTGAAATAAGTAGAGTCCTCATTACTCAAAGCGTATTCTTCGAATTATTTTTAATGTGCCACGCGAAACATCCTGTAGGGAATTATTCTTTATGAATGAAATTCTGGCGGTCCCGTCAATATATATTTATTTATAAAGTACTAACTTATACTTACAAAAATCGGGATTATCGTCGGTGAAGTGGTGAGTATCACAATTACGAGACACGTAATAGGGACGATATAAGACTTTGTAAACCGGCTCATACCTACAAGAAATCTCCTATCTATGCGGGTTGTCGCCTCTTCACTCTTGCCAAGGGAGATTAAATGTTTGCCGACATTAGGGATATTAAGAGGGAATTGAGGAGCCTGTTGCTTGGAGGTGTATTTTACAGCGTCGAGGAGTTCGAATGTCACATTTGGGTGACTGCTGGTAAATGATTTTAAACTGCTGTATCTATGTAGTATTTCGGGAATTTTACATTTGTATTTGTGAGCGTTTTGTGTGTAACTAGTTGTAATGTTATTATTTGATATGACAGATGTTTATATTGTGACTTATCCAATTCTTGTTTACCAAGGCTGAATGGACTAATAAATATATTATTATTATTATTGATTCCCTATGCCTATACTCAAATCGCTGAACAGATTCAGTGATCACGTTGGGTTCACATAATCACAAGTCGTATGCACACAAGCACATAAAGTCATTCTTTTCAATTTCTGTAAGTTATCGCCGTAGTATTTGACATAAGAAATTGTGCATATTCAAATGAAAACTGAATAAATGCAGCCAAAACAGATTTAACGGAAACAAAAACGTAAAAGTAAATAAACACCTGCGGTATTACTATTACAGTTTACCTAATCGCCTAATGTAAAAGATCTTTGCCGCCGATCGTTTTTATGCATAGCATGCCTTGATCACGTTGAGTTAACACACTTTTATTGCTGAATCTCTTCGGCGATTCTAGTATAATGATATTTGACACATGCTATATGCCAGCTACTTTAATTTTATGTAATAGCTATTATGTAAACAGATATTTTGATTTCTTTATAGAGCTATTCTGTTTCACTGCTTTATTTATCGAGTGCCAATGGTCAACTGAAGAACGTCAGAGAAACCTATAACCAGTTTCTTTGTTATATATTGTTTATATGAGAAAGGAATGATAATAATAGAAATACCCTATGATTATATATGTACAACAAAAACGTGCTGTTTACCGTAAATACAAAATATTTTGAAAATATAATTCATAGCATATGTTACACAAGATAAATAAATATAAAAAGACAAACAGTGGTTTTTATATCTGTATTTAATTCAAATATTGTAATTAAGATACACCTTGATATATATCAATCATTAACAAAACTCTTGTCAAAAATGCCCAATATATCTTGCTACTATGGAACAAATAGGATTTAATGAAAATAAATACTCTTTGTATTTAATCTCATGCTGTGAGATGTCTTTTTCGATGTTTTTCTATACTCTGTCTGAAATTTGTTTTGAAGTCACACTTTAAGCACCTATAATCAAATTCCTCAAGATGTACTGTTTTCATATGTTTTTGCAGTAGATACTTTTGACTTACTATGTAGTTACACTGTAAGCACTTATGATCAAATTGTTTAAGATGTATTGCTTTTGTATGTCGTTTAAGACTACTTTCGTAATTTGTTTTGTAGTTACACTCTAAGCAGTTATAAGCAAGCCCATCATTATGTTTTCCTGTTATATGTAGTGTCAAATTTGCCCTTTTATTTGTTTTGAACTCACATTTAAAGCAGTGATAATCAAATACCCCGAGATGTTTTGTTTTTATATGTTTTTCTAAAACATGTTTGTACTGTGTTTTGTAGTTACACTTTAGGCACTTATGATCATATTCCCCAAGGTGTATTCTTTTCATATGAATTTCAAAGCTTTTTTTCCTATTTGTTTTGTACTTACACTTTAAGCACTTATAATCAAATTCTTTAAGATGTTCTGTTCTTATATGGACGTTGAAATCCCCTTTCCGGTTTGTTTTGTAGTTACACTGTAAGCACTTATAATCAAATTCCTCAAGATGCTTTGTTTTTATATGTCTTTCTAGAGTTGTTTTATAATTCGTTTTGTAGATACACTTTAAGCACTTATAATCAAATTCCTCAACATGTTTTGATTTTATATGAATGCGCAGATTCCTTTTGTTATTTGTTTTGAAATTACATTTCAAGCACTTATGATCAAATTCCTGAAGATGTTTTGCTTTCATATGAATTTTGAAACTAAATTTTCTATATGTCTTGTAGTTACACTGTAAGCACTTATACTCAAATCCCTCAAAATGCTTTACTTTTATATGACTTTGCAGATTTTCTCTGAAATTTGTTTTGTAGTTACACTGTATGCACTTATAATCAAATATTTTAAGATGTTTTGTTTTTATATGTATTTCTAGACCACTTTTGTTATTTGTTTCAAAATGACAGTTGAAGCATTTATAATCAAATTCCTTAAGATGATCTGTTTTTGTATGTGTTTCTAGAGCACTTTTATAATTTGTTCTGAAATTACAATTTAAGCACTTATAATCAAATACCTCAAGATGTTTTGATTTTATATGAATTTTGAAACATCGTTTTATATTTGTTTTGTAGTTGCACTTTAAACAATTATAATCAAATTCCTCATGATGTACTGATTTTACATGATTTTTAAAACTGTATTTTATATTTGTTTTGTAGTTACATTTCAAGCACTTGAAATCAAATCCTTCAAAATGATTTATTTTTATATGAGTTTGCAGATATTTTTTATTATTTGTTTTGTAGTTACACTTTAAACACTTATAATCAAATACATTAAGATGTTTTGTTTTTATATGTTCTTCTAAAATATATTTGTACTGTGTTTTGTAGTCACACTGCAAGCACTTATAATCAAATTCCGCAAGATGTTTTGTTTTCATATGCATTTTTAGAGTGTTTTTGTAATTTGTTTTGTAATTACACTTTAAACATTTATAACCAAATCCTTTAAGATGTTTTACGTTTTTATGAATTCGCAGTGATCCTGTGCTATTTGTTTTGTAGTTACACTTTGAGCACTTGTAATCAAATTCTTCAAGATGTTTGGTTTTTATATGCTTTTTCAGATGTTCCTTTGTTCTTGTTTTGTAAGTACATGTTAAGCAGTTATAAACCTCACCATGTTGGCTCATTATATGTCTTTCGAAATTTCCCCTATATTTTGATCGATAATTACATTTTATGCACTTATAATGCGATTCGTTTGCTGCAACTTTGACATGAATATTTTTTATGTGTACTTTCACAAATTCTTTTGTCATGAATTGTCTATTACAAAGTCCGCACTTGTACGTTTTCACGATGCAATGGTTCTTGTTGATATGGCTCTTCAAATCTGTTCTGTACATAGTCTTGTATTTGCACCGTTGGCATTCATATATTTGGTGTCTTCGAGTTTTGTATCTCTTTCCTTTTATCGATTGATTGGTCGATGTCAATGGAATGCACATTCTGGAAATAAAGAAAACCATTACAGATATTTTACTACTATAAACCGTCTCAGCCCCATTATGCAGTACAGGTTTATCAGCAATATTGCATCTCTTATTGGCTTTAGTAAACTTTTAATAACTCCTTCATTATGTCCGACTGCCTTGTTGCAAATTCTATCATGTAAAGTACAGTCGGGTCCGCTTATAACGATGGCGCTGGTGCCAAAAAAATTTGTCCGCTATATGCAAACGCTCGCTATAAGCGATTCTTACCAGGTTTGTAACTAGATATTTATTTGACATAGAATGTATATACATATATGTACAGGGTGAGTCATTAGTAGCCGTTTCTTCGATTGCTCTTTTGTGTTTTAAATAAAAGAAAAAGCAATTAGTGGAGGATCCATGGTTGCTTGTGGCGCATATTGTAAAAATGCTTTAAGCTCTGGCGCACTTCCGGTTTCACCGGAAATGCACGGAACTTAATTTTTTTAAAAGACTCACGCTATATATTTTTGGATTTTCTTATACTACTTTAAATTGCCTGTTCAACTGGTTTTTTTTTCAAAATTGAGCCAATAGCTTTTGAGTTATTAATTTTTTTTGAAAATATTTGACCAAAACACGTGTTCAGAAAAAAATCATTTTCACATTGTTTTTTAAAGTAAAAACATTGACTTTGGTGGTGCTTGTAGCCAAGAAAATTCTGCATCATTCGGTAAAGTTGCACTCGACAATACCTCATGAAACTTTGTTTTTCCAAAGCCTACTTCCTGAAATTTTCACATACCAAAAACTTATTTTTTTTAAATGGAACACCCAGCATTTTATTGAGTCATCTTGTTCCTTTTTTTATTCTCTTTCATTTTTGTTAACAATGTCCTATACCTATCTTTTCTAATTTTTGAGATAATCACTATACGAGCAATTAGCGGTCAATTAATGAACTACGGGCGCTGTTCTCTGCACCCAAATATTGGTCCAATAAAGGCTGGAATGCGACTGACTGCCTGAGTCAACTGTTAAAGAAAGTCGATATACATTTATGTCAAACTTATAAAAGCATCCCTATTAGTTATCATCCAAATGAATTATTCTTATGAAGAGTTAATAGATATGATTGACATTTTGGGTGAATCTGAAAGAAACTCGTTGCTAGCATCCAGACTTCATGCACAGCGATCCCTGGTAGAAGTCAACCGAAGCCAGAAACCTTCGAAAATATAAAGTGGACGGTTTGAGTGAACAGAAAGCATTGAATATGAAAGAAAGAGCGGAAAAAGCAATAACTGGTGAGGATAAGACGTTTATGGTACTTGCGAGTGTAGTTGAACACCCCCATACTAGTACTACGAAAATTAGTCGGCAGTTAGATGTAAGTTAAATTTGAGAATCCAGAATAATTAGGAAATACGAAATTCACCCGTAGCATATTCATACACAGGGATAGATAAAAGAAATTTTCAGGATCACTTACATTTTTGTCAATTGGCAGCAGATAAATTATCCTGGCTTTCTCAATTTTTTGTTGTTTACCAACGAAACCTTCTATTCAAGTGAATACGTTCATCGTCACAATTCCGTTATTATAACACATAAAATCCCCCACATTATCACACCTGTAAACTTTCAAAATAGTTGGTCATTAAAACTGTGGGGAGGAATAGTGGGTAGTTACATAATTGGACCTTATTTCTTTGATGAAAATGTTAATGGGGGAGAATATCTTCGCTATCCACGAACGGATTTTCAAAACTTTTTGAAGACATCTTCAAATATGTCAGTAAACATAACCTTTATTTTATTTCGATGTTAACCAACAGTGTTAAAAATGAAATACTGCAACTGGACATTGCCGGAATTAAAAAATTTAAATGCGATGCTCTTCATTCTATAAAATTATTACTTTTGGGATAGTTGGATATAACATTTACTTTGTTTGACAGTTGACTAAGGAAGTCGGGCGCCATCCCTGCCTTCCATTGGTTCAACGAATATTTTGGTGCATAGAACAACAGCGCTCATAGTTCTTTAATTGACCGCTAATTGCTCCTATAGTGATTATCTCACAAATTACAAAAGATAGGTATAGGACATTGTTAACAAAAATGAAAGAGAATAAAAAAAAGGAACAAAACGCCTCAATAAAATACTCCATTTAAAAAAAATAAGTTTTTGGTATGTGAAAATTTCAGGAAGTAGGCTTTGAAAAAACAAAGTTTATTGAGGTATTGTCGAGTGCAACTTTACCAAATGATGCAGAATTTTCTTTGCTACAAGCACCACCAAAGTTAATGTTTTTGCTTTTAAAAACAATGTGAAAATGATTTTTTTCTGAACACGTGTTTTGGTCAAATATTTTCAAAAAGAAATTAATAACTCAAAAACTATTGGCTCAATTTAAAGCAGTACAAGAAAATCCAAAAATATATAGGGTGAGTCATTTAAAAAAATTAAGTTTCGTGCATTTCCGGTAAAACCGGAAGTGCACCAGAGCTTAAAGTATTTTTACAATATGCGCCACAAGCAACCATGGATCTTCCACTAATGATTTTTTCTTTTATTTAAAACACAAAAGAGCAATTGAAGAAGCGGCTACTAATGACTCACCCTGTATATATATATTTGTTTAGTATAATATGTATAAACAAGATACAAATTCTTAATATGGAATATGTACATATTAACAAAATTCATACAAACGTATGTACTTATATGTATACAATGTAATGTTCATTTTAAATAGTCTGTGATCTTTTTTTGAGTTGCACTTTTCTTCAACAAAGAATCTTCAATTCCTTTTTGTACAAAATCAAACTGTTGCTTCAAGTTGCTTTGGAAATCATTGAATTCCAAATAAGTGGATACGATTTTTATTGCACTAAGTACTTGTTGAGCTGTTGGTGGTTCAACGATGCTTTCTGGCTCTTCCTCTTCTTCTTCTGATTCCGACTTTTCATTAAATTGCGTTTTTGTAACTGCTGCTGCAATTTCAATTTCTGATGGGTACTCGCAAGTTACCAAATAATCGTCGACTTCTTGAAATGCATTAATTATGTGAGCGTTTAAAGGCCCTTTCACAAGATCAGTTGTGATAGCCCAGTCATTTAAACTAAGGGAGTCTTCTTCATCTACAGCTTCTGGATCTTTATGCTTTAATATCCACTGAGCCAAAGGAATCTCATCATCATCATCAAATTCCGAATAAAATCCAGCGTGTTTATAACAATTAACAATAGTGTTTTTGTGAAACACGATTTCATGCTGTGTTTATAGCTAATATACCATCCAACAAAGTAAAGTTAAAATCCTTAGCTTCATCCAAACAAGAAATCATCCTGCATAAAACCATTTTCTTATAATGTTGTTTGATACAGGCGATAATACCTTGATCCATGGGTTGTAGGGCTGCCGTTGTGTTGGGTGGAAGAAAAACTAACTTTATGGCACGTAGGTTTTCAATTGCAGGATGGGCTGGACAATTGCCAATCATTAACACTATGTTTCTGTTCTGTTTTTGTAGTTCATAGTCCCAGTTTTTTATTTCCTTTTCGAAAACCTCTGATGTTACCCATGCTTTCTTATTAGCGGTGTAATTAACCGGTAACACTCTGCAAGTCCTAAAACAACGAGGTGCTTTAGATTTTCCAATGACCAGCAACTTTCTCTTTTCGGTTTCCGTCATGTTGGCACAGACAAAAACGGTGATTCTTTCTTTGCTTTTTTTGCCTCCTTGACACTTTTCTTTTCGGAACTTCAGTGTTTGGTTTGGGACAATTTTATAAAAGAGACCAGTTTCATCCCCGTTAAAAATATCGCTGTCGGAATAACCTCTACTTATTGTGGGCCAAACATTGTCTAACCAGTCCTTTGTTGTTTCAGCAGAAACACTTGCGCCTTCTCCATGGATTTTACTAGATGAAATATGGTACCTCTTCTTAAAACGGTCTATCCAGCTTTTTGAACAAGATGTTTCATTATTGGGGAACATTATTTTGGAAAATTCTTCTGCTTTTTCCTGTAGTATTGGTCCACTTATTGGCACGTTTTGAGTCCTTTTTTGCTTAAACCACTGCAATAATGCTTGATCAACTTCCTTGTTAACTGGTTTTCGAATTCGTTTTAACTTAGAAATATTCGAATTTAATGTCCCTTTAATTTTATTCTTGTTTTTCCAAATTGTGGAAACAGTCGAAGTTGACAAGCTATACTTTCTACAAATGTTAGCATTAGATGTTCCACTGTTGATGTCATCGATAATTTTAATTTTTTGTTCTAATGTAAGGGGTTTTCTATTTCTCGGCATGATGATAATGTTACTAGTAACAAGATATAAAAACTACTGAATAAAAATTCTGTATATGCACGGCATGCCAGTAGACGAGTTATGACAAGTTTATTTACATCGGGCCTGCGTTAACAGCCGAAGAATGTGTCGACTCCTCGTTATAATCGCAGCGGCAAACAGAAAATTTGCTCGTACTAAAAGAAGTGCTCGTTATATCCGAGCTCGTTGTATCCGAACTCAAATTGTATTAAGTTTAAGGAACAATTTTCCGTAACACTGAAAATCACTCGTTAAAACCGGACGTTCGTTATAAGTTGTACTCGTTATAAGCGGACCCGACTGTATATGGCTATTAGAATTGTTGCTGTCAATTGTCAGTTTTGGCAACCACGAAATCAATTGCCACAAGAACTGTATTGCATAATAGGGTTGAGACAGTCTAGTCATGATGCAATAATATTTCTATGTAGTAAAGTGTCGTCCTCTGATATCTTTCAAATGAATTAATATGTAAGAATGAAAAGTGGTAAGCCAATAAAATTATTCCAAAGATTCTCATCCCCACTCTCACAATTTAATCCGGAAGTTTATAAAAAATGTAATATATTCATAATATATTTTCTATTTTACATAAGAGTATACTTTTTTCGATATGCTTTTAACATCGTTCGCACTTGAATTACATATCAACATAACCTATACAGCTATTACTATGATAGAAGTAACATCAAGTGAATTTCTTATTGAAGATTCGTAGCATTACTAATTTTCTTCCTTATTATACTCACAATTAACCTTGTATAACATAATAATGAAAATGAATAACTTTGTAAAAACGGATCTTTTAAAAAGTATTCATTTTTTTTTTAAAGAAATATAATCTAAATAAGGAAATAGTATTAACAAACTAGCATTTTTATTAAATACTTACATGAAATGTCAGTCTGTTTCGGGTTCAGAGTTTGAGTTATTCTCATTTTCTACTACATGTTCAACAGGTATGTTTAAAACCTATGTCATATGACTAACACCCCTATTCTGTAATTTGATCGTTAAGCATTATCGAACGCATTTCACTCAAAAATCGATACGGTCGAAAATTCGTATTCTCTACTTGTTCGATCGTTATGGAATCGTTGGAAAGTCGTGATGAAGTTGTATTTCATTACGTTAGGCAGTGCTAAATATGTTATGTAAAATAAGAAAAAGCAATTAAAAGCTATCCAAACCACAATATCTATGTGCGATTCAAGTCTCCTTCATATGTGATATTTTATTAAACCAGTTGCAATAATTCAATCTCTGCTCAAAGTGATTGCCCCGTAAATGTTGTAGTACAGAAACTTTATATGGGTGCATATGTAAATTTGTTTTCAGTGCCTTATGAGCACTTCTGTAGGAAATACTTACAATTTAAATAAAAATATTTTATCGCCAACCGTCAGTAAAGTGATGCTTTACCATAGCGTTTTACGGAGGTAAAGAAACACTTTATCGTACTGTACAATAAAGTACTTTACCTGCCACTAATATCTGTCAGCGTAGCCATTGACTGATGACTTTAAAAATAAATCGTTTGTCACTGTCATAAACTGTCATAAGTTATTATATCTTTATTTCTTAAATTAACAATTTTCACGGTTGGCGATAAAATTTTTTATGCACCACGTCAGTAAAGTACCTTTACCGAACTCGTCTGTTACTCGCCGCGCTCGCTTCACTCGCTTGGCTCGTAAATCAGACTCGTTCGATAAAGTATCACTTTACTGACTTGTTACATAAATAACTATTGTGGGACTAACTTTCATTCGCTGTCCAATGTCTGCCACAACATTGGTGCTTTTTCAGGTTTACGTTTACAAGCACTCCCCGTTTCCTTAAATCCTTCAATCACCCCATTGCAATGGCGAGTGAATGTGTCCAAGTTTATTTATAGATTTGCATATTCCGTTGCAAATTGCTGAAAACTCGATCCCAATGAATATTTCCATGATCCATCCTCTTGCAATGTGCCACTCCGAAAGAGCGACATTACAATAAACGTATCCTGTTGTGTCGTAAAAGGCATGGGTACACCAGGTATATTGTCTTGAAATAGACAGAAAAGCGACAATAAATCAATGAAAATACGAATGTACAAATATTTCCTTGTTTTTGATAATACTGGACTTTTTTGTTGTCAACCCAGGGGAGTTCAAAATGATCTCGCTGTATATCGTAAAGATAGTTATCCCCTAAAATAACGTATTTCACACGTACGTTGGCAACACTTATTTGTTTCCAATAAAAAGGAACCAGTAGAAAAGGATGTTATTATACTTTACTGGCGTGCAAAAGACAAGAACGTAAATAAAGAGTTGGTATCCTGTATCATTGTAGTATACAGATAACCGACGTATACGATGGACAAGCTACAATTATTGAGAATTGAAAAATCTAGTTACCCGTGCAAAACAAATTGTTGTTTATTAAATAGTGCATTATTTTATCTGTCAATTGCAGTATATTTGTGACATTTGGTTGAATAGTGTCTGAGAAATAGTCCATAGAATAAGCTTCGGAAAAATGGAATTATCACGAGAAAACTTTCGGATAATGATTTACTACGATTTCAAAAAAAAGGCTTGAGCGCGTGTGAGTGTGATGAAAGTTAAAAATCGGCATTTGGGGATCTCGCACCATCATTGGATACTCTTTATAGATGGTATAAAGGATTTGAGCGAGGTTGCAGGTCGGTGGTTCATAAAAAAGGAGCTGCCTCCTTTAACTGCTGTTAACCCCGAAAACATTGATGCGGTGAAGAAGATGGTGGAAGAGGACAACCGCATTTCTATGCAATGATAGAGTCCAATCTGAAGATTGGATCCTCGTAAGTGAGATCAAAATTGCACGAACATTTACATTTGAAAAAAGTTGTATCTCGGTTTGTACCCCCATCATCTGACAGATTTACAAAAAGCAGAACATGTTAGAATTTGCCAACAAACTTTAGATATGTTGAACGCTGGAGGTCATCAAATTATTTCTTAAAATGTAACTCGCGATGAAACGTACATACCACCGTTTTTTTATGTTCCTAATCGCCAAGAAAGCCGAGTCTGGATACATGAAGACGAAGAAACCCCTACGATGGTGAAAAACAACGAGCAATGAAAAAAGTTATGTACGCAATATTTTTTAGAAGTGCGGGTTCGGTGGTCGCAATTAAATTATAAGATCAGAAGACAGTTACCGCTAAATGGTATGTTGAAAATTGTTTGCCTACTGTGTTTTGTAAAGTGCCCAGAAAGGGGATCATGTTACATCATGATAAGGCGTCGTCCCATACAGCAGGGACAACTGTTCAGTATTTAACGGAAAACAAAATTAAAATTATAGAACATCCTCCTTACTCACGGGATTTGGCGATGTGTAACTTCTGGCTATTCTTTAAGCTCAAAAAACATTTGAGAGGGAAAAGCTTCCAGTCCGAAGAAGAGATTGACATCGCCGTTAAGTGTCTTTTTGATAGTATCCCTAAGGGACAGCTGGTTGAACGCTTTTAAACTATGGAAGGAGAGAATGATTAAGTGCATTATTGTAAATGGCAATTACTTTGAACATATTTAAAATAAAAATTCTAAAAACTTATATCAATCTTTCTATTCTCAATAATTATAGCTTGTCCCTCGTATCTTTGTATTTCGAGGTTATATTGTAAATACATGTAGGAATTTAAAAAAGTTACCCCCCCCCCCTCCAGCGAGACGTATATTTCGTCCAAGAGAAAAGTCAGCGACAGAGAAGGGAGTCAGTCGTAAGAAGTAAGCGACAATAGACGGGTTAGACGAGGTCGCTGCCGAACGACCATAACGGTGTTCAAAAAAAAAGCATAATTTCTTGATGGAAATAAAGGTAGACGCTCAAGAAAACGAAGATGGAATTGATTTAGAACATGTAGAGAAACCAGAAATTAAAGAAGCCATAAGAGATATAATCGAACACTATAAACCAGAGAAGACCAAAACGACGAACATCGAAATGCAAATTATCCTAAGGAAGGAAGACCCGATTTATGAAGGCCCCAGGAGACTTTCGATGCCTGAAAAGGGAGGAATTGAAAGATTAAAAATAGTTTTACAAGTAGCAAAAGAGTACGGACTCGAAATTAGGAAGAATAAGTGTCAGTTTTTGAAGAGACGTGTAGAATTTCTAGGATTCATAATTGAGGACGGAAAAGTTCAGCTATCTGACGCCAAAGCCCTTGCTATACGAAAATTTCCCGAACCGACGACGTTCAAACAAGTTCAGTCTTTTCTCGGATTGACAGGTTATTTCCGTAAGTTTATCCCATCATATGCTTCAATAGCTAAACCGTTGAGCGACCTATTAAAGAAAAACTAGTCATTTACATTTGATGAACAACAGCAGAATGCTTTTACCAAATTAAAAGATTTACTAACTAACGATCCTGTGTTACATATCTTTAAGCAGGGCCGAGAAACGGAACTGCACACAGATGCTAGCAAGTTTGGATATGGAGCTTGCTTGTTACAAAAATCCGACGAAGACGGCAAACTGCATCATATCTATTATATGAGCAGGAAAACGATGCCGGCCGAAGAAAATTACCACAGCTACGAAGTTGAAGTCCTTGCAATTATCCAACACGTCAAAAAATTCCGAATTCATTTGTTGGGAGCGAAATTTAAAATAGTGACGGACTGCTCAGCTTTCAAAAAGATCATGGAAAAAAGAGACCTTACGACTAGGGTAGCTAGATGGGCACTATTGTTGGAGGAATACGTCTACGAGATTGAGCACAGAAAAGGCGATCGAATGCCTCATGTGGATGCCCTTAGTCGTTACCCATGTGTGATGATTATGACAGGGGAAAGTGACCTGTCCCAAAAGATCAAGATCGCTCAGAGTAGTAAAGATGATCACCTTTTGGCAATACGAAAGATTTTGGAGACCAGAGAAGACGAAGATTATTTCACAAGAAATGACATAATTTATAAATATGAACTCGGAAAGGAACTGCTTGTCATTCCGAAGGCAATGCAGACTGAAATCATCAGGAGAGCACACGAGATTGGTCACTTTGCCGTAACCAAAACAGAAGAAGTAGTGAGACGAGAATTCTTTATACCAAGGCTAAATGACAAAATCCAGAAGTGCATAAGGAATTGTGTCCCATGCATACTCGGCGGCAGAAAGGAAGGCAAAAAAGAAGGATTACTCCACCCCATACCAAAGGAAGGACCCTTACAGACGTACCATATAGATCATCTAGGACCCATGACGTCCACAAGGAAGAACTATCAACACATCTTAGCTGTCGTTGACGATTTCTCCAAGTTTACATGGCTGTATCCTACCAAATCGACATCCGCTAGAGAAACCATAGACTGTCTGAGGAAGCAACAAAAGTCTTTCGGTAATCCTATACGTATAATCACCGATAGAGGTACGGCATTTACTGCCGGAGAATTTGAAGAATATTGCAAAGAAGAACACATCCAACATATCCTGATAACGACTGGAGTGCCGCGTGGAAACGGGCAGGTTGAAAGAAATCACCGAACTATCATACCAATCTTAACCAAATTAAGCTTAGAGCAGCCGACAAATGGTATAAACACATAGACCGTGTACAAAGAGCGATAAATTGTACGTACCAAAGAAGCATTGATTCCACACCCTTCGAAATTTTAACTGGCGTTAGGATGAGGAATAAAGAGGATATATTACTAAAGGAAATCTTGGAGAAAGAGGCGGTAAAACAATTTGAGGACAACCGGGAAGAATTGAGGAGAGAGAGCAGAAAGCAAATTTTGAAGGTACAGGAAGAGAATGAAATACAATTTAAGAAGAAAGAAACCTAACCATTATCGAAAAGGAGATCTAGTCGCCATCGAGCGCACGCAATTTGGACCGGGTTTGAAATTACGTAGAAAATATTTAGGACCATATGAAGTAACTAAAGTCAAAACTAACGAAAGATACGACGTAGCGAGACTAGGGATACACGAAGGGCCCGTGCGGACAACTACGTGCTCGGAATATATGAAGGCGTGGGTGGAAGGGTATGAAGAATCGGAGTCCGATTCAGAGTCGGATGGCCTAATGTAGGAATTTAAAAAATGTTACTCCCCCCCCCCTCCAGCGAGACGTATATTTCGTCCAAGAGAAAAGTCAGCAACAGAGAAGGGAGTCAGTCGTAAGAAGTAAGCGACAATAGACGGGTTAGACGAGGTCGCTGCCGAACGACCGATGTTGTATTATTATAAGTTTGTTTAAAACCAATCTATCATGTTTACCTGTGTTAATGAAATAAATATTTTAAAACTATCCTGGACCTGTTAATAACCTCTAGACAAACGAAATAAAAAAGCCAACATACATATTTCAAAACATTAAGAAAACGGGCAGTAAATTTTACAAAACAGGAATGTGGGATACACATACAATGTATTATACCTATTTGTACGGTGTAATAGCGATTTTAATCTTTGGTAATAAATGCAGAGCAGTAGCCCTATTTAATCTAATTCTTTGAACAAATTTTGTATCACTCCACTTTTCGAAATTATTTGGGCGAAATCTGATAATGTGACTTTCCCGGCAGATGGAGTGGTGACAAAATTTGATTTGCACCCATCTTATGCCATGGGCACTGAGCAAGTTTAGACTCCTTACTTTTAGGGTCATGGCGATGAGCCCTAGTAACAATGCAGGCGAAATACTTGTAGAATCTACACTACAGAGCTGCAAAATCTTTCTACAGCACGCGACTTGTTTCTGAGATGCCGTGAGCATTTGCGGAACGCATCTTACACTGACTTTTCGTAAATGATTTTTTGAGTCTTTCCTTGTTTTATAAGGAACTGAATCACAGCGCGATGTTCGATTTTCTTCAACCAATGATGATAAATATGTGAAATTTTATATTTATATCCCCGGATAATGTAATTACTTAATACAGTTCTAATATTACCCATACAGTGAATACCAATACACGAACGCCCCTCGTCCGTTACCCCAAGTCAAAGATTAATAAAATAAAAATATCGCACCTGACATTTCTTTCGCAGCAGTAGGCCATGTGGTACTGGGAATATTCGTTTTGATCCAAGTAGATTTTGCAAATTGGGCACTGAGCAAGTTCTGGAATTATACATAAAACTGAGTTAACATAACTAGATTTTACACGACATGCAAAGGGTAAAATAGTAATATTAGTCATCTGAAATGTAGAAAATTATCGAGCTTATGCTAATGCTTATGCCTATGCTAATAAAGCATACCATCACAGCTAACTATACAGATCGGCCGGCTTAAGGCATCAAATGGCAACGCTATATTTGGCTTGAAAACGCTGAAAAATGTCTCTCATAGTGCGGTATGCACAAGGTTGGTAGAATAACAGCTCGTATAATCTAACCCAGTTGCCTATGTCCTTGTTCACAATGGACATGACATAAGCTGAACGTAACATAAACGTAACGCGTAAAGAAACGTATGAGGAACCAATGCACCTATCCACAGTTGCCATAGTGCTTATGTCAGCTTATGTTATGTTTACGTATTCCTTACGTGTGACGTAAGAAATACATAAAGTTGAAATAAATTCAATTTTATGTTTTTCTTATGTATTTCTTACGTATAATTTTAGTAAAATAAGCTTTTCGAAGTTTCACAACTTAAACCGATTGGTAACGATATTATAAAAAACGCGGGAAGCATGTAGAATCACATGTTTTCGAATTGTGTCAATTGTAATTGTGACGATTTTGTTCTGATAACGTTCAAAATACAAAGGCTTAATCGATTTTAAATATTATAATTTAATATATATATCTACTACAAATTACTGCAATAAGTTTTAATTACACCATATGAGTAAATATTTGTTGGTGCTATTTACATATCGAGTAAAAAAAGTAAATTGAATTAAGGTGATGGAAAAGGGGCAAGTAGATATAGAGCTTTTATTTCAGTTGGTGAGAGCTATAGGGTATTTATATATCTTATCTAACAAGGCACATCGGAGCTACAAAGATGTGATCTACCAAGATGTCTGGAAATGAGTAACAGAAACACCAGACATCACAAGTATTTTAAACATTAGTTATAGCACTGGTTTACAAAGGTGTATTAAATATTATCAATGAGTAATATATGCGAAAGAGCATGGAACGATTCAAGGAACGCTACACATGAGAAAGCAAGAAGAAATTGTTAATTCCAAAGTGCTGTTTGAAATATGTATGTGAAATTGCCTAGAATTTTGCTCGAATACCTCCACATACCACTTGTGAAGCATCTCAAGGCATACAGCAATACAAAAAAATAACCAAGACTAAATATTTTTACTTTAGTACTGAAACCACCACCAAAGCCGAGCACCATGGTGCAGCATATAACACTTTTGCTGTCTTTATAAACTTTCCTAAATGTAACAGTGAACCAAATATTCTTAAAGTGTGATTATAACTTTGAATTAAAGTGCAGTGTCTAATGTATGTGTGCGAATAAAAAGCTAATCAGCATATAACATGCAAATGGTTAAGGATTACGATGTTAATAATTTCATTATCTGAGGACATTATAATTTAAAAAAAAAGGA
This sequence comes from Amphimallon solstitiale, assembly GCA_963170755.1. NCBI lineage: Eukaryota > Metazoa > Arthropoda > Insecta > Coleoptera > Scarabaeidae > Amphimallon > Amphimallon solstitiale. Next base: position 83,175,537 of record OY720677.1, on the reverse strand, counting down.
ATTAAAAACAAGTTACGAGCCTAAGATAGAGCATTTAATATTTGTATGTGTGAAAAAAAATTGTATGTATAAATAAAACACGATGGTAAAATAAAAAACAAAGGGTTTTATTTCAAATTAAGATATCTGTATTTGTAAAATACAGATACAATGATTCTTTAAGGCTATATAATGTAATTTAAATAAATTATTTATTTAAATTACATTAAAATTTAATTTGTGTGGTTCATTTCATATATTTGAGAATACATATTATAAATTAAATAGGTTTTACAGACTGGATTTGCTCTTCTTGCTTTTACCGGCTAAACCCACCAGCGTGTCTCGTTTTCCTTTCACATTTATTTTTGTTACTTTTCTTTAATAACAATAAGGGTAATATGCAGATTATTATCCATTCTAACAGAATTTTCAATATTGTAAAAATTTTACTAACCTTAAAACGTCAAAGTAAATAAACAAAATACCACTATAGCGCATGCGCAAATCCTTACGTTTATGTTTTTGTATGTTCATTGTGAACAGTAATTAAATTTTACGCGTTATGTATCTCTTATGTACATCTTACGGGTTCCTTATGTCCATTGTGAACAAGGACTATCTTTCTTTACTGTGTGGACAGGGTTAATGATTATTTGTGACGTAGTACCGTACTGTCAAATTATCTGATTTTTATCACTTATTAATTACACGAGAGCTTTCTTTTTTCCAGATAAATATTCAATTTTTAACGAAAATTGTTGTTGCTGGTTAACTGTACGAAACAAATTGCCTCGACCAATCTGAAGGACAAGTCTTCTACCCAGAAGGCAATTTGTTGAATTCAGCTACCATTTTTAGCAATTACATTTGAGTTTGAAAATGAAGAATTATTGAAACATTTATTGCATAGTAATTATTCAACAATACTGTTATTAGGAACACAGTTTACAGCTTACTGTTGCCTCGGCTTTGACATTTAATTCTGATTTTATGACATAGCAAGAAAACAAATTGATGTCAGGTCAACCAAAGATTAACAACTTCTTGGTCGAATTAAAAGTTGAAGTAAACTTTTTTCGCTGTCAAAGTAACAAAACAATACCGACTTACGGGTTTTTCTACACTTGCATTAAATTATCATACTAAATAAATGTTACGGTCTAAAAGATCAACTGTATACAGGCTGATTCATTTTTTCGGCATTCACCATGAGGATCTCGCTTATTATTGGATATAGAGTATAGGCTTAATTTGGCGAAGTTATTAAACTTTGTGTTTGTTATGAAGCCGTAAAGAAAATGGACCTGTGACAAATGACGTTTGTTTAATAAAAAAAACCGCGAAACCCCCATTTCGTTTTTACCTGTAGCACATACATTTGGCTTTGCAGAGAAAAAAATATAACACATTCTCATGGCCACTCTTAAGCCTCTATCCAATAGTGTACTCAAAATCTTTATATGACGTTTCGTTTCTTTCTGTCCATCATCAACTATCTAATTTCTTATAGGCGCCATATTACCACCTTCAGAAAGAGCTTTTTTTCTAATTTGAACCATGTACTATACATGTTGACAAACGTTTTTAATATTATGCTTTAATTGCAAGACTACATTTTAAGATTAAATTAGGTAGCCATGAAATTTCAATCCGTCACACATTTCATTTATCGTTCATTAGTTATACAGAATGTCATACAACAACGAAGAGAAACGAGATATGTTAAGAATTTTTTATTCTTCGAACTGAAAGTCAACAGTAGCTAGTACAAGATATTTACAATTGTATCCAGAACGACAAAAACCTCATCGTACCATTTTTCTAGATCTTGATAGAAATTTGGTCGAGAATGGATAGTTTACTAAGACGCGTAATGTTCATGTCAACAGGAATTTGAATAAAAATCGACGAGTTATTTTACAAATGGTAAATTTAAAGCGTGTTTTTGCAAAGTTCATGTGAATCTTGTACTTTTTAGATAAATAATAATTCATCAATTTCTACACGCGAAGTGGCGTTAGAATTAAATTTGTCCCAGTCTAGAGTTTGGAGAACAAAGTATGTTTAAATCATACAAGATCCATGTTAGTCATACGTTACTAGCTGGAGATAATTTAAGAAGACTAGAATGCTGTAATTGGTTAATGGGAAGGATAAAATATGACAAACATTTTTTAATCAAAATCACCTTGTCAGATGAAACTAAAATAATACGGTGCACAATTGACCAAAACATCGTTTTGGAATAAATGTGTGGATGGTTATTTTGGCAAATCGTCTCATAGGATCAGTTATGTATGAAGAACATTTAAATGGAGAAAGATATTTAAATCTTCTATGTACATACGTATCTGACTACCATGACAACAGTACCCCATTAAATCAATTATAACATTTATGGTGGTAACAAGACGGCGCACCAGCACACAATGCGGCAGTTGTTAGGAATTACTTGAATCAAGGGTTTCCAAACCGTTGGGTTGAACATAGAGGAGTTGTGGAATTGCCTGCGATATCACCTGATTTAAGTCCGTTAGATTATTTTTTATGGGGATATGTTAAAATAATATTTATAAAGTAGATGCCCCACAAAACATTGAAGAATTACGAGCCAAACGTCAGAATACCTTCGATGCAGTTCCTAGAAGAACCATACAAAGGACATTTCAAAATACCAGAAGGCGTGCCCAACTGTGTGCATTAATGAAGATGGCCAGATAATTGATCATTTACTGTAATCGTTTATTGTTTACTTTCCTAAGTGTTTTTTATATGTTTTTGTTACTATTATTTCTTCTTTACAAATGAAGTGTAAAAATTATTTCAATACATATGTATTTATTATTTTTAATTTAATTTATGTTAACTTTGCAAAAACACGCCTTAAATTTACCATTTGTAAAATATCCTGTCGAGTTTCATTCAAATTCCTGTTGACACGAACATTACGCGACTTAAGTAAACGATCCATTCTCGACCAAATTTTTATTCAGATCTAGAAAAATGGTACGATGAGGCTTTTGTCGTTCTGGATACAATTGTAATCCTATTATACAAGGAATATTGGATTTTGGTGTTAGAGAGTTTATGAAAGCTGCTAACTGCCATTAATTCCCTTTACGAAAAAGAAAGTTCGGTTTTTTTTATACGGGGTATTTGAATCTGGTCTGCAATTATCCCGAAGAGTTCTTTCATTAAATTATTCCATTCAAGCTAGAATGTAATTAATGTTTTCTTTGTCGTTATCATGTAAATTTTAAATATGGCTTCGGCCATATGGTTGTTTTTTTTTTGTTGTAATATATTTTCAATTTATTTTAAGGGACCTAGTGCTAACCTAGAAGCGCAGTACAACCTAGTGTAAGTTTAGGAGCACCATATTACCTAATGCTAGTATAGAAAAAAATATTACCTATAGAGCGCCTCAACCTTAGTATTCAGTATGTGTCTTATGCAGATAAACAAAATAGTTGTCAGTTCGACAATGACAGGTTTAGTTGGTAACTCATTATAATGACACGGCATTTTAAATACTCGTTGGTTAAGCTATTATTCTAATATAGTCGAGACGTTTTGGCAACCGACTCGGCCAAAGTACGAACTAAAGACGATGATTCAATACCACTACAAATTTCGATCAGCCGGAAGAATTTCAAAACAATAAAATTAAACTAATTAATTAATATTTCAGGATATATATCTTCCCACATTAAGATACTATTACATGAAAGCCAGTTACAAATTAAATATTATAAATACAGCTATTAAATATTATTTTCCCACTTGGCAAAATCACAATTTTAGAGAAGGATGAAAATATGTATTTGCTAATGTAGAACAAACAAGTGAGCACACCAGTATTTTATATAACGTTTAGCTATACTGTTTAGGAGGCAAACATTGTTGACAAATTTAAAATGCTTAAATGACAATTATAACAAACGTCAAAAGATAATTATGAGAAATGTCAAAAGGTGTAAGAATATTATTATTTATGACACTCCTGAAATGGCTTTTGTAGGTTATATTACTTGACAGGTAAAATTGTGCAACATATCAAATTTGACGCCATTTTAATTTAGTGGCGTATATCGGTTGCGAGAGCGATTCAACTATACATTATTATGTTATACCGCGCGATCATTTAAATTCTAAATTAGAGCAGGCTGTGAAATTTAAATTAAGTTGGTATATAAGTACTAATTTACAATTTGAATTGTCAAAGTGACGTTTCAAAATGTTAATTAATCAATAATTGACATTCTGGACAACCTAATAAAAAAAATCCCGCCTGCTATAATTTAGAATTTAAATGATCGCGTGGTATTATTAAGTTGATACTTGGTAGGTTATGGTGTGATACTTACACCACACCGACAATACCAACCATAAAACATAATAAATCGAACTGACAACACTGCCTTGAAATAAAAATAAGACAGTTTATTACAAATTGCTCACGGTAGTAAAAGAGGCATATATCTCATAAGAGACTGGACTGAATACTAAGGTTGAGACACTCTAAGGTACTTTAAATTTTCGCTATGGTCGAGTTGAAAATTAGAAGTTAATTTGTACAGGAGAAGTTTCAATACCATCTAGTCACAAGAGATTTCTTTTGATTCACAACTGAAGTGAATAGCATAAGTTGTATGTAGCTGGAGTCATATACCATGATAAAATTATTTGTATCAAATGATCCGTCTACAGTATAGTCTATGCTACTAAGAATTAAATTTAAAATTGCTAAACATACCCTCAATCGAAAATGGTTCTCCAAAGTTGAGACACACTGTTTTATGTTTAATCAATTGTTTCCTGGTGCTGAATCCAAGGCAACAAAACGTACAAGCAAAGACATCTATAGCATCGTTTTCACCAGTGGGAATAAAATCCATTTCAATATCTCTATCCCCGCTGTCCTCGTATTCATTACCGAAATACACCAATAATTCATCGCCCGCTTGGATGTCACAATCGGTGCGATAATACAGATTGCCTTCATGCTGAAAAGCGAAAAGATTTTGTTCGCAAATACTCCTGGCAGGATTGATGTGTCGCATCCAATTCAAAAACATTGATTTGCCTTCGCTAACTACGATTCTTCCTCCTTTTACTTTCCAACTACCTTCTGAAGTATTAGAACCATTGAAAGGACCGAATGTTACACATTTAGGGATAATTTTCAACGCAAATATTCCAAACTGTCTACGGGAACCTTTAATTTCTACAATATCGTGCGGCAGTTCGTCCTGTAGATTTCTGGAATCATTTCTGTTCAAGATATGGACAAGCATTCCACATGTCATGCAGTAGTCTTCATAATATGCTTCACAGCGCTCACAAACTGTTGACAAAATTAATATTAAGAGTACTGCGTACATATTCTTATGCTAACTATACTGCCGCACTAAACGAAAAGGGGGCATCTGCATTTTCAAAAATTTTGAGTTTTATAACGTTTTAGATGCCATTCTCATATTCTATAGAACATTTTACTTTAAAACATCTATTATGTGTAATTTTGCAGTGTCGATACGGCAAAATTAACTGCCAGAATTAATAGACACCAATATCTTGTTTTCTAAAAAAGTTGCACATACCCCATTTTCGCTTAGTGCAGCAGTATACAGCACACGCGTTATATTCAATTGCACGTCATCGATGACGTTTACATGTTGTCATAACTGTATTAGAGAAACTAAAAAAGTTACTGTTAAATTATACTTGAGAGCATTTATTTCATTAGCTTAAATACAAAACTTATAAATTGATCGTAATATACGCATTCATGGCAAAAAAAGCACATAATTTCCTTTTCAATATTAAATTTCTTTGTTATATATTTTTAATAGACTAATAGTTCAATTCGGTGTTGACAGATAAATTATACCTGTCAAAATGGCGTGTGTTGTGTATATTTTCCGTGTTTATTTTTGCTTTGATATAAATTGTATGAAAACAGTTCTTCTTAGAGCTGTACATCCTGTTTAATATCTATTTGCGTCCTTTGAATATAATGCCGAAAGGTTTCTGTAAACAGTCGAAACTTTTTACAAAACTTTTCTGTAATCATCTGTTAAATTGAATGTGAATAGCGCAAGTATTGGTTATTTTAAATTTTATTATGGATACGTTATAAAACATTTAAGGTTTTTCGACAATCTAAATCATTATAATAATTAAGTTGAGAAAAACTGAAGTCTTACAGCATTTCAATTACTAAATATATTACGTTTTAGTTATTGTATTGTGAATAATTTTTTCATTGGTTATATCAAATGTCACTGACAGAAATAAAAATAGATCCGGCAACATATAAAAGACGAGTCGTCATGGATCTAGTATGACGTGCAATTGAATGTAAGGCGTTTCCTCTATAGTTTCATAAATTGTGTGCTAAATTAATTGAAGTTTTATAGTTATTAATGATACTAGTTCGATATGAATATTATAATGAAACGCGTGTAACGTTTGATTACAGACGTCTCATTATTATAGTTCATATCGAACGTCTTTCATTCAAAATTTAATCTATGACGGTCCAAATAGATTTTATTCGCACAGATTTGATTTTTCTTAAATACCAGAAACGTTTTCATACATTAAAAGTCTAAATTATCAGGTGTCCATAATAGTCGATGTCATAGTAACCGCGTATGTTGATTATTTGTATTTTGACTTTAGTAATTTTATTATTGACGTCAAATTTTGTGCTATAGTCGAGTCCTTTTGGCAACCGACACGGCTACATTACGAACTAAAGACGACGATTCAATACCACTACAAATTTCGATCGGCCGGAACAACTTCAAAACAATAAAATTAAACTAATTAACATTTCAGGATATATACCTTTCCATAGTAATATACTATTACATGAAAGCCAGTTAAAAATTAAATATTATAAATAAAGCTATTAAATATTATTATTTATGACAGTCCTAAAATTACTTTAGGTTATATTACTTGACAGGTAAAATTTTGCAACATCTCAAATTTAGTATTTTAATTTAGTGGCGCATGTCGGTTGCGCAAGCGACTCAACTATATGCATGGAGTTTTAGCGAAAACGGATATTAGTATCGGTGATTCCTGGATCCGAGAGTATTCCTTCGGATATCGAAGGCAATGCGAAAACGCTGTCGATTCCCTACCTTACAAACAATCAAGACATGCGTACGAGCATGACTATGCAAAACTTGAAAATTGGTGTAAAGGGAAGGGAATCGATAATATCAGCAATGAAAAGGTTCTTCTGGCATATTAAGGCTTCGTTCGCTTAGGGTATATTATTCTATGCTACGTTCAGTTATATCAGTGAAGGAAAATAAGGATATTAGTAAGTACGTCCATTTAATTGCATTTTTAAAGAGAAAATCGGAAGGATTTCGGTCAAAAAAAAATCTAAAATTTTAACGAAAGAAGGCATCCGTTTTTTTTTTTGCTGTAGGCCGATAATAGAACATTTAATATAAAAGTTGCAATGATAGTGGGGCTTGCGGGTGCCTGTAGGCGTACTGAATTGACAAATCTGCAGCTAGAAAATGTTAAAGATGAAGGACAAAACATTTACATTAATATTCCGTTTACGAAAACAAAAATACGACGATATTTTTTTATCACAAACTTGAATATTGAAGGAATAAATATGGTGGAAATGGTTCGAAGATATATAGCGATGAGGCCAAGCAATACAGATCATACTCGATTTTTTGTGGGTACAGAAATGAAAAATGCATTAAGCAATTAGTTGGCATTAATACTTTTGGGATAATTGCCTATAATATAGCACCGTTCCTAAGTCTTTCAAACCATCAACAATTTTCTGGACAGTGCTGCCGCAAATCGTCTGCGTCGTTGCTACCAGATTCTGGTATCTATTAATTATTTAGAGGTAGGGTGGTTGGCGCTCCAACACAGTGGCAGAAAGCTATATAGAAGATTCAAAAGAAAATAAGAAGAAGGTGTCCTCTAACATTTTGAGTAACATTCAGGCACTGATGGCCCTTCAACAAGTTCAAGCACTTGGGAAATAAGCTTACCATCTAAAAATTCAGCCCACCTATCATTTGCTGGTATTTATCTAATTGTTCAAAATTTGTAATTAATTTTTGCGTATTATTATGAATTCATAATGGTACTGAGTGTTATTATGACGGTCATAATGACATCGAAATGACAAAAAAAGTGTTATAATGACACCGTTCTAGACACAGACTAAACAAACCAGACTGGTAACTAAATCCCAAATTTTATCCAGATTACGCCTCCTTGTTTAGCAAATGAAAATATCAATCCCCTACTATCTTTGTCATTCTAACTGAACGGGAGATGAGATGGCGCTAGCGCCATTTGAATCTTTTTGTTATGTTGTAGTTATAGCGTTGATTGAAGGAATATATATTATTCCTTCAATCAATGTCCTATGTCATTCTAAACAATATTTCAATTTATTTACAGTGATTTCATGTATTATATTCTGTAAGTAATAAACAAAGATTTCTGTCAATAATAAAATCTAAGTATTAGTATTTTTTAAACGTACAAGTTGATGGTATGTGTGATTTGTCCAATAGTTGTATGACTTGTATGTATTTTTCTATTACATTAATAACGTATTAAATACGCACAATCTAAAAACAAACTCATTTCAAATTCCGCGCCAATATGCAGCTAGCGCCATCTTCGTACAAGTTCACTGATGTGTAACAAGGATAGAAAATCTTGGATATTTTTTTCCCAAGTAGTTGCCGGTCGGGTTGTTTAGTCTGTGGTTCTAGACTGTCGCACTAAACGAAAAGGGGGTATCTGCATTTTCTGAAATTTTGAGTTTTATAAGGTTTTAGATTTAATTTAATGCCATTTTCATATTCTATAGAACATTTACATACAATACAGCAAAATTAACTCAGTATAAAACAGAACATGAGACCCAGAAGTCCTTGTCATCAATATCTTGTTTTCTAAAAAAGTTGCACATACCCCCTTTTCGCTTAGTGCGGCAGTAGATTAATAAATAGATTTTTGGGGTAGAATGTAAGGCCGGGAATCAAATACGAATAATTCAAATATTCGAATAGTTGAAATTAAATCGTATCAATTTCTAAATGTAAAAAATAGGTACATATTACATTCTTATACTACATATAAGAAAGTGATGTGATGACAAACATTTTCGACCTCGAGATTTTTGCAGATTTCAAAATTTTTATAAAAAGCATTTGTCGAGCCAAGTCATACAGATCTATTAAGATATTCGAACTTTGCACCGGAAGAAGCACTTTTAGTTTAGTTGGTAACAGTTTTTTTGCAAGTATATTGCAAACTATGCATTCTATTATTCAAGAGCACAAAAGTATTTACTCTATTTAGAGTTCGATTTTTTTCGAAGTTCAAGAATATTATCATATCATAAGAATTGGTTTTGAACGAAATATTGGGGGAAAAGCCCATTATTGGCAAATGCAGCAATATTGTTGGTTATACACAAACCAATTCAATTAGGTTTAGAAAAACACAAGCTCATTCAGTCAGTTAAGACCCGTTGGAATTCAACATTATTTATGTTAAAACGGATACTGGAACAACGTGAAGCATTTATCAGCGTATTATCTGACTGGGCATTAACCACAAGAACTCAGGCAGAAACATTTAATGTTAACTGAAAAAGAATGAACGATCTTTGAAGATATTGTTCAAATACTAGAACCCTTCGAGTTGTCTACAACTTTATTGTTATAAGAATCTTAACCAACAATTTCAATGGTGATGCCCATTTTGCAATTATTGATGGAGAATTTCATTTCAAAGGGTGATAAGGATAAATTAAAAGAGATAAAAGATATAAAATCTGTTATGCAACGGGAATTTCAATCAAGGTTCGCAAAAGTCTTTCCTAGTAATGTTTTAGTTACCGATGCTTTACCAGTTGGTATATTTGACATTAGTACATTTCTACATCCAAGGTTTAAAAAGAAGGAAAGATTTTTTGATCTCTGCTTAAAACAAAAAAGCACCTAAAAGATATCTTGGAAAACAAAGGGCAAGAGTTGAATTTGATGAAGGTAACATAAATACAGCAAAAAAAAACGCTTTGGATATTTTGTTCTTCAATGAACAAGTAGAATGTGTCAATGAAGTAGATATATAATTCTTCGGAATGTTGTACACCAAAAAGCATGTGTCCGTTACAATAGCGGAAAAGCAATGAAAAAATATATAGAAAGCTATCAAAATATACTAAACAATATCTCTGCGTCCCCGCCACTTCGACACCCTCAAAAAGGTCTTTCTCTAAAGCCGGTAACACCGAATAATGGATGGTTATTAAAATTAAAATTTTTGTGTTAGAATATTCTAATACAGACGAAATTGTTGAAATATTCAAATATTCGAATATTCAAATACTTCAATATTCGAATGCATATTTAAATAATTCGTATATTCGAATAATTCGAATATTTAAGTATTTATCAAAATGAATATTTGAATACTGTATTTGGAAAATTCCCGGCCTTAGTAAAGGGATATAGAAGTTTCTATTACTAGAATTTATTCAGGTTTTTGCTTTATTTGGTTATACTAGGCTTTTATTATATAGTAACTGTCATCTATCTTATTACCTATGTCGATTAAATGTAATAACACATATAAATATATCAAAATAACATAAATATCTATATTTGGGCTGGATGTACCTGAAACTTTATATCATGGAAATATCAAGACATATAAATTGTATTTAATGCTTTAGCGGACGACGAAGAACTTTTTTCTAAAATCATAATATACCATGATAAAACACGGGTGTATCACAGTGATTCACCGACAAAACAATAATCCATGCAGTGGTTTCGCAAGGAATCTCCACCGCAAAAAAGGCAAGTACGCACAATTAATCAGAAAAGCTGATGGCGAAGATGTTTTGGGATATGCAAGAAATCATGATTGAATATGAGAAAAACGCTAGAATAACAGGAGACGTTTATAAGGAAGAAATCAGAAAGTTGCAGTATTCAACTTTCTGATTCATACCTTACAAACGTCAGCGAAAAAGGCCCTATAATTATGAGTGAAAATAATTCTACTTCATGACAATTTCATTGTGCACAAAGCTTGCTAATTCCGTAAAGTAACTGACGAGTGCGGATTTGTAAAAATGCCGATTTATAAAAATGTTGAGTGACAATTATCTCTCTGCTAAATTAAAAATACACTTGGGGAAACGCCATTTCTTTTTCGAATGAATTCTGTAAGCGAGTCCAAGTCAATGGCATAGGCGAGCACAGAACATGTAAGCAAATCATTTATAAAGAGATTGAATAGCAGGGAGTCTTAAGTTGAAACCCTAGAGTACTCCTGAAATAGGAAAAAAAGGACGTACAACCATTATAAAATATATAATAGAATCTATTACATAAATAAAAATATTAAAGGTGTTGAAAAGGCAGACTAAACTAAAATGTCAAGAGGTGCTTTATTATAATTCCTAAATCAAAAGTAGTAATGACAAAGGTATAGTTAACACCAATCTGCTCACACATATCAAACGCCTTACTAACACATTTAGTAGTGGTGACAACAGATCGGCCACACACAAACCCATGATCCTCAGAAATCTGATATATGGTATGGTGCTATAGGCAGAAATAAATAACGTTGTCATAACCCTTAGCAAAGTTTCCTATAGATACCTATTATTTTGTACATGGGTTTTGTCACCTTTTTTTGAATGGTAATATTCTGCCCTATGTCCACTGACTTGGAAAATACAAGTTTTAATAGACACATACATTTATTCATTTAGTTAATAATTTAGCCAAAACGTAACTTGCATTATTCACAATAAGATTCAATATAAAATCATAACATGCATTGAAGTTAGATAGAGATGTATTACTAGCAAGATCATCTTCTGTAACAGACATCAAGAGTGAAAGGAACATGCATATGGATACTATTTGCAAACAGAAGAAGTACTCCAATAAACAGAAATACACATGCATACACTTAGATCTGTCTTTAAGGTTATACTTTATACTTAGTAGATTTGGCTACTCCTTTCTTATTTCAGTTTTACAAAGAGTTCATAATATTTTCGTATTCATTGGGAAAATAGTTTTTACTAACGGATTACCATTTGTCCCAATTACATTCCCTTAATTGCAAATTTCATATAACAGAATAACAACTAGTGGAATAATTATACTCACATAACAATCCATTATCAAATTCAATTTTTATGTCACTTGGAACATCAAGCTCATCTTTTACATTCTTAACATTCTCTATGCTATTATGTAATTCAGTTGAATCTGGTTTGATATCTTCAATGGATAACTCAAGCCCTTCTATAGTATTCTTTCTTACATATCCCGTTACGTCCGCATCATTTATATTAATTACAGTTTCACAGGCAATAACTTTATCATCTATAAAGCCATCGTCTTCCAATTCTTCCTTTACACTTATTATTATATTTTCAGGAAACACTATGTTATTTTCATTAAATTTCTGAACTTCATCAGCCATTATATACAAAATCAATTTTATGCTAAAACGCGCGCAATTATTGTAATTTGTTTATATAACAACATACTATACAAGAAACCAAACTGAGACTATTCCTTGTTTAAGCAAGTTACAAGGCAAAATTATCTTATGGCCACTTTCATGACAATGCATGAAAGCAGAACGAATCAACAACAAACCAGCAAGACACATGGCATAGAATTTAAAAAACACAAAGACAATGTTGCCAAAAGTATCAAACTATAAAGTTAAAAATCACCAGCATGGGGATTTGCCTCCGATAATGCGAGTCGATATCCGAATTTGATACGAAAGCACAGTCGACATCGATATGGTTTTGAGATTTTGAATTAATTTCGTGTCGTTTTCGCTAGTTTTTCAGTTATCATAAATAGATTAGTGAATTTCAAGACAAATCAAAATAATTGTTATGTATTTAGCTATCTTCATTGCGGATCATGTCATTTATCCCTTACAACATTGCCAGCTGATACACAATTAACAAATTCTAGAAGCGATGATGTTTCTCGGCAAGGGGTTTACACTCAACACTTACAGGATGACTTAACGGAAAGACACGCTATTTTACTATAGCGTTGCGCATCTTTATATATTCCTTCAATCAACGGTATAAGGAAGTACTGTGATGATGAAAACTTTCGACCTCGATATTTTTGCAGATGTCCACGTTTTGAAGTCCCCTGATACCGAAAGAAGTGGTTTTTAAAAAATGTCTCTCTCTGTGTGTGTGACCGTTATCGTGGTCACACCCACACTGACGCTATAGGTATCAATTCCAAATTTTGTATTTACGAGTATAATCTCCCTCTTGAGATCTGATTAGATTTTCAGTAAAATCGACAGACCGGAAGTAGTAGTACTTCAGTGAAAAAATTGAATTTCGCCAATATTTCGTCGACTACTAAGTTTGAACAAATTTATAAAGAATTCATATGAACTCAAAATTAAATTTGAAAAGAATTTATTAAAAAAGTGTTTGGTTATTCCTACCGGAAATAGGTCTTTTACTCTTATCGAAAATCAGTTTTTTCCGAATATTTCGCGTCATGCTTTTTAGACAGGTACGTTACGAGTATAAAGGTATTTAGAACTTAATTTTCAATACCTTTTGTATAAAAAAAAAATTCAAAATTTGGACCGGAAGTAACACTTATACTCTTAGCGAGTAGCACCTTTTTTCCGAATATCTTGCAAAGTATGCATTCTATAGAGATTTAATAAGAGAAAAGAAATACTTGGAATAGGAATTTGTATAATTATTGTAAAAGAAATTCTTAAAATTCTATAATTTGAAACGCTCATACGTATAAGAAAGTCGTGTGGTGTCCACACCTCATTATTTACATTCTGTGTGTGTGTGACCACGACAGCGGTCAAATCGCTGCGGTAATCAATTCCAAATTTTGTATTTATGTGTGTAATCTCCCTCTTGAGATCTGATTAGATTTTCAGTAAATTCGGCGGACCGGAAGTAGAAGTTTACTTCAGTGAAAAAATTGAATTTCGCCAATATTTCGTCAACTACTAAGTTTAAACAAATTTATAAAGAAATCATATATACTCAGAATTAAATTTGAGAAAAATTTTATTATGAAAGTTTTTTGAAATTCCTACCGGAAGTAGGTCTTTTACTCTATCGAAAAACAGTTTTTTGCAAATATTTCGCAAGTCATGCTTTTGAGACGGGTTCATTACGAGTATAAAAGTATTTAGAAATTAATTTTTAATATCTTTTGTATAAAAAAAATGTCAAAATTCGGACCGGAAGTAACACTTACTTTTATCAAATAGCGGTTTTTGCAAATATCTCATAAATTGTGCATTCTATATATATTTATCACGAGCAGAAATATATTTAGAGCTACATTTGAAATATTTTTTGTAAAATAAATTTCAAAATTCGGACCGGAAGTATTTTACTTTTACTCTTAGCGAGTAGCACTTTCTTTCGAATATTTCGCCAAGTATGCATTCTATAGAGATTTATTAAGAGAATAGATGTAGTACAGTAGGATTTTGTTTATTTTTTCGGAAGATAAAAATATTAAAATCTTAATTTAGAACTACTTTTGTATAATTTGAAACGCACACACGTATAAGAAAGTCGTGTGGTGGCATCATTTTTTATTTTTGTGTTTTCCTTGCACCATTTAATGTTGCCTAACAAAAATATTGAAAGTAGCACTCCGATAGAAGTGGGTAAGTATTTATCTTAATATAACACAAATTGGTTTTTGAGAACAACGTTCCCTGGAGAATAAGAAATTAAAAACGTCAAATGAAACTAATTTAGCATTAGCTGGAGTTTTATGCTTTTTATTTTTTCACTAACTCTATTGAATTCTTAATTAATTGTAAACCTAGCTGAAAAATCCGTATTTGCTCTAATATGTGACAAGAACTTTTAAGTTAGTTTTTATGACGGAGCTGACAACAGGTCTAATGGGATTATCTTTTTTATTAACCTTAATTAACGAATATAATATTGGAGTTTTGGGATTCATGTTAATCATTTTACTCTCATCCTTTTCTTTAAATAAACTTTTACAATTATGGATACAATTCTTAACTGATGTTTGAAATTTCATTGTGGAATCTGGTTTTAACAACTTATATTTTGATGAGTCTTAAAATTCAATCGCTTTCTTATTATACTCACTTTTATCTATTGCTGTAACAGTGTTTCCTGTATCCGCTTTTGTAAAAATTATACTATTACATTTTGTTTTGCTTACAATTTTTTAGTATGAGAATTTCTTTATTTTGGTTTGAATGTTTCGAAGAATCGGTTTTTAAATTGATACGGAATATTTTTTATCTATATTATGGGATAAATTTTTAATGCAATTTCTGCATCTACTAATAAATTGTCTAATATTTGAGGTAATGGATTGGAATGTAAATTATATTTAAAACATTTTTCTAACAGACATCTTTCTTTTTTCGAGAACTCTACTTGGCTTAGAATTTTAAAATTTTCTGAGAACTGATGATTAGAAAATTGATGTGTGCTTTTTTCCACAGTTCTTTTTAATTAAATATTCCAGTTTGTGTTTGTTTAATAATTTTTTTGTTGATTAATAAATTTACTTTCTCCCTCGTATTGTTATCCAAAACAAGAAATTCTACATAACTTAATTTATATAATAATTCAGTATTATAACAATCTTTAAATAGGTGTTTAAACTTCCTCTCTTTCTAAACTCTGTTTTCTTTTCTTCTGAAAGCCATTTTTTGAGTCCTATAGTTTGACCCAAAATACGCTTCTCTACTGCTGTTGTTGGTCTTGAGTTTCATATACTTCGGGAACTTTCTTCGAACACTGGTCGAAAATCTTATAAGAAAGCAAAACATATATACAGCACGTGTCAATTTTCATTAGCCATAGGCGATTAATCCATACAGTATGTGGCAACATAGTATACCCCTTCTTTCCTTTCCAATGCAGCGCGACCGATGCATACTCCGTGGTTAGCAGTAACTCTTCGACCAGCGGGTTGGATGTTTGTAATGCGTTCAGAAATATTTACGTATTTACGAGTTACAAGGATTTGTTTTTCTTTTTCCTTTTAGTAAATGCAGAGAATTCTTAAGCTGCGTTCACGCTGCATGACACAAACAAAAGCGTAATTCTAATAAAATTAAAAATAAGGTAAATAAAAAAGGATTCTGAAAATAATAATAAACAACTAGATCGCGCCGGCCATTTGATGATGACGGATTTTATTGCAGACTATATCTCGGAACGTGTTCGCAGCTGAACATTTAATGTAGAAGTGGCAAGATCGGGGAAAGTCGCTGTGATGTCGATTGTTGCCGGGAGACAGACGTTGCCACGTATTATTTGTATACGTATAAATCGCATGTAAACATTGAATCCCTATAGCTAATGAAAATAGACACATACGGTATACAAGGTTGCTCATTAGTGCGTCAAAATCCAATGTAGGCGTTATTAAATAGTACTGAAGAAATTTATTTTATAAAAAGTGGCACAGTAACAAAAAACACACATTTTGAAAATAATTTGAATTATACAGGGTGATGCGTTAAAATGGAACACATTCGATTTTTTTTTAAATGAAACACCTTTATATCTTTTGTTTTTCCTTATCTACTTTAATTTGTGTTTTCATCGATATCTGGGGTTTTGGTTTTGGATGACGCATTGTTGAGTTATTAACGAAAATTATAAAAAAATGGTCGCGACAATGTTTACCATAATAATTCTATGCGGTAGGTCTAAGACAACATTATTTAGTAAGTATGCAGCCAAGGGATGTGTTGAACCTACAAAATAATCAAACATTCATTTTATTATACAGAGTGTTTGTTACGATGCAAACAATTTGGCTATCGTCAAAGAGCGTTTCTGATTTTTTCAAATGCAACACTCGTATATTATTAAATTTTTGGAATGATGCGTTAATTGCGCTTAATTTTTGTTAATAATGTACTATACCCAAACCCAATAATTTCGGAGTTATTTTTAATTTCTCATTACAAACCGCTAAATTATTTGTTTTCGATTCGATTTAGTGTACTCGGTAAACGATTTGACAAACAAAAACAAATAAACGTCAACAAACGTCAAGAATTAAAATCTTATTGTTGCTGTTAAGTAGGTGTAATATTAGTGATTTCTTAAGTTTCTGCCTTTAATATTGTCATTGTGTTATTTATTGATTGGATTAGTGGGTAGGTACGTGCTTTTCTTGTATATTTGTTGTTTGCCACACATTATTATTACGGTTTTTAGTTAAGTTAATATGCAGTTTGAAAGAAACGAACTCGTTGACATGATTTACATTATGGGATCTGCCCAAAGGAATTGTCTATTAACTAAGCGAATTTACGCGCAAAGATATCCTGACAGAAGACAATCTTCAGTTACAAGTTTGGAAAGACTTAAGGAAAGATTGTCTTGCTATCAGTAATTGAGGTGCCCTCTAGTAGTTCGACCAAAATATCAACAGAAACTAATATACCACGATCTAATGGTAGCAAGATTTAAAAAAAAAATATCATCACTACAGTATTTCCTTTCATCAAGAACTGTTGGGGCCTGATTTAGAGACTAGGACGTTTTGCGAATGGGGATTAGATATTGAAAGTACAACACCTAACTTCTTCCAAAAGGTATTATTTACTAACGAATCGACATTTACTCAGAGTGGTAGCCCAAACCGTCATAATCTTCATCGTTATGCAATAGACAACCCAAGAATATTAAGAGCGATTGATAAGCAGAGGCAATGGACTATAAATGTTTGGGCTGGTATTACCAAAAATTAAGCGCAATTAACGCATCATTCCAAAAATTTAATAATATACGGGGTGTTCCATTTGAAAAAAATCAGTAAACGTTCTTTGACGATAGCCAAATTGATTGCATCGTAACAAACACCCTGTATAATAAAATGAATGTTTCATTATTTTGTAGGTTCAACACATCCTTTGGCTGCATACTTACTACATAATTTTGTCTTAGATAATCGTAATACTACCGCATAGAATTATTATGGTAAACATTGTCACGACCATTTTTTTTTAATTTTCATTAACAACTCAACAATGCGTCATCCAAAACCAAAACCCCAGATATCGATGAAAACACAAAATTAGATGAGGAAAACCAAAAGATATACAGGGTGTTTCATTTTAAAAAAAAATTCGAATGTGTGCCATTTTAACGCATCACCCTGAATAATTCAAATTATTTTCAAAATGTATGTTTTCTGTTACTATGCCACTTTTTATAAAATAAATTTCTGCAGTACTATTTAATAACGCTTATATTGGACTTTGACGCACTAATGAGCAACCCTGTATAGAGAGCCTATAATATTAGTTTGCCGACAAATAAATTGAAGACTGGTTTACCTACTACCATGTCCTTCATTCAGCCGATGAATCAAGGTGTGGTTCAAAATTTCAAGTATTTCTATAGATCTTTTGTGCAAGGATTTTTGGACGCTGACTGATAAAGATGCGGATCAAAATCAAAATATTATCGATAATGCTAGTTTAGAAAGTGAAATCTGCATTGATTATAAGTGCTTATTGGAATATGTGAAATTATATTATTAAATGTGAATACAGATTGTTTCATTTCATATTACAGAAAAATGTGTGAACTTATTACATACTGTTACTATTTATTGGTATATGTGAAATTATTGAATATAAATGCTGCTTGTTTCATTTCGATTTATAGAAAACGGATAAATTAATGCAATATACAGGGTGAGTCATTAGTAGCCGCTTCTTTGATTGCTCTTTTCTGTTTTAAATAAAAGAAAAAACAATTAGTGGAAGATTCATGGTTGCTTGGGGCGCATATTCCAAAAATACTTTAAGCTCTATTGCACTTCCGGTTTCAACGGAAATGCAAGCAATTTAATTTTTTTAAATGACACTATATTTTTTTGGATTTTCTAGTACTGTTTTAAATTGTCTATTTAACTTTTTTTCTTTTTCAAAATTGAACCATTAGTTTTTGAGTTATTAACTTTTTTTGAAAATTGTTGACAAAAACACGTCTTCAGAAGAAAAAACATTTTTTCATTGTTTTTATAAGTAAAACCATTATCATTGGTTGAGCTTGTAGCCAAGAAAATTCTGCATCATTTGGTATAAGTTGTACTCGACAATATCTCAAAAAACTTTGTTTTTTCAAAGCCTACTTTCTGAAATTTTCACATACCAAAAACTTATTTTTTTAAAATGGAACACCCGGTATTTTATTGTGGCATTTTGTTCCTTTTTTTATTTTCCTTCATTTTTGTTAACAATGTCCTATATCTATCTTTTGTAATTTCTGAAATAATCACTATACGAGCAATTAGCGGTCAAATAAAGAACTACGAGCCCTGTTCTATGCGCCCAAATATTCGTCCACTAAAGGTTGGAATGCGGCTGACTGTCTGAGTCAACTGTTAAAGAAAGTCAGTAAACATTTATGTCAAATTTATAAAACCATCGCTATTATTTATGATCCAAATGAATTATTCTTATGAAGAGTTAAGAGATATGATTGACGTTTTAGGTCAATCTGAAAGAAACTCATTGCTAGCATCCAGACTTTATACACAGCGATCTCTGGTAGAAGTCAACCGAAGCCAGAAACCTTGCGAAAGTGTAAAGGAACGGTTTGAGAGAACAGAATGTACTGAATCTGAAAAAAAGAGCGGAAAAAGCAATAAGTGGTGAGGATAAGACTTTTATGGTACTTGCGAGTGTAGTCGAACACCCGCATACTAGTACTACGAAAATTAGTCTGTTAGATTAAGTCAAATTTCAGAATCCAGAATAGTTAGGAAATATGCAATTCATCCCTAACGTATTCATACACAGGGTTAGATGAAAAAAATTTTCAGAATCGCTTACATTTTTGTCAATGGGCAGCAGATAAATTATCCTGGCTTTCTCAATTTTTTGTTGTTTACCGACGAAGTCACCTTCTCATAAAGTGAATACGGTTACCGTCACAATTTTCGTTATTATAACACATAAAAAAACCCTTATCACACCTGCAAACTTTCAAAATCGTTGGTCATTAAATGTGTGGGGAGGAATAGTGGGTAGTTACATAATTGGACCTTATTTGTTTGATGAAAATGTTTATGGAGTATTTCCCTTTCTACGGACGGATTTTCAAAACTATTTGAAGACATTTTCAAATATGTCAGTAAACATAACCTTTATTTTAAATCGGTAACCAACAGTGTAAAAAATGAAATACTGCAACTAGACATTGCCGTAATTAAAAAATTGAAATGCGATGCTCTTCATTCTGTAGAATTATTCCTTTTGGGATAGTTGGATTTAACATTTACTTTGTTTGGCAATTGACTAAGGAAGTCGAGGCCCATTCCTGCCTTCCATTGGTTGAACAAATATTTTGGTGCATAGAACAACAGCGCTCGTAGTTCTTTAATTGACCGCTAATTGCTCCTATAGTGATTATCTCAGAAATTACAAAAGATAGGTATAGGACATTGTTAACAAAAATGAAAGAGAATAAAAAAAGGAACAAAATGCCTCAATAAAATACTGGGTGTTCCATTTAAAAAAAATAAGTTTTTGGTATGTGAAAATTTCAGGAAGTAGGATTTGAAAAAACAAATTATTTTGAGGTGTCGGGTGCAATTTATACCAAATGATGCAGAATTTTCTTGGCTACAAGCACCACCAAAGGTAATCTCTTTTCTTTTAAAAACAATGTGAAAATGATTTTTTTCTGAGCACGTGTTTTAGTCAAATATTTTCAAAAGAAAATTATTAACTGAAAAACTATTGGCTCAATTTTGAAAAAGAAAAAACAGTTGAACAGACAATTTAAAGCAGTACTAGAAAATCCAAAAATATATAGGGAGAGTCATTTAAAAAAATT
Source organism: Amphimallon solstitiale (assembly GCA_963170755.1). Lineage (NCBI taxonomy): Eukaryota > Metazoa > Arthropoda > Insecta > Coleoptera > Scarabaeidae > Amphimallon > Amphimallon solstitiale. Next base: position 83,154,605 of record OY720677.1, on the reverse strand, counting down.
ACATTATGTGCATTTCCGGTGGAACCGGAAGTGCATCAGAGCTTAAAGTATTTTTACAATATGCGCCACAAGGATCTTCCATTAATTGCTTTTTCTTTTATTTAAAACAGAAACGAGCAATCAAAGAAGCGGCTACTAACGACTCACCCTGTATATACACAATTGAATATATTCAGGTATGTTTTATACGTCAAAACAGCATCTATTTTATATTTGTCTATGCCATTATTCAATATAATATTGTATAAGCAACATGAAAAACATGAATGTTTTAGCAAAAGTGGTGGAATTAATCAGCATTATAACTTTGTGATTGAATAATGGTCTTATAATTTTTATTATTTTTATCTGTTTTTAATTTAGAATGGTTGAGCCATTCATGAAAATAAAAACGTGTTAAATCATTATTTATGCACATATGTTGGCAAAGAATATAAACAAACAATTATATACTCTGATACACTTGAATTTCTTTAGAGTTTGTAATGGCACATTCATAAGCAATGCATTTTTCCTGATGTGTTAATGTTAAATGAGTAGAAATGAAACTTTGCAATAATTTATATTATTTCTTCTAGAAAAGGTAGTTAATTTTGTATTTGATTCAATAATTAAATCAATGAGCAAAGTTCAATTTCTACTTGACTACTGCATTTTGTTTTATTTTATTTTTGTTCAGAATTCTATTTTGTATGTACATATATGCTCTCATGAAATTATAACAAAAAATCTATTTCACTGTAAAATATAAATATTTGTATGAAAAAATAGATGCATAAAAATTTCTTAATGATAAAAGAGATTTTTAGAATGTAACAATATCATAAAAATTGAATATTGTTTGAAGCTGTGCCTACCTTGTCCAAAAAAAACCTATCACACATTGTTTTGGCAAAATCCAAAATGAATATTATATGTATATTGTACCACCAAGATATACTTTACTGTAAATTTTAATATAAAGTACATTCTATATGTGCTTGATTACAATACAATCTAGTGACAGAAATTGCTATATGTATTTAGCAAAGTATAAATTAAAAACAAACACTTCATTGCAGTGCCGTAGCGTGGGTGTCAGCCGCCCGGGGCGGAGGAAAATTTCGCCGCCCCCTTATTAAGTTATTTCATTTTAAAAGAACTTTTCGGCAAAAACTATTGTGTATTGTACATGTTACAAATAAAACAGTGATGTATATACGTTTTACAATATAATAATCAAATTTATTACAAAAATTCTTACACGCATGCCACTTACATTGATATAACAGGTGTAGAACGCTTATGATTATACCTTGACGATCGACAAGGTTAAGTTATTAGCGAATTGAATATAAAACACAAATCGACTTTCAAGTAGAACTAGAACGATACTGTTGCTATTTATATTTTTATTGAAAAATAATATAATGGTTAGAATTAAAAACAACGCATCTGTTTTTAACTAAAGTTTTATTCGTCTACTTTTTTTTAAGAGCGAAGTCTTTTATTGCACTATCAATGTCTATAGCATCACATACCTCTTGCTCAATACACAAGGTAGCCAGATTGGTTAGCCTGAAAGTACTCATTGTTGACTCTAAATAACTTTTGATTCATTTCAATTTTGAAAAACTCCTCTCCCAGCTGGCATTGCTTATGGCAATTGTGAGGAATATTCGGAGCATTATTATAATATTGAGCAGAGAATCTTCCAGGTTGGAGTTCACAATAAATTTTAATAATTCAAGTGGGTCCGCATTAATTAATTTAGTTTCGTTGCTTGTGGCAGCAATAAAAGTCTGCAGTCGAAGTCGTTCCAACTTGAAGTCCTGCTCGTCAATTTCGGCAAATGCGTAGTCTAGATTACTTTAGTAACGTCCGAATCTAGTAACATAGCCGGCAAACTTATCCACCAAATTCTGAAAACGCTCACGAATTTCTACAATTATTCTATCTAACGAAGAAAACAGCTTCCGTCTCAACTCATTTTCACAAGGCAAGTTGGCATCTCTGGTTTCGTCACCAAAAATGTGCCAAGACAAAAATATGAAATGAAATGGTTCAAATTTTTACAAGGTATTATTATTTATTGTGAAATTTTGCTGCCCCCTAAAAGTGCCGCCCCCACTACTCTACGCCACTGCTTCATTGTCTTATAAATAATGTGTTCATCCTTACATGTTATTTTCGCAATCATCGATGCATCGTGACATAAATTCCAATAACCGCTCAATCTCTTGTTAAAATACTCAATCTCAGCATATTATATCATATGAGACCTATGGATTCTGTGGTTGCCATGTCAAAATTCCTCAACTTTCTATGAACATATATATCTTCTATGGCCATGGCAAAAAGAGTGGTATGCGTCTCTTCTAAGAGGTTTAATAGATGCCTTTTTATTATGAGCAATTCAAATAATATGTAACATAGTAATACAATACCTAATTCACGAAAAATTTACTGTTATTTCTGTAGATTGGCACATTGCTTCTTAATTCTAGAATACCATTCTCTAATTCATTATTATTATTCTTGAATGTTGAGCTGATAAATTTTGGTGTTGTTATTATATCACAAATTTGTACATGACCTACAGAGGCGTTTTTCTTTCTATTCACGACATCCCACCATGATATCTTAAAAAAAAACACAGTTGCAATTCAATCGAACTTAACCGTCGGTTTTACTTAATTAATTTACAAAATTTACTATAACATAATCACAATTTTGACAAATGTCTTTCTTCAGTATGATCGTTTGTGTGTCTATGATTTGCACATGATGCCAATATGATACTTCTTCAATTGATAAGAGGTCTGTCGTTATAAGAAATTTCTATTCAAGATTAGGATGTTGCCAAGCCGTTCGCGGCGAGCATATTGAACATCTCCTACATTGACATTAATAGTTCCTTTTTTGGTTTCTTTATATTATCAAAAAATAAACAGATTACTTATTATTAATTTCTGAGTGTTTGTAGCAAATTTCTGTAATCAAATAATCTTCTATCTTCAATGTTAATTTTTGCAATAAATATGAAAACACTTAAAGAGGGATTCACACTGATGCAATTAGTTGCAGAGATTTATCGCATGTGAAAAGTTGCATGAACGGTGCAATTTTTAAGAGTTGCACGGTTGGTTCACACTGATCAGGAAGCACAAGCTATTTTTCACAAATGCGATTTTTTTTGTGGTACTACCAACATAAAATAATTATGTCATCATTACCATTTATCATTTATGAAAATTTACGACCTCCTATTGTGACCTTAAGTTTGAGCAGCTTTTGAATTTCGGGCCATAAATACGTAATATAGTCGTATGGTGACCACAACTCATTTATTTAAAATCGGTTCAGTGTTGTTTGTGGATTGAGAATTTTGTAAAAATGTAACTTTATACTTTAGATAATCGACCGTTTAAAAGTAGCCGCAGCAGCGGCACTAATATAATAGGTGCTGCTACAATGCTAATGAAACCGATACGGCAGTGGTGGGTTAGACCATGGATTAGAAAGCGAAATTCAAGGGGAAATTTCAGTTTGATAAATTTTGAACTAAATGATGATCCTACTAGCTATCACAATTTTTTACGGATGCTTTAAGTAGTGTTTGACTAATTGCTAGCCATGATAGAAAATGATATCAAAAAGCAAGATACACAATTAAGGAATGCGATTTCAGCAAAGGATAAATTGATAATTACCCTAAGATTTTTAGATACGGGTGAATCTTACAAGAGTTAAGTTATTCATTCAGAATAGGACAGTCAACTATTTCTGAAATGATACCAGTTGTGTGTAGTGCTATATATAAAAAAGTAAAAGACAAATATTAAAAGGTGAGTAAATAAAATTAAATTAGTCTTATACGAGGGCGGATTGATATTGCAGCTACCTACCGCTAGATGGGTGCACAAACACAAAAACTTGTTTTAGTTTAGAAATTGCGATCTGTCAAACGTCAGCTGTTAAAATTTCACCCAAATTCATCGATTAGTTTATTTGTTGTAGTCGTTTAAAGTAAGCAACTTTTGTGTTTCTTGAAAAATGAAAAAAAGGGAATTTCGTGCAGTGATTAAACACTATTATTTGAAAGGGAAAACGGCGAAAGAGACAAAAGAAAAGCTCGATAAACATTATGGTGAGTCTGCTCCGTCAGATTACATGGTAAAATATTGGATTGCTGAATTTAAACGCGGCCGAACAAGCACTGCAACAATACCATCAACAGGAAGACCAAAAGAGGTGGTTACTGAAGAAAATATCAAGAAAATCCTCGATATCGTTATGAATGATCGCCGAGTCAAGGTACGTGAGATTGTTGAAATGGTAAACATATCATATGAACGTGTGTTCACCATTTTGCATGAACATTTGCATATGAAAAAGCTATCGGCAAGATGGGTGCCGCGGTTGCTCAGTGTCGAACAAAAACGAGTTCGACAGACCACTTCACAGCGGTGTTTGGACATGATAAAGCGTAATCCTGTTGATTTTTGGCGTCGATTAATAACTGTAGATGAAACGTGGGTCCACCACTACACACCTGAAACCAAAAATCAATCGAAACAATGGGTGGAAGCTGGTGGAAGTGCTCCGAAGAAGGCGAAGACAGTGAAATCGGCTGGCAAGGTTATGGCCACTGTATTTTGGGATGCACACGGAATATTGCTCATCGATTATCTTCAAAAAGGATCCACAATCACAGGAAAGTATTATCGTGCATTATTGGATCAATTGATTGATGCAATCAAGAAAAAACGGCCACATTTAAAGAAGAAAAAAGGGCTCTTTCTTCAAGACAACGCACCGGTTCACACAGCATTAGATACGATGCTAAAATTACGTGAAATACACTTCGAATTGGTTGATCATCCACCTTATAGTCCAGATTTAGCTCCTAGTGACTTTTTCCTGTTTCCAAACTTGAAAAAATGGCTCGCAGGAAAAAGATTCATCTCAAACGAAGAAGTGATTACCGAAACTAACGCGTATTTTGAGGGGTTCCCAAAATCGTATTATTCAGATGGTATAAAAAAGTTGGAATATCGTCTTACTAAGTGTATTGAGATAAAAGGAGACTATGTTGAGAAATAAATGGTTTTTGAAAAAAAAAATTTTTTTTTCCTACTTAGGTAGCTTCAATATCAATCCGCCCTCGTACTTACTAAATTACTATATGTATTTTTAAGATTCCATGTACATCAGCAGAATGGTTAAACATAAGTGAGGAGTTTAAAGAAAAATGGAACCTACCAAATATTCTCGGCGCATTGGAAGGCAAGCACATTCAAATTAAAGCTCCACTGGCAGACATATAAAGGAACGCACAGTATAGTGTTACTGGCATTAGTTGATGCTAATTATAAATTTTTATATGTGGATATTGGAAAAATGGTTGACTATCAGATGGAGGTGTTTTCAGAAGAAGCAAGTTAGCTGACTTAATTAAAAACAATAAATTAAATTTACCTGAAGATGCTCCATTACCTAGAAGAATAAAGCCTATTCCATTTGTAATCGTAGCAGAAGCAGCATTTCCATTATCAGAACATATAATTAAGCCTTTTCCATTTAAAAATACGACTATAGAACAAAGAATATATAACACTATCGGATAAGTAGAGCCCGAAGAGTGGTAGAAAATGCTTTTGGAATCTTATGTAATAGATTCCGTGTACTTTTAAATGTAATTAATTTATCACCACAGAAAGCAGAGCTAATAACACTAGCAGCAGTAGCTCTATGCAATTTTTTAAGAACAGAACTTCCTTCCGACACTGCCATTGATAGGCCGTTTTCACATTAACCGACACCGACATCGACACATCAGCACAGCACCGATACCGGCACGATATTAGTAGAGTAGTTGCACATTAAACGACACGACATATGTAGTTGTCGTTTGTCGTTCGAGGAAACGTCATGGCGGGAGTTAGCAAATTGTGCTTTATTTGTTAAATTTAAGGCGCAAAAAACGAAATAAACAAAGGCAGATATGGGTACATCCAATTATAAAAGTGAGATATTTAGAAGGTACCTACTATACTCTGTTTGATAAGTTGGCTAATGACCCAAAAAAGTTTTTTAACTATTTTCGTATGAGCAAAAATACATTTGATTACATATTATATAATATAATGAATAAGATCAAGAAGCAAGATACTCAATTTAGAATGTGCATACCACCAGAAGAAATGCTAGCAGTGACAATAAGGTAAGGTTTTTGCCATCATGTATTGGAAAAAAAATCGTTTTATTTTAAGTTATATACAAGTTTATTCAAAAACCATAGAAACTTATTATTGTATGATTAAAATCAAAAAAAAAAAATAATAGAAGAAATAGTAAAAAATTAACTAATTATTTGATGTTTCTTCAAATAGTTCTTGAAATTTGTTTGCTCCTGTATAATTTGTCAAAAATCTTTGAGAAGATAGTTCTTGTTGTTGTTCCACCTGATTCGAAGGAGGAGGCGATTGATAATCAAAACTTTGGAGCGAGCTTAGGTAAGAATCTGAGTGGCTCATCGCAGGCGAAGGCGGCGGAACATTAACAAGCTGCGGTTGAAAAGATTGTTGTTTTGAAACACGTTGTTGTTTAATTTTTTTTATACACGTTAGCACTCCCATTTGCAAATCCATCAATTCTGTCTCACTCATATCTCGTATATATGGAAGAAAGGACAATAGCAACATTTCATGGTCGGATCGAGGATGATGTGAACATGGATCAACTGATTGTTTTCCTCTTTTTAGTTCTAATAGGATTTCACGCTCTATATCATCCAATTGCCTTTTAGACTTTGGCCGATATTGACTTGGAGTTGATCGATTAGTTAATGGAGAGGGCTGTGTCTGCGACGTTAGTTTAGGTTGATATCGCGTAGATGCAGCTGGCAGCTGTGAATCTGTTAGCTCCTCAACTTCAATGCTGTCTTCTTCTGTTCCAGCCCGACTGAAATTGCTCTCTGTCTCATCTTTCTGTGCTATCTTCCGCAAAAATTGGAGATGTTCGCCGTATATATAACTTCTTTTTGCTCCTTGGCCACTTTTTGTTTTCAAAGATCTCAGAAAGGAATCCCTTATATTAGACCATTTAGACATAATAATGTCTCCTGCAGAAAAAAAGAAAAACAAATAAACTAAATAATCTTTTATTTTGTTTTAGATATTTAGCTGCCGGGTGCACGCTGACAGATTTGCATTATAATTATAGAATTGGAATATCTACTTTAAGAAAAAATATAAACTTTTTGTGTAGCCAGATATGGAACACTTTCAGATCCATATATCTCAAAGAAATGACACAAGAGGACTGGAGAGAAATTGCCAATAAATTCCAAACTAAAGCCCATTTTCCTCTGTGCCTTGGAGCTATTGATGGAAAGCACATTCGGATTGAAAACTTTCCTCATGCGGGATCGATGAATTTCAATTACAAGAAATATTACTCTATAGTCCTTTTGGCAATTGCCGATGCAGATTACTATTTCTTATTCGTGGATATTGGAGCATATGGGAAGGATTGTGATTCCTCAATTCTTAAAAATACTGAGTTTTGGAGAAGACTAATGGACAATGAATTAGACATACCAGAAGCAAGACCTTTAACACCAGAAATGGGCCTAAAAGTTCCTTATGTTTTTGTTGCCGATAATGCGTTTGCAATGAATGAGCACATTCTAAGAGATTTCTCAAATCATAGTTTAAGTATTAAACAACGTGTATTTAACTATAGACTGCATAGAGCTCGTAGATATGTGGAATGCGCATTTGGAATTTTAAGCAACAAATGGAGGATATTTCACAAAGCAATAAATGTTTCCAAACCTTTTTCAAAGAATATTATAAAAACTTGCATTGTATTACATAACATAATACGAAAAAAAGATGGATATCGCACGGAAGATTTGATTATTTCTTCTGGTTCCAAATTACAAAACATACCACCTGTTAAAACACAGTCAACAAATAAAACTGGGCAAGGTGTGCGCACGTGTTTTGCAAATTATTTTGTTAGTAAAGACGGACAATTACCCTGGCAGTTAACAAAAATTTAACTTATGTTAAATAAAATAATAATAATAATAATACTTACCTGTCTTTTTCTTTTCCGCTTGGGATAATTGCTCATATCCATGCTCTAAAAATATAAATATTTCCTGCCAACTTTTGTCCCGTAGTATTTTGTTTTTATTATTTTCATTCGTTTTATCCCAAATACAGGGTTTCGATTCTACAAGTTCAATTAACGTAACAATATCATATTTGAAACCGGACATTTCTATTTAAACACTAACCAGCAGCCGACGACACGAGTGGAGTGACTTCTCCTCTCCGACATGTCGTCGCCTATAACGACACGGTGCCGACATGTCGGCGAATGTGCAAGCATTCCCATTTAATTACATGAGATTACGCGTCCACCGGCATCGTTATCGTGCCGGTGCCGTGTCGGCCAGTGTGAAAACGCCCATAAGCGCTTTACTTTTAGATATGGTTTAAATAGACACTAATAGTAATAGAGCAACGCAAAGATCTTTAGATATTAGACAGGAATTTTTGTTATATGTGAACGATACTGGTGCAGTCGACTGGCAGAATAATTGCATTTAAAAGTTAGTGTAACACTCACTACTTAATATAAATGAAATAAGAATATCTTTTTTTCTTTATCTTTCTAATTATTAAAATAACATAATAATATTGTATTTTATATATTTATAAAATAGAAATAAAAAGAGATAAAACTAGTTTATTTTATGAATCATCATCTTCATCTCTGGCATCCTGTAATAGCATAAATATGTTTCTCTTTGTATTTCTTAGAATTTTCCTGTTTTTTATACCTCGCAACTCTGATTCGATAGTTCTGAAGAGACAATACGTGAGAAACATGATAAGTGGTTATAACACACAGACTAACCTGCCAAAAATGTATAAATCGTCCTGTATACCAGATGAGGTACATTTTTCGAGTGTGTTGGTTGCAGTAGCACATTTTCAATATCTTCTACATTTTCTTCAAATATCACTTCATTTTCTAAATTGTTATCCATTTCAGCATTATAATCCAGTAGAAAGTGTAACAGTAAATTCACATTTTCCGAGAGAAATACTACTTACATCTGCATTTGAGGTACTAGGTCTGACAATATCCGAATCCTTTAAAAATGTTAAATGTTCGTAGCACCATAATTTGGGTTTTACATCACCTGCCGCACCACTTCTTTTTTCTGAAGCTAATTTCCCTGCTTCAGTCAAAAACTGCGTCTGCAAGTTATGAATTTTTACTTTAATATCTTCAGTGTCCAAACACTGATTCGCGGCGAACGTACTTTCTGTTATAAATTTTTCTTTAATATCATTTATAGCTGCCAGCCTTTTAGTTTTTTGTTTATAATCGCAGTGTCTCACTGCGTATAACACTGGGTAATTGTGATATAATTCAATTCAATTAAGCGTCAGTTCTTTGTTCCAAAAAAACTTATTTTTAGAAGACATTTTGTAATGGCGTTAAAACTTACCAAAAATTTACCAAACAACCTATACCAAACAACTATGGTCAAACTATGATGAAATTTGGTTAAGAATTTAAGAATAATAATAATACATGAGCTTTGGTACATTTCATAAGACAGGTTGGCAGCGTAAAAATTACTAAAAAATCGCATACAATTTCTACAGAAAATAGAACACGCTCTTCTAATACGTGCAACTTTTCACATGCGATAAATTGCTGCAACAAATTGCACAGTGTCAACGCGAATTTTCGTGCAACTTTTCATAAAACTGGAATTGCTGCAACTAATTGTATCAGTGTGAACCCCTCTTAATACATCCGAACCAGTTGAAGATAGGTAATTGTACATGAAATATGTCTAGAATTCTCTGAAGAATCCAAAAATTGAATAATATACAGGGTGTTGCATTTAAAATAAGAAAGTTGGTATTGGCCACTGTTACATGACACACCATGTATAAAAAGTTTCCGTTGAATAAAAGGCACAACTAAAAATACCAATCGATGTGTACGAGCGTTTTTACGAACACGCCCCCATTTATTTACTTTCGAATTTATTTCATTTGGCTGATACACAGTATATAAATACACTTGTATAAAAACATTAAATCAGTCGTAGGCAATATATTCTAAATAATAAATTAATCATTAATCATAATAACAAATTATTGATTAAGAATTGCAAACTAATAATGACATGACGAATAGGAAAACAAGAAATTATGCAGTTTCATTGAAAGATCATTGATTTATCAAAGATGACATCCAATTATACTATACAGTAGAAAATGCTGACAAGTGTTTAATGACAGAAATACCAGTCCCTACAAAACATTTATATTTTCAAATTCACATATTTTACATTTTAAATAATTACGTGTGGTCTTTTCGTTTTAGATGTTGTCCAAAACTTGACTTAAAATTTGTTTTATAATCACAGACATTACATTTATAAGCAAATTCTTTCAAATGTTTCGTTTTTATATGCATTTCTAATTCATATTGCAAATTTGTTCCGAACTCACATTTGTCACATTTACAATCAAACTCTTTAAAATGTTTTGTGTTTATATGTTTTTTTAAATGAGACCTTTGATTCGTTTTATAATCACACGCCTCGCAATTATAATTGAATTCTTTGAGATGTCTTGTTTTTATATGCAATGTCAAGGTGGCCTTCTTGTTTGTTTTATAACCACATGTCTCACATTTATAATCAAATTCTTTAAGATGTTTTGACTTTATATGATTTTCGAGAAGCCATTTTTGGAGTGATTTATAACCACATATCTCACATTCATAATTGAACTTTTTAAGATGTTTTGCATTCATGTGTAATTCAAAGCGGACTTTGATGTTTGTCTGATAATCACACATACTACACCTGTAATCGAACTCTTTAAGATGTTTTGTTTTCATATGAAATTTAAAATAGACCTTCTTGTTTGTTCCATAATTGCATGCATCACACTGGTAATCATATTCTTTAAGATGTATTGATTTTATATGTGTTGTTAAATGCCTCTTGTGGTTTGTTTTATAATCACACTTATCACACGAATAATCAAACTTCTTAAGATGTTTTGATTTCATATGTTCTGTTAAAAGATGTTTATGTGTTGTTCGGTACTTGCATGTCCTACACCCATATTCAATACTTCTAAGATCAGACTTATAATCAAACTCTCTATGATGTACTGTTATTAAATGCGCTTCAAATATATTCTTGACGTTTGTTCTATATGAACACGATGCACACTTGAATCTATACAGTTCAAGATGTTTTGATTCTAGATGCTTCTTCAAAGAGCTTCTATATGTTGTTCTCAACTCACATAATCTACATTTAAATTGTTTCATTTGATCTCGCATTCGCGAACGTCTGACGACTTCTATATATCCATTTATATAATCACTGATTGAATGCGCTTGCAGGTTTTTTCGACCAACAGAAAGATGTATTTTCTTCACATGCAGCCTAAGTGATCCTATGTTCTTAAAGCGCCTATTACAAATCCCACATTTATTCACCTTCAGTCTGTAATGCTGGTTAGCGTGGTCCTTGAGATCTCCTCTGTACTTTGTTCTGTATTTGCACTGGGAACATTTATACAAATGAAGTTGTCGTGTTTTGCGTCCACTAACTTCTTCAGACAGATTGCCGTGTGTAGGTAGAATGTATTTTCTGAAACCAAATAAATATTTCTAATCTTTGTCTCAAATTAATTACTATAGAGCATCTCAACAGTAGTATTCAGTCCAGTCTCTTTCACTACCGTACGCAATTAGTAATAAACTATCTTTTTTTATTTCAAGGCAATGTTGTCAGTTCGATTTATTATGTTTATGGTTGGTATTATCGGTGTGGTGTAAGTATCGCAACATAACCTTCCTGTTAAGTGTCAAATTAATATTATAATATAATAATACCCTAACCAACAAGTATTTAAAATCATATATGCAGTACTATATATATTGCGTTTCTGGAGACGAAAGTTCCGAAATCAAAACGAGAAAGTAAACATATTGTTGTACCGTAGTCTGATTGATGATACGCTTGCGCCAACTACTATCCAATGCCAAGCGTTAAATTTAACAGTTGATCGGACAACATATATACACTCGACGAGAAAATTGATGTGGCCTAACCTAATTTGAATGTTTTTCACATATATTTTGAAATAATAAATTATTTGCCTCTTTTTAAGTATATAAATATTTGCACCATTAAATAATGATATACCATATCATAAGTTTATATAAATACATATATGTATAAAAGTTCGATATTGCTGCACATTGCATTTAAATTTAAAATTAATTTAGAAAAAATAATTTGATGTAAATAAATTGTATTTTTTGTTTGTTTTGCGCCATGTTATTTATCAAAAAAAATCTATTATCATTTGTATTTTGGTATATGTTGAAATAGTACATTAACAGTCGAATTTATATTACATATTTCTAATGAATAATGATAAGTTGATTATCTAATTATTAGAGGGGGACACGAGCGGTTGATGACTCATCGCCCATGGGCGCAGTATTGAAATGTTGTATTTTTAAAGAGGTTTTAATTTTATTTATATAATTGGATAGCAAGTGGGCGGTGATTTATAAAATACAAAATACTTTATTATTTGGTCAGTAAAGGAGTATTAATATTTACTATCAATACTTTCTCAAGGTTCTCTTCTGTAAGACTTGTTCTCTTTGAATTAAGTACATCCTTGTAGATAGAAAACGTGCTTTCTACATCGCAACTGGTTATAGGTGCGTACTGGAAGTATTCTTTTATTTCAGCGTATTTAGCAGTTTGATTTTGTGTCATTGTCCCCATACACAATTGCCGCAATGTTATTAAATCTGGATTTCTATTAAAAACTGCGTCTAACTTTTACCGAAGGCCACATCCAAAGTCACTTGGAATACTTTTGAAATTATTAATAGCCACATCTAATGTGGTTAATCCATCCTTTAGTTTGAGATTTCGATTTTCAAAATATGTGATTAGTTTAGGCAAATTTCCAAAGTGTTCCTGAAGGAATAACAACTAATTTTTTAAATTTGGGATTTGTGTTAGTTCCATGCACTCAGAAATACTTCGAGCATCGTCATTTAAACATGTAACGAAATTTTGTAAACTATCGAAATTCTCTGCATAAAAACTAGTAGCTTCCAGCACATGGCTGGCGCGAGTGGCAGTGACAAAGATGGAAGTGTTTCCCTGTAAAGGGCCACTCTCGATGGTGCTTTTCTGAAAACGTTTTTAAAAGCGGATACAAGTCTATCAACTTTCGGATAGTTGTCTCTGATATATTCACAGATTCTGTGGAGAGCATGTGCTACGCAAGTAATATGCAGCATATAAGGATATGTTTCCTTTAATAGTCTGTCTGTTCTTAACATATATGCGCCACTGTCACTAACAAATAAAAGTATTTTTTCCCTGCACCTGTCGTCCGAATGAAGCATTTTGTGCAAATTTTTGTCAATGGTTTTAGCAATTGTTTCCCCATCTACTGCATTTATAACTTTAGATGCTATTACATATGCGTTATATGGAATAGTTGGATGTAGTACACCAGCTACAACATTTACCACACAGCGTCCTAATATATCGACAGTTTCGTCGGCACTTATCCATAGGTTTTGAAAGATGTCTTCTAATGCATTCTACTGTTTTCGTGAAGCACTTAGAAACATGATATTTGCGTAAGGTGGATTCATCAGGAACATTTCGACCAGTATATTTTTGAAGAAATGTTTTGAAAGTGGAATTGTCAAGTTTCTTTAATGGGATATTAGCCGCCATTAAAGCTTCACAGAGTTCTTCGCTAAAATTGTCAGCTTTCAACGGATCCAATTTCCGTGTATGTTTTAGCGATGCTAAGTGACGTTGTACGTTCGATTTTTGGGCATTCTGTAACGATATTTTACAGACTTTGCAATAAATATCGGAATCACTGACAACGGACATACAATCAGTATGACCCTCAATCCAACTCGCCATTGTTTCACGATGTATTTCTCGACGTTCTTCCATATCATATCTGAAAAACTAACATAAACAATGTTCTACATCTAAATAAATGATAACTAGAAATGTACGCGTATGTTATTGAAACTAAACGAAATCCAGTGCACACTTACGTCTAGATAATTGGGAGAAGTCGATTCAATGAAGCGAGATTAAACAGGAACTATTACATAAATTACAAAGTACGTAATTAACAGTCAAAACAATGAAAAAACGAAACTAACGTAAGTATGAATAAGTATACACATATATAACTTTATTTATCATGCCAAATATAAGGTAAAAATAATAAATTTTAAAAACCTCTGACGGTCCTATATCTACGCCGATGAAAATAGGATATTTACGAGGTAAGTGGACTTTTCTTGTGTGGCTTTCCCGTCAACATGTGAGTCAACAACAGTTGTTGCAGTTCACCATATGAATAATGCTATTCAGTAAATGTCTGTTGTTTACATTATTTCTTTGCTCCATTGTAACTCCGTCGTAGTTTAAACCTGGGACGTCCGCCCCCTACTAATTATACATAACCTAAAAATAGGTCGATTGTCAATCTAATCGGTAAACGTAAATGGTTATATTAAAGCATCCGTGTTCATTTTATAGTTTAAAATACATATCATGACGCCGATGTATTGATTGAATCTTGAAATATTAAATAATAATGAGCAGGGATCATCTTTGATAAGTTCAAGTGTACCTACAATTGTACTTTATACAAGACGTCACCTAACATTAATTTCCTGTGCAACTCCTATTAAAATTTACCGCATTTAACATGACAGCAACGCAAACGCACTGCTAACGTTTCACATTGCGGTATAACTATCCTGTGTTTTCTCTCCCTTCATCGGTGAACTCGCTGGCCATTGCTTTACAATACTACACGCAATATATATAGTACTACATACATATTTAAAATGTCGTGTCATTATAATGAGTTACCAACCTAACCTGTCATTGCAGAACTGACAACTATGTTGTCTGTCTGCATAAGACACATACTGAATACTAAGATTGAGTTGAGACGTTTTATAGTGATTTTTACATGCTCTCACACGAAATAATACAGGGTTACTGTAAAAGATTCATTCATATTCAAAAGTATTACGCGTACAAATATGAGAGATATTGCTACCGGACCTACGTCGCACTAAGATAAAAGACTAAATTAAGGTAAAGAAACGGAGAATCACAATAGGGGTTGACAAAATCTGGATAGCGCAGGGCCGAGCTAACTCTGTCGCAGACGGCGTGACGGTTCAGATAAACTAGAACACCTAAAAGTAGAGCGTCGGTCGGCAACGACGCTAGCGACGTTGTCCGGGCACCAGGACACTGTGTTACCTTACGATAACCTACCTGCGCCTCCTATGAGCTACCACTGGCTGTGTCCCTCCAGCGGGTTTCCTATTGATCACCCAGTATAGTAAGAAGCACCCTACCTTAGGTACGTGCTCGTCACAATATTAAATGAGTTATGTAGAGGTAAAATAAAAGAAAAGATATTACGGAAAGTAGCGAGATTTAATTAAATTTGGTGTGTTGAGTAAGTTTTTTTTTTTGTTAAATAAGAGAAGAAGTTAAGAATAACAGTAGATTATAAAATGTCACGAATCTGTCTGAACAGTTTAAATATAAAAAAAAGGTAAACAAACGTTGAATGAAATTAATTAAAATATAATGAAATGATAACTAGACAGTTTGATAATATGTATTCAAAGCGTTAGGCAAAAATTAATGAAATAAAAAAAACAAATCTTAATACTAGAACATAATCTCTGCGTTTCAGCAGTAGATGGTTGGTAGCAGAAGCGTTTCATTACCTCACATAGTAAAATACAAGTTATATCATGAAAACGCCACAACGGCAATGTTAATACAAAATGTGTAAATATATATATACGCAAGGAAAAGTTATAACATCTAGTACTTACGACTTAGACTAGTAAGTGAAAATTCGTTAAATACCAAACACAAGGTTTGATTACATGAACATAATTAATTTAAATGAAGGTTACTTATTAGCAAAGTCAAATAATTAAAGATAAACTTAGAAAGGAGATTTTATAATATACAAACAAACACTGAGCTTCCCGAACCAAAATTTGCTCCTACAGAAATGATTTTATCTAGCTCAGGAAAATTTAAATGAACAACGTGAAAGACAAATTTCCTAACTTACAAAAAAAACGTGCAAAAATTATTATCAAAATTAGATTAATATTCAACACGTCAAAGAGACATACAATTATTCTAAAGGTATGAAAATACTAGAAATATTACTAATTTAAATACTGTCTCCCCAAAAGTGATAGGGATACGATAATGAATGTACTAAAATAAGTTTTTAATTAAATATTCGTCTCAACAAAGAGTTACATAATTATGGTAAAGACATAACCAAAATTTTAATTAAACTGAATATTACATAAAAAATGACAAGTAAGATAACGGTAATTTAATTAGGAAAAAATATGTGACCTTGCAGTAACCTAAGTGGTGCGATAGTTTTTAAAGCCACTCAAAATTCTTAGGTCAAATTTAGGAAAGCTAAAGTCCTGCACTCTGGCATAAAATCGTCGAAAATCAGTCGTAAATTAATGTGTAAAAATTACAACTCTAGTTGCACTTAACTGACAAAATGGACGCTTCCGGAACCAATATGGCGGAGGGCCCCTCGTTGAAAGATTCCACTTCAACAGACAGATAGACATCTAAGAGCAACTACTGCAGCAACGATAGTACCCACCATACCCTTCCATGATATTGCGGGGTGATAACACCAGACAAATGGCTACTGAGGGCTTTTGTGCCCGTCAAAAGAATCCCCAAAATGATAATGGAGATCCCGCGTTAAACGACTTCACAAGTCACACGAGGGTGCAAAATACAAATTAAGAAGACCAGCACGTGGCCATGCGTGAATTTTTGTAACGGTATATCGATAGAAACTCACGAAAAATAACCAAAATTAAGGTAACGGTAATTACTGCTCACTCCAATTAAAGCCGCATATGCGAAAATATCTTCATAGATAATGTAACCAAGTTACTAAAGGGAGATCAGCAATTTGCACACCATGTTCTACACAGAACCGACTATAAAGTGCCGTCAAAAAGCGGGAACCTCTTCCATATCCATCGCGCGTCAGTTACGCATGCCTTCCGAAGCGACATGCCCGGAAACATCTCAGAACGAAAGGCGGGAGATTTCGAAAGAACATAATAGGCACAAAACTGAATTGACAATGAAGGGAGTCGACATCGTGACTTAAATATAATTAAACGCAACCCTACACATAACTTAGACGAAAAGAAAATAAGCGAAATACTCAACAATTGTACGTAGAAAATATAAAGTCGGCAGTACGATAGGAAATTCACGTACTAAACAGTTGGTAAACGTGTCGCGCACGGTCAGCTGAGTGACATAACCAAGATTTGACAGAAAGCAACAAAACAAAACCTCAAAAGTATATATACAATTTATTACGGAAGGAAAACAGATACTGCAGGTAACTATTGAAATATGCAAGCTCTAATCAAAACGCTGCAAGAAGACGGTTAAGAGAACCGATCAAAACTTATGTTTCAGAGTATTAGCGACCCTTATCCTCCACTGGGAGTTTCAAGGAAGAATTACAGAAGTTTCTAATACTTAGAATAACGATGATAGGGCAACAAGCGATCTGCAAACAATTAAAAGTATGCTCACTATTCCAAGCAATCCCCTATTTTAATACCTCTTACATTTTTAGTGAGATAACTGCGAAGGAAAAAAATAATAATCGGACCCGCTCGAGATACTGTGTTTGGAAATACGCAAAAACACGTGAAACAGTAAACACAACGGCCTGACTGTCGTCTCGGAGCATTTCAAGCCACAAATAAATGCATTTTGTAGAGATCGGACGTAATAAATAAGTAGATATTAAAAAAACTGAAGCAAGGCGTAAAAAGTAACTGCAAATGCAAATTATTCGCATCTACAGGTAGGGTAAAATAAGCTAGAGCTAAGATAATTAGAATTAGTTCACAAGATACAGAGTTTCCTTCACATAAAGAGTGTATTTGCTCGATAATACATATTACATATCGATCAATCTCACGGTTCGCGACCTAGGGCTCTAAGAGTACAATAGTCGAGTTATCACACACACATAGATATACGGCAGACGGTCTTTCCAACCGGTGAATCAACGATGTACACGGTTCGCCCAAAAGTCTCGAGCTTATACAAAATCTACGTACTTAGACAAAGACACATAACCTTTCGAGAACTAAAAACAAAAGTAAATTTTACAGCGTAACAATATATGAAAACAAAAGCAAACTCACCAAGTTTGCATTGTGTGCACCAGGTGGCAACACGAGTTCAGTATCTCTACAGTGACTTGATATATAACAATGACGACAGCGCCTGGGCCTACTTTCTATTGGTTGATGAAAAATCCGTCATGATGAGTCGAGTGTCAAAGTTTATGGCGTTTTGAACGTGTTTTTATGTAGACAAGTCATATAATCAAGTATATTTTTTATCGTACTCTTCAAATAAGTTTAAAAAGTTTCGTTTTATTATTTGTGTAATCACAGATTATAGTTATTTCCACTTTTTTTTTCTTAGAATTCCTATTATCTTCAGTTATTTGACAGTTAATTGACATTATTGACCTATTTTAGTGTTTAGTGCCTATCAATAAATAAAATATTACTTGACTTATCACATTAAAATAAGGTAAATATAAATATAATATACATAGACAGTAAAGTTTTAAAAATTTAAATGGCATTAGAATTAGTAATTTAATATTTAGTGATATAACCTTATATTTTAGATATTGCAATGCCAGGTTGTGCTGCAGTTAGTTACTCTAATTCTTCAGAAAAAGGATTCATTATGAAACGGTTTCCAAAAGATCCGGAAAGATGGAAAGAGTGGGCTGCAAACATGCATCGTGGTAATTGGAAACCGACTGACTATAGTGTGTTATGTGAAACACATTTTGAAGCTGTTGTGTGAGAGAAAGTGAGGGTTGATGGGACAAGAAAATTAAGATGTAATGCAATTTAAGACGACAAGTTGGAACTTTACAATATCAACTTAAAAAGATGGATGAGCAGAATGGAACTGAGCAAAATGCTAAATTATTAAAATCAGTCTTTAATGATGATCAGATATCTGCATTAAAACAACCCAGTAAAAGATCCCGGAAGTGGTCATACCCAATTGTAAAAAAGCCTTAAAAATACGGTTTTCCTGTGATAATAGTGAATATGATGGATTATTTACGCTTATGACATCTCGTCATCCAAAATTAGCTTTAAGCAAGCTGAAAACGTGCGTATATGATGAATCAATCGCATTTCTGTAAGATTGTATGAAATTATTTGCAACAATGACTGTAGGAAACCATCCCAAACAGGTGTGCTTGTTACGACACAATCTATGTTACATTTGCAACATGAAGTTTTGGATACCAAGAAGTATGATTTCCTCTTGACATCGAGATTCACACAAGATTGTCTAGAAAATTTATTTAGTGTTGTACGGGCTAAACAAGTTATACCAACAGCATTGCAATTTAAAAATAATTTGAAACTTCTTTGTCTCAGTATTTAAAAAATGTGACGAAAGGAAGCTACTACAAAGATGAACGCGAATTTCTTTCAGATTTTCTTAATGCAATCAAAAACTCAGAAGAGAAAATTTATGATCCAGTAGTGTTACCGACCATTACACATAATGTTGCACAACTAAGTAATAGTGAGATGAACTCATTGTATAATGTTAGCGGTTATTTGATAACAAGTATAAAGCGCACTTCGAAGACATGTAGTCAATGTTTAACAACAGTAGGGTCGAAAAGAATATGCCCTTTGCAGTTTGCTAAGTTTACGCGCATTAAATGCTTCAAAGAAAAATCTCTATTTTTTTGTAATAACAGTACTTTTGATTTATTTGTACAAATGGAAAACATATTTCGTAAACATTATGATGCCGTAATAAATCAAAATATAAATCTTTGCAATTTTACATTAATCAGTTCCAAGTGATTAACACGCAGCATATTTTAAATTGCCACAATATGCGTAAAAAAATATTTGTAAGATTTATTAATTTTATGTTAAAAATTAAAGGAAAGTAGAAAATTAAAAGTGTTAAAAATATATATATATATGGTAGCAAATCAGCTGCTGTTCAAGATGAATCAAGAATGTATGTATATTTGTTAATTTAATGTTCAGATATTGTAGTAATGAGTTGAAGCTTTCAAATGAGAACTTAAGACATATATTGTTAAACAGAAGTTTGCGAGTTATAGAAAATGTAGATAAATATGTACACATGTAATTCATTTTTTATAACAAGTTTTTAAATTTACATATAAAAGAAATGAATTTCTGAATGTTTCCTTTTCCCTAATTTTCTAAAATAAGTAGCTACACTTTTAAATGCTTAGGTATTTCATGTACTAATAATAGCTAAATACTTATTAATTATAATAAACTGAAAATATACACATGTAATTCATTTTTCATAACATGTTTTTAAATTTACAAATAAAAGAAATGAATTTTTGAATGTGTTTCCTTTTCCCTAATTTTCTAAAATAAGTAGCTACACTATTTCAAATGCTTAGGTATATAATGCATTGGCATACGACAAGGGGATTCGTTGAGCCCCTTCTTATTCAATTTAATAATGGACCGTATGATAGAATCAATAAGAGGAAAAGATGGTTACCCTATGGGAACACACAACGTAAACATAGTATGTTACGCCGATGATGCAGTGCTCCTAGCAGACAGCGAAGATAACTTACAAAGACTTTTGCATCAATTCCACATTACCAGCAAAAAATATAATATGAACATCTCCAAAGACAAAACTAAGTGCATGGTAATATGTAAGCAGCCACTTCGTTGTAAACTAGAAATAGACGGATCCGTTGTTCAACAGGTAATGAGCTTCAGGTATCTTGGTGCCGAGGTAACGAGTCAAAGAGATCTTCGGGCGGAGGTTCAACAACAGGCAGTGAAGGCGACACAAGTAACCGGGTATCTAAACACAATGGTCTGGCGGAACAAATACCTTACTAAGGAAAGTAAAGTACGAGTATACAAAGCTATGGTTCGCCCAGTACTAACATACTCGACGGAGACAAGAGCAGATACCAAGAAAACTAAACAAAAAATTAGAACAATAGAAATGAAGATTCTCAGAAAAATAGCGAATGTCACGTTACGAGATAGACAGACGAGTAGTTCCATAAGAGAAGGATGCGGAGTGCAGGATGTGGTGAAGTGGAGTAAGCGAAGAAGGAAGGAATGGAATGACCATGTCGAGAGAATGCAAACCAACAGACTAGCATATATATGCAAACATGAGAGACCCAAAGGAAAGAGACAACAAGGACGACCTCCCAAGAGATGGGGACAAAGTTGGTTTTCCTCATCCGCTGAATAGAAACAGGCCAGGCAAACAGGGGATGACCCTAGCTAAAAGAAGAAGAAGAAGAAGAAGGTATATAATGTACAAATAATAACTAAATACTTATTAATTATAATAAACTGAATATATGTTAAAATTAACATTTTATCCCAAATTTACATTAGCCTCTACGTAATTTTCGACACAAGATGGCGGCCAAATGTTGTGTGTCACCACTGTTATATATCAAGTCACTGTAAGTATCTCAAGGACAACGTCACATAACAAAATTTTTCTGATTCTGATAACCTCAAACTATCGATCCGTAAATGGCGCTATCTATCCAAAGCATTATAAACTACTTGGTAATCGCTGAGCATTTTTAAAAACACGTGCTTAAAATATGCAATATGATTGGACTCTATCAAACCAGTTATTGACCTTTGACTGATTTGACATTTATTTGGTCTATTCCATATTCTTTTCTTACTTAAATTATTGTAATACTACACACATTCGGTTGTTTCATTTGATGTGTGTTACATATTTACTGTAGTATATTTTGGAAGTTACGTCGAGTATCAATAGAAAACTATATCTAGTTTCCTCACGGAAAAAAACGTGGCTGTTCTGAGTCATTTAGTTCTTACCAAAATAATCTGCGCTAAAAGGCAAGTAATTCGCAAGGTACTTCGGAAAATGAGAATTGATTTTTCGAAATGTGGTAAAAGGCAAATTCTTGGTAAATAGCTATAATTTTTTGCATTTTTAGGTTGAATTTATATCTTAATATTCGTAGATGTATAACAATCTAATAGAAAAATTGCCGGGCTGAAGTGAAGCAGCTTTGCTAGACGTTATTTGGCCACTAATAGGAACAATAAATCTGAATATGTGAACTCTAAGGTATTTGAGGGTTGATTTAGTACAATTTTAAAAAGGATATGTGGGTTTTATTATGAATATTTCAACAATGTCAATTTTTGTTCTGTAATTAGACTTGTACAGCTCACAAATTGAGAGCTGACCGGTGAGATGCCCCTCCCACAAGATGCGCAGTGGATTCTTATAATATTAGGATAAGCACGAGCGTCTGCAAAAATTGTCAAACGTTACACATCGAAGTGCATTATATTTCCTATATATATATATATATATATATATATATATATATATATATATATATATATCTTTTCAGTATATTACAATTTCTTATGTGCATTTACTCCTTCGTTCGTCTAATGTAGGCGATGATGAACAAAAATACGAGTCGCAGTGCTAGTCTTTTGATATTCGAATGTAAAATCACTAAAATTCCGAACGCCGATTTCAATATATTGGCTTTCTGTTCATATTTTTGGTATATTTTCATTAAGAAAAATGAGGAAGACATTGAAAAGGAACATAAATTATACGATTCCCCGCATACCATCACTGACATTGTTATCAAAAAATCTTATAACTATATTTCTGGTTTTGTTGTCAAACAATCGAAGCGCATTGTTAAGTGTGTCACATATGTTTGATTCATGCATTTTACATGAAAGTCACATTTCTCTTTTAATTAAGCACGTTGTTATAGAATAATCCGCTGCAATAGCATTGCAAAAAAGCAAAAGAAATAGAACGTGGGGAACTCTCCAAATTAATACTTTTTTATAACCAATAAATATTTCAAAAGGAATGTATTGTTTTTTTGAGTTTTTTTTTAAATTTCCCTTAATAAATGAAATAGAATAGAATAGAATAGAATAATTTATTGGTCCATAAATTAAATAGAAATATGTTGGACAAGTCATCTTTAATATTTTTGGGTTGTAGATTACATTGTAAAAGACAAAAATACACAAATAAAAAATACATACAATTAAATAAATAAAAAAGGTAAACAACATATCATATACATATACACAGTCAGACATATACAAGTTATCATGTGTCAACATATCCAGAAGTGTCACTACTGCTGAGTAACATCGATAAATTCCTATACCGAATAGATGCAATTAATTTGCAGAAGCTGGCGCAGCTTCCGTTTAAACTCTCGGGCAATATATTGATTCTGATCTTGATTATTTTCAGATGCACATTTTAATTTTCAAGTTCATGTTCCGTTACATACTTTCCAAAGATTATAGACATTTCAAACTATATAGTGTCTTTATTTTATGTTATTGCGCATGTGCGTCAGCCCTGTGCGCAGTTCGCATTAGGATCGATCACAATCTGCTCATCCATTTATATTATACAGGTCAGTGGTCCGGATTTATAATTCAAATTTATAAGGACCAGTTAAAAGAGAAACTCACAGTTTTATTTCAAGGAAATGATATTAAAAACGTTTAAATTTTGTGAAGAAGGATTGTTGTAATAAAAAATATATCTAAATATGTTTGTATATAGTTATATAATAATAATAATAATAATAATAATAATAATAGAATTTATTGACAAGAAAATAAATACACAATATTACATACTTATACCATATGGCCAAAAAGTAACACCTTCAGTTAAGCCGTAGGGGCGCCCTGATCTTCCAGGTGTACCTGAACAAATGAAGAGAGAGAGGGAGGAAAATTCTTATAAAGTAAAATAGTATATAATATAATAATAAAATCAAATATAAATTCCAGTAAAGCTCTAATAAATGAAAATGAAAAAAAAAGTAAATAAGTTAAAGCAAAGTATAACTCAATACTATAGATCAGCGACCCTCGGCCGAAATCAGACCATCACTAATATATCGCTTCAGTTGAGATTTGAAGGAACTGGGCGGCAATTGTTTCATTTGAAATTGTAGACTGTTCATAATATGTGCACAGTTATAAGTAAAAGATCTTTTAAAAAGGGCAGTATGGTGTATAGGTATGTCAATCAAATCCTTCCTGCGAATATTAACATTGTGCACATCAGTCCTAAATTTGATCTTATTTAGCAAATACGGAGGGCTGCGGTGTATAATAATCTTTTGCACAAAGCAAGCGAAGTGCAAAAACCTACGTTCAACCATATTCAACCAACCAACATCTAACAACTTATGGGAAATTCGATCTCTACGCCGGATACCGAAGATGAAACGTAAGCATGAGTTCTGAGCCACTTGAATCCGTCTGACATCCAAACTATCCAGGCAAGGGCCATATACCGAATCACAAAAATTAAAGTGTGATAACACAAGAGTATCAGCCAAAAGGCATTTAATGCGGGTGCTGAGAATATGCCTATGTGGAAAAATCATTTTTAAGTTCAAGTATGCACGTTTAATTATGTGGTCGGTATTGATTTTAAACCTTAAATCTTCATCAATAAACAAACCCAAGTTTTTTACACATTTCCTACGGTTCAGCACGACCCCACCAATAGACAGGTGCACATCAGGATCAACGCGCTGCCTGTGAGGATTGCCCCCGAACAAGATGTAACACGATTTGTTCTCATTAATTTGTAGACCATGTCGACGGGCAATGCCCGCAAAGGTTTCCAGGTCAGCATTAATGGCCTCAATCGCAGCATGAACATTCTCCGCTTTAAAGGAAGTGTATAGCTGAGTATCATCTGCATAAACATGAAAGGTGCATGAAAAGTTTCCAAACAGCAACAGTTGAGACGTGTAAATAGAATACAGTAACGGTCCCAATATAGATCCTTGGGGAACCCCTGACTTGAAGTCGGTGTAATCTGATAATTTCTCATTTAATACAGTTCTTTGACCTCTACCACAAGAAATTTAAAAAAAACGACAATTCACTCCCACGCATGCCAATGTAGTGGAGGATCGATAATAGAATTCGATGCGAAAGCCTATCGAACGCCTTAGCGAAGTCCAGCAGAATCAAAACAGTAACGCAACCGCTGTCGGTTGCAGAAATGATGTCATCAGTAATTTTTGACAAAGCAGTAGCACAGTTGTAGCCAGGTCGGAAGCCCGATTGTACCGATGGAAGAATGCTATAACGTGTAATGTGAGCTGTGAGTTGAAGTGAAACGACCTTCTCCAGTATTTTCGAAAGGGTTGGAAGTAAACTTATAGGACGCAGGTCGGAATAAGACTCCGGCTTGGAAACCTTAGGTAGAGGAACTACCCTAGCCTCCTTCCAAATAGACGGGAAAACACCATTACCCAAACAATAATTCACTATATGAGTTAGATACGGAATTATAACAGGGCAGCAAAGTCCTTTGCTGCCCTGTGGTTGTCCAACCATTCTAAGATCAATACCATCCACGCCTGTAACATTAGAAGAAAGCCCATCAACAACCGATTGAATTTCCCTCTCGGACACCAGGTTAAACTCAAAAACACCAACACCAGGTCTGACATGGTTATCATAAAATTCCGTGACATCCAAGTCAGTAGCAATATCACGCCCCGAAACAGAAGAGAAGAAATTATTTATTTCATTTATGTGTTGCAAATGAACTGGTATAGAACGTGTATTTCGGCGACAAACATTCATCGATTTCAAAACCCTCCATCCAGTGCGTCCAGTTACAGTACCCAACCTATGCTGAAAATAAGCTCTCTTTTCAGCTTTAACCGCGTTCGAGGCGTAATTCCTCAATGATTTATAATAAACCCAGTCAGCAAGCAAGTTGGTACGTCTAAACTTATCAAGTGCCTTATTGCGCAAAGACATCAATTGTCTGATGTTATCAGTCAACCAAGGTAAATTCGGTTTGCGGTTCCGATAAGAGACAACTGGAGCATGAAAATCAAATAATGCAGTAATGCACCTATTTAAATGACTCACCTTATCATCAATATCAACGAGGGAATACATATAATCCCATGACATCAATCTTAAATCATGTATACATAAGTCGTAATCAAAGTCTCTATAAGAACGTGAATATTGATGTCGAGACATGTCAGTTTCGGCATCAACAACAAACTTAGCAAACACCGCAAAGTGATCAGCGAGATGAGTCGCAATGACCCCCACTTCCGAAATAGTCAACGTACTAGACACAATCGCAACGTCAAGAAGACATTAAATTTTTTCCATTATAGATTTTAATTCTTTAGCGCATGTTTCGAAGTTACTATGATTTTTGTGACTAACGTAGGAAAATAGCAGGTATTTCCCGTCCTCAGTTGCTTCTCCCAGAGCCGTAACTTACTCTGGAATGCCTGAATGTGTCTATTAAGTTTTTGAACTAGTTATTCTTCGGTTTTGTAACATAGAATTCACCGCCTTAAGAGGAGTTGTAATATCAACAAACAATGCAGGAACACAGAGCCAATTGGTATTTTTTAGCTCTTGTACAGGCTTTTCTTTCATATCCATAAAAACATATACCTGGTCTTTCAAATCATGACATCGTTTCATCATATTTCCGTTACTTAGCCAAAGCACTTCACAATAAAATGTAAGATCTTCATAATCGGATTGAACATCTTCGAGATATTTAGATCTTCATAATCGGATTGAACATCTTCGAGATATTTATGGAATCACGATGGTTTATGGCTCTTAATAAAATGTATACATACAAGAAACTACGGTGTTCATTACATGAGTAAATTTGATTGATTATGCACACAAACTCTGTTGATGTAGAAATACAGTGTACCGCACCTAAATCTTTTGTATCTATGTTCTTAAAAAAATGTTGAAGGCACAAATAGTTTAATTTTTTGTACTACGGTTCAAAGCAATACAAGGCATAAAAACTATTTTTTTCAGTATATGCATATGTCAGAGAAAAGCATAATAATTGAGTCTAAAGAACGGCTAAAACGCACTTTTGCCATAAACACTGAACCCCAATATCATTGAAAGTATTTGACTTAGGCCAAAAAAATTGTATGGTTTCATAATTTAGTCATAGCAACTCGTAAAAGAATCAGGAAAATCCGAAGTTATGGGTGATTTTGCAAGTTTTTCTAAAGCATAATGATAAGAACTGACCTTACCTGAAACTTTTTTGGCTGCAGCAGGTCATATGATATTCATTATACTCCTTTTGATCCATGTAGATTTTGCAAAACGGGCACTGCATTAATTCTGAAATTGTTCGAACAAACGATTAAATGTGATAATATAATAGCAAACACTTGGCTTAGTTTTTATATTCTAACAGGAAATTTCTCACTTGCATGTTTAAATAATACTACACTATGGTCCACTTCATAGTAACTCTCTGAAACCAAAATATAACTCAATCAAATGCCGCTATGAGGACTGTTGTCATTCTGGAATTTCTCATCTTTGTTTATTATTAAATATATTTGATGAATGAGTGTTATTTTTTTTTTATGGCGAACACATCAAAGGCATTGTCTATACTGCGAAATCGATAACACCAGATGACTTGAAACAAAACCTAGAGTCGCTTAAGGCTACGTTTGAAAATTGAAAATGTTTTGGCGGGAGACAAATGTGCCAATAAAATAGCATTTTTACTTCAAGTTTTTCGGAAAATCTGCGGATATACTATCTTGCAAATTAAGATCATATGTAAGCGGTAAATAAGTAGGAATGTCAGTGTTGCTGCAAGCACTAGAGAAAATTACTAAGCTTGAGAATTACTCCGTAAATTTATATGTAGTATATGTCACCATTCGTCCCGAAATTTTTTTTTTGTATTCCTATTTATATTTATCAATGCTTACTACTTATATAAATATTATATTAAATGAATTATTTTTTAATAAAATTTAGTTTTAGAATGACACTTTAAAGGATTTTTTCAAACAAATAACCACGCGTACGTATTTACGTCTGCTTCTTACGCAACGAACGCTCTTTGTCCCGCATCATGTTACGATAAAAATGGTCAGCCTAGTAATATAGCAACTTCACTGGGTATTTATATTTGGAAAGTAAGCATATGCGCATTTTTCAAAAATAAATATGAAATAATGGTTATTATAATTAATGTATGCTATTTAGTCTAATATTGCACTTGTCAATCTGGCCAAGAAGTTGTTGGCTTACAACAGTTCTATATTTTTCTTCAAATTTTTGAGGGTTTCTAGTAAAATTTTTGTTAAAATGTGTTTTCCAACTATGTTATTTACAATGTAAACAAACATTTTACTTTAGAACTTAGTGACATACAGTTAAGTTTTATATTACAAATACCATAGCAGTCAAGCAGCAGTCAACCGAGTTTAAGTTATTTTGCCACTACTACGACTTTTGCACTAATTTAAGCCTCCTAAAATTTACCATTTGATGTAAATCAATAAATTATGTAAGTATGATAAAGTAACAAAGCACAACTTGTTACTTTATCACTTTGTGAATGATATGTTAGGTTATGTAACGTTTTGCAGTAAATTACCGAAAATAGTACTACCAACCACATAATATTTAACCAAATTCAATTTACAAAAGCACAGAGAAAAGATATTTCGAATGATAGCCACTTATTAGGAATATTTTTTATTATACAGAGTATTCCATAACTGGGTAGCAGACCATAGCTATAGTTTTTTAAATAGAACACCTAGCCATTAGTCATTAGTAGCCGCTTCTTCGATTGCTCTTTTGTGTTTTAAATAAAAGAAAAAAGAAATAGTGGAAGATTTATGGTTGCTTGTAGCGCATATTGTAAAAATACTTTAAACTCTGACGCACTTCCGGTTTCACCGGAAATGTACGGAACTTAATTTTTTTAAATGACTCACTTTATATATTTTTGGATTTTCTTGTACTGCGTTAAATTATCTGTTCAACTGTTTTTTCTTTTTCAAAATTGAGCCAATAGTTTTTGAGTTATTTTTTTTTTTGAAAATAACCAAAACACGTGCTCAGAAAAAATCATTTTCAGATTATTTTTAAAAGTAAAAACATTAACTTTGGTGGTGCTTGTAGCCAAGAAAATTCTGCACTGTTTGGTAAAGTTGCACTCGACAATACCTCAAAAAACTTTGTTTTCTCAAAGCCTACTTCCTGAAATTTTCACATACCTAACACTTATTTTTTTTAAATTTAACACCCAGTATTTTATTGACGCATTTTGTTGCTTTTTTTATTCTCTTTCATTTTTGTTAACAATGTCCTATACCTATCTTTTGTAATTTCTGAGATAATCACTATAGGAGCAATTAGCAGTCAATTAAAGAACTACGAGTGCTGTTGTTCT
Source organism: Amphimallon solstitiale (assembly GCA_963170755.1). Classification (NCBI taxonomy): domain Eukaryota; kingdom Metazoa; phylum Arthropoda; class Insecta; order Coleoptera; family Scarabaeidae; genus Amphimallon; species Amphimallon solstitiale. The sequence goes on along the minus strand of OY720677.1, from coordinate 83,125,021 downwards.
ATGCACCAAAATATTCGTTCAACCACTGAAAGGTAGGAATGGAGCCCGACTTCCTTAGTCAACTGTCAAACAAAGTAAATGTTTAATCCAACTATCCCCAAAGTAATAATTTTTCAGAATAAAGAATATCGCATTTCAATTTTTTAATTCCGGCAATGTCCAGTTGCAGTATTTCATTTTTGACACTGTTGGTTAAGAAACTAAACTTGGAGTCTGTGGCTTGAAACTACACAAAAACACTAAAACACCTTCACCACACTAAAGCACAAAAATGGCTAAATACGTATTTCAACAACTAAGTTGTCATCATCAGTAGCACTGATTAAAAATCGCGCTGTCTACACACCGTAGCGTACAGAACACTGATTTCCAATTTACGGGGATGGTTTATTCTTTTATCTAGGCTATTAACTACTTCATGCCGTCAATTGACAAAAATGTAAGCGATTCTGAAAATTTCTTTCATCTAACCCTGTGTATGAATATGCTACGGGTGAATTTCATATTTCCTAATTATTCTGGATTCTCAAATTTGACTTATATCTAACTGGCGACTAATTTTAGTAGTACTAGAATGGGGGGTGTTCGACTACACTCGCAAGTACAATAAACGTCTTATCCAGACCAGTTATTGCTTTTTCCGCTCTTTCTTTCACATTCAATACTTTCTGTTCACTCAAACCGTCCACTTTATACTTTCGAAGGTTTCTGGCTTCGGTTGACTTCTACCAGGGATTGCTGTGTATAAAGTGTGAATTCTAGCAAAGAGTTTCTTGCAGATTCACCCAAAACGTCAATCATATCTATTAACTCTTCATAAGAATAATTCATTTGGATGACAACTAATAGCGATGCCTTTATAAGTTTGACATAAATGTATACCGACTTTCTTTAACAGTTGACTCAGACAGTCAGCTGCATTCCAGCCTTTATTGGACGAATATTTCGGTGCATAGAACAGCGCCCGTAGTTCTTTAATTGACCGCTAATTGCTCCTATAGTGATTATCTGAAAAATTGTTAAAGGTAGGTATAGGAGATTGTTAACAAAAATGAAAGAGAATAAAAAAAGGAACAAAATGCCTCAATAAAATACTGGGTGTTCCATTAAAAAAAAATAGGTTTTTGGTATGTGAAAATTTCAGGAAGTAGGCTTTGAAAAAACAAAGGTTTTTGAGGTATTGTCGAGTGCAACTTCACCAAATGGTGCAGAATTTTCTTGGCTACAAGCACCACCAAAGTTAATGTTTTTGTTTTTAAAAACAATGTGAAAATGATTTTTTTTTCTGAACACGTGTTTTGGCCAAATATTTTCAAAAAAAATTAATAACTCAAAAACTATTGACTCAATTTTGAAAAAAAAGAACAGTTGAACAGACAATTTAAAGCAGTACAAGAAAATCCAAAAATATATAGGGCGAGCCGTTTAAAAAACTAAGTTCCGTTCATTTCCGGTGAAACCGGACGTGCGTCAGAGCTTAAAGTATTTTTACAATATGCGCCACAACCAACCATGGATCTTCCACTAATTGTTTTTTCTTTTATTCAAAACACAAAAGAGCAATCAAAGAAGCGGCTACTAATGACTCACCCTGTATATTATTACATTTTTGTATTCCACATATAATTCTTAGTCAAAAAGTTATAAGATAGTATATGCCTAAAATTTAAAGTTTCACTGAAAAATTCACTGTTTTTATAAAATTATATTTCTCGAAAACAACGTATTGGACACAATTTTTGGCCCTAATACAAACATATTTTATTTTTTTGCAATTATTAATTGGACTTGCAGAAAATTGGATTAAAGTCACATAACATATTTTTGTCTAAAAGTGTTTCTTCAAGTGGAACATCCTGTATATGGGTTCATTTTTGAATTTCTTACTAAATTATGCACCAAAAACATGTAAGATGTTATTTTAGTAGTGACCATTACTGAGCTATTGTCGTTTTTTAATATAATTTTGTCAATTTTATGTTTTTTATTTTAATATGCTATTATGTCTAAAAAAATATCACCCCAAAGAGTTTACCAGCAGGGTTACGCTGAGCAAAGATGTTCCAAAAGCAGATGCGTTTAAAAGAGTAATGGATGCTTTCATTACTACTGGTTCTATTGCTAATTCAAAATTATGGAAACCTAAATATGTGGTTAATGATGAAAATCAATTAAAAATTCTTATGGCAACAACAGATAATCCACATGTCAGTACCCATGAAAGAAGCTGTTTGCTGGATATTAGCGAAAATATTGTTGCAATGACCTTAAAATGAAATAAATATAATCCGCAGTGAGTACATTTAAATACTGAGTTACATATCCATCATTCTAAAGCTAAATGAGTGTTTTGCCAATGGGCAGTAATAAAATGAATGCCGAGGCAATTCTTTTTGATAGTGTGTTATTTGCGGATAAAGCTGGTTTCCAGCAAAGTTGTTAGCTCATAGAGGTGCCATTGACTAACCTGCTGGGCCTTTAGACATCACACAATTAGTTTCTTTTTATAGGGATCTGTAAAAGTGCCAATACACAGTATACCTGTAGCCACAAAAGATGTTATAAGGGAACATATTTGACAAATATTTAGAAATATAAATACTCAACACCTTATTTAATGTCAATTTATCGTTTCGGAAGCAGAAACTTTTGAAAGTGAATTTCAAAGCTATTACTTTTTGCCTATTTTAATGTTCATGTATATTGTTATTTTATAATTTCTGTTACACTAAATACTCATTCATTCACGTAATAATGCCTGTCTCTACACCTAGTGTAATGAAGTTATTAATTTTTTTTTGTTCGGTTTTAAAATTTGTTTATCGTACCATATTCTACATATTCTTTGAATTATATTGCTGTATTGTAAATAAGATATATCCACTTTTTTTGGTCATTACCCTAACACATATAAAAATCAAATTCTAAGCTCATTTTTAGAAAAATTCAATGCTAAAAAAAATAGAATGCTAATTAATAGAAAATCTATTATTCACAAGGCACATTTAGAATGGGAATTCATGAAATTATACATTATATCATTTTAATTATATTCTAAATAATTCTGGTTGTGAAATAAATTGCATGAATATTTGTTAAATAATTATTATAAAGGTGTTTCCTGAATTTTCTTGTAGATTCCAATCTTTTCTAATAAAACAAAACCATTAAAGCAAAGAATCTATCTTTATATTATTAACGTAAATTAACCCTACCTTCATTTGAAAATTTTTCATCTGCCTTGTTAAGACAAACTGATTTATGTTTGGCCAAATATATCCAGGAGCTGAATCCAAGGCAGCAAAATGTACAGGCAAATATATCTTTGTCTGCATGTTCCATAGTGGGAATAAAATCCACTACAATGTTTTTATTCAAACTGTCTTCGTACTCCACACCAAAAGACACTAATAATTCATCACCCTTTTGGATTTCACGAGTGCTTCTATAATAGAGATTGTCTTCATATTGAAAAACAAACAGGTTTTGTTCAGATATATTCTTGGCAGGATTGATGTATTGCATCCAATTTAAATACATTGCTTTATCTTTGCCAACTACAAATTTTCCTCCTTTTATTTTCCATGGATGTTCAGTTCTACAAAGCCCAGTGAAAGGCCCAAATTTCACACCTTCAGGAATAACATTTAAAGCAAATATTCCTAATTGACCACAAGATTCTTGAATTTTTAAAATACCATTTGGCAGTTCTTCTTGTACCTTGCTATCAATGTTGTTCAAGACATTTCTGCTTAAAATATGCACCACCATTTGACACTTTGTGCAATAACCATTATAATATACATGACAGGGTTCACAATCTGTTAACAAAATTTACACAATTAGTAAATAATAAAAAATACTTTATTAAATATTTAATTTAATTTTACTTTGAATAACATTTGAAATACAATACATACATTTAATAAGACTTTTAGCATGATCCACCTGGCACTATTGTTGATTCATTTTAAGAAAAATTGTTAGAAATGATTAAGCTCGTTTTAAAAATATAAATTTCAAGTTCAATTTCTAGTTCAATAAACTGGGAGATATAAAACATGCTTAAGGCAAATATTTTGAGATAGTAAAATGATTAATAAGTAAACATATTCAAGATATGCTAGACAATTAAAAACTTCTGTTGCTGACCTTCCATATTCAGTCTGCATATAACTAAACTACATTTATGGATATGGCAGGAAATATTTATTGGTATTTATTTAGAGTGAACATCCTGTAATTAGCAGCTGCGATAAAGTATAATATGCAGTCACTCACATAGTAATCCACTGTCAAATTCAGTCTTTATATCACTGCCACCGATTCCTCCTTCACCTTTAACTTTGTCATTTACCACATTGTGTTGTAAATCTGATTCTGTTTTAATATTATCCAAAATAGCAGATATGTCATGCTGTTTTATTTGATTATGCACTAGATGATCTTTCAATTCAGGCTTAACTGTAATAGCAGTCTCAAAGACATCGACTTTATCATCTACAAAATAAGCTTCATATTCTCCTTCCATTACACTTCCTATGGAAACCAATATCTTGTTTGTGAGATAAACTAAAGACGTATAATATCGGTACAATCTACAAATAAATTTGCAGTATACAACATAGAAAAAACAGTACTAATTGTAATTATACATAATTAACAATCAACAGTCAAAAATACGAACTTATTTGACAACACTTTTGACAGGCTGTGTATTCAAGGTTGCCAACCGCCAACCTCTTGTAAACGAAATCCTTCACACAGTGTTGCCAACTATACCGACTTATCGGTAGATCTATCGATTGAGATGGTAATCTACCGATATACCGATTTGGCACTTCATCTACCGATTTTTAGAATTTCTTAAATTTCAGGTAGATATTTAAGAATAAAAGAGATCAAGGGAAGTATTTTATTTTGTTAAATAGTAAATGGAGGAATTTTTACAGAATCATTTTATTTAGAAAATTATTAATGATAAGATTTCAATACTGTAAATATAAACGGCTTACATACCGCGCGATCATTTAAATTCTAAATTAGAGCAGGCTGTGAAATTTAAATTAAGTTGGTATATAAGTATTAATTTACAATTTGAATTGTCAAAGTGACGTTTCAAAATGTTAATTCATCAATAATTGACATTCTGGACCACCTAATAAAAAAAATCCCGCCTGCTATAATTTAGAATTTAAATGATCGCGTGGTATTAAGCGCTTTCCCGATCAGAATAAGTACAGAGTTACCTCAATCGCAACTTCTACTACCCCGGCGTGTTCCTTTTGTTAGTCTTTGATGATCTTCTTGGCACCGGTGTTACTTACCCCCGCCCCCTCAAGGACCAGCTTTGAAAGTGGTTCAGAACGACCCACGCATGCTTCGTTATATTTTCAATAAAATAATTTGGTTATTGTCTGTTTTGTAATGCGTCTTACGTATTAATCCCTCTTATTTGCGATAATACGTAAAAAGCTGAAAACAATGAACAACTCGACTTCTTAATAATTAATTAAAATATGTAGTACTGAGATAATATTATACCTGTTATTTGTTTGTTATGCGGTGTTCTCGATGTACGAGGCAAATGCACATTCAAATTGTCCGCGAATGTTTAACGCTTGCAGGTTAATTAAATTATTTTGGCCAGAAATATTAACATTGAAAAACTATACGTCATATTTATTACTATATTAACACGGATTATAACATTTATATAAAAAAAAAACCAAGGGTGTACACAAGTTTATTTAGTTCAAATTGCCGCCATTCGGCAATTGAATTCGATCTGCGTGCCATATAGTACTAGCGTGTAGCGTCTAAAGTCGAAGTGATGTTCAATGTTGTGTGGGGGACCCATTCCCAAGTCATACCATTACTTGTTCCGGCGAGGGTGGGTTCATTTTGATCTCGGTCATTTTGACCTAGTTCATTTTAGCCTCTAACTGGAAAGCCCTTATTGTTATCTTAGTGTGGAAGATTTTGTTTAGATTTTTATATAAAGCGCTTTCCCGTTAGGGTCAGAGTCACTCAGAGTAAGTACAGAGTCACCTTAATCCCCACTTTTACTACCTCCCGAAGCACCCGAGTGTTCCTTTTGTTAGTGTCATTTTGATCTTCTTGGCGCCGGTGTTACTTACCCCCGCCCCCGCAAGGACCAGCTTTAAAATTGGTTCAGAAAGACCCACGCATGCTCCGTTGTATTTTATATCAAATGGAATTTGGTTATTGTCTGTTTTGTTGTGTGTCTTACGTCATAATTTCTCTTCTTTGTGGTAATAAGTAAAAACCTGAAAATAATGAACTTCTCGACGTCTTAATAATCAATTAAAATGTGGCAACAACTGCACTTTTGACCCTGTTACTGACCAATGGCGCGTATTCAATCACCGAATGGTGGCAATTTGAAATAAATACACTTGCGTACTTCCTTGCTTGTTTATATAAATGCTTACTTATAATCCGTTTAATATAGTAATAAATATGATGTGTAGTTTTTTCAATGTTATATTAGATAGTTAATTGATTTTATACAGTTACTTATGCAGTACTGAGGTAATATTATACCTGTCAAAGCTAGAGCATTTTTTTGTTACGCGGTGGCAAATGCACATTCAAATTGCCGGCGAATCTTTTACACGTAACACTCGTAGGTTAATTAGATTATTTTGTTTTTTAATAAAAATTATTTTTCTGTAACAATCTTTGCCTCTATATTTCCAACCTACCGATTTTTCCCGATATATACCGATTTTTTACGGTCGGTTCCACCGACTTTTGGATTTATAGGTTGGCAACACTGCCTTGACAAGCGTCACAAAAAGCTTCATTGTCCTTCATACATGCGTTCACACAGGTACTAGAAGAAGATGTATCAGCCTTGCGCATAAATTAGGGAAAGAAAAATAAAATGAAATAATAAACCTCGATTTGCATTTTTCATTCTAAAACACAAAATATATTTTCTAATAGGTAAATGCAAAACAACAAAATATCCAGTATTCTTGTAATAAGTAACAAATAAAGTAATACACGTAATACTGAAATAGATATTTGTCTACTAATCGCACTACACCTATTTATTTCCTGTACAATATGAATTGTTTTTCTTCATTTTATGAAAATGCTCTTTGTTGACGAACGGTTGTGACGAACTAATGATAGTTCGTCACAACCTCTCGATTTAAGGTTGTAGCGAACGACACATAATGAATTAATAGTTTCGTGACCCAGTCGTTTTCTTTTTTATTTTTATCAGTCATCGTGTGGATCCGTAATACGTAGCATACCATTCATGAACCTGTAGGACACATGTAATTACTCGGTGCCGTCGTCGGCTCAAACGAACCGGGATGATAATTTATGCTGCACGCACACCAATTATACAAAATGTTTGACAAACAATTTATTTGAAGCTATAATGCACACAAATTTGACAAGTTATTAGATTGTTATACACAAATTAAACAAAATATAAATAAAACTAAATTATACATTCATTTGGTATTTATAATTATTGAAGAGTATGCCATTCGAACATAAAGTAATTAGAACTAAGAGAATTTCATAATTTTCATAGCATTATTAAATGGCAATTATGATTATGATGCAGGTGTAATAAAAATATTTTGTAACTCACAGACAACTAATAAATTAAATATTTTATTTTATACAATATGTTGTACAAAAATAAATATTTTAGTGCGTAGTGCGTACCCTCCCTGTTATATAATATCAATTTTTATTTTTCAATCCGTCCTGCGACCGTATTCCAACTATAATTTCCAAATTATTCAGTCGATACTCGGCAGCCAGTCGTATAGCAGTATGGTTTTGATACGTTCGCGACCGAACCGGGTAAAGTTACTTCCCAAATGAGCCGAGATCCGGTTCATTGAAATTTAGTGAACCGGCTCTTTCGGTTCGCTGCTGGGATTCGGTTCACTGAACCGGTTCGTTCGCGAACGACCTACCTCTAGTCCAAAGCATTAGGGTATATTAGGTCTTTTCGTTTGTTTTAAAAGTGTACACCGTTGTACACCAACTACACATTTTTAATGATTGTTCATTCGTTTGTTGTGGTGCGTAAAGTGTGCACTACATTTATGTCATAACACGCATTCGTTTGTTTGAGTGTTTTTAATTTTTGGGTGAAAAAGTGTACAATTTATACACCTGGTTTGAAGCCGGTGGAAAAGGTGGCCACTCGTGGAGCATGCGCAATAAGTTTTATCACGTATTATAGAAACCAAAATAAGAATAGGTTAAGTAAAACGGTACGAATCGATTTTTGTTTTAATTCTGCCAGTATTTATTTTTGTTTTATTATTTTTTTATCAATGAAAATGGAGGAACTTTGAGAAATAAAATTCATTATAGAAGGCGTTGTGATCTCGTTAAGAGATCATGTAGAAGTAATAGATCGACATAGAAACGGTATAATAAGTCTTTCGATTATCACTGCGGTATTCTACTACTATTGAATAATTTTTTCAGATGATCAGTTTGCAATACAATTCTTCCATAAAGCATTACGTGAGCATAAAATAATTCCCTACGGATTACGAGGTGACCCAGAAATTTTAGAAATTACGAGAATATCTGAGACCCATGAAACAGAAGTTGTAGAAGTTTTGCATCAAAATAATACAGAAAGTAAATTCTTGTTTCTTTATACATATTAAGAGGTTGTCTTTTTTTTTCATTTTAACATTGCAAGAACATTTCAAGTGTTGGACAGTTAGCTAGTAAGAGTCTTATAATAAAATTTAAATAACATAACTAAATGCCAACATTAGCTGTTCCAAAATAGTTCAAGTAGAAATGCAAAACTATTAATTTATTGTCTTAGATACTTTCAAAAACACCTGGACTTATGAAGCCACAAAATTCCTCTTATCGTTATACAAGGAATATATTGGCAATATTGGAAAAACAATAAAACTGAAGAATAATAAATTGCTATGGAAATTGATTGAAAGTAAGATGAGAGAGAAAGGATTTACTTTTAGCAATATACAAATAGAAAATCGATATAAAACCCTAGATAGAAGATGTAAATGCAAATAATAAGCGAAGTGGCAGGGGAAAACTTAAATGTTCATTTGAACAGTATGTGTGTTTTACTATCTGTGTTTTGAAAATACTTACCATTTTTTTTCCAGAGAATTAGTTGGAATAAACTCCGAGAGAAGGTCTGTTTTCCCTGAATTTTTATCAGATTCCGAAGGTGGTGGACAAAGGAGGGAAGACATTATTCAGAAAATAAATGTGAAAGAAGTAGTAGAAGCTGAGGGTGCATTAAATACTGAAAGAAACACTGATGACATAGAAGATATTCCAGCAACTACGAAGGAAAGAAACCCAAGAAGAAAACCCTCACAGTCAATATTGCAAGAGCTAATAAAGATTCGAGAATTACAAGAAAAAGAAAATTCTAGGATCACCGAAGAGGGTAGGAAACGGGAAGAATTTATGAATAATATCCTTAAGCTAGAAGAAGCAAAATTAAAAGCATACAAAGGAAGGACTGACATTTTAAAAGAATTATCTTAAATAAATTTATTAATTGTGATATATGAGTGCCATTTATTTGAAGTGAATTGTTTTTTAGTTTATTTAATTATGTTTCATTATATGTCAAATGATAATACTTTTTTATTTTTGTTATGTAAATTGTAGTTTATTTGGAATATTTATTTATATTACAATAAATTTGTTATATTAATGTTGCTGCAATGGAGTCTCTTTTTTGTTCTCCTGCTATCGAATCCTCCACTTCGTTGGGTATGTCGTCATGTTCTGCATACATAGATTATATAACACACAAGCATGTATAAAGTGGCATAAATATTCAATGCCTTTTAATTTACAATAATAGAGCTGTCTAAATCTTTGTTTAAGAATGCCAAAAGTGTGCTCTATATCCACCCTTGCCTGAGACAGCTTCTGGTTAAATAACTTTTGGTTGTGTGTCAAATGACCATTATCACAGTAGGGACATAATATTTTTGAAATAAAGAAATTATATTTGCTATATCAGCATCACTTTCGTGAGGATCCAATATATTTAAAATGTCCAGTATGCCAGTATCATATATGAGCCTCTTTGTGAAAGTTCATTTTCGTTACATTCACACATATAGCCCGCCATTATGTAATATAGGTACACAGTATAGAATTAAAAAAAGGCTTTATGAAGTGTACAACTAAACCACTCACAAAACTTTTCTAACAAATACACTCACTTTTAAACTTACGCCGCCCGCCACATACGAGTGTTCATGGTGTAATACACCGAAAATCAGCTGTTTTTTAGTGTATTTTAATTGTAGTGTATTGTAACACGAACTACAGTACACCGAAAAACAAACGAAAGAACCTATTGTCGCGAATCAACACTATACACCGCTGGTCTGAGCAGATCTGGAATGCGGCTATCAGTAGAAAACGCGCACAGTGTTGCCTTATGTATTTGAAACATTTTTCCCGGTATCGACCTATAGACTATGCACTAACGTAATGTAAACATTAAACATTTTGTTGTTGTGCATTGGTTAGGTCAGGCTAGATAAACGTCAGTGAACGTCATGTAAACGTTACGAGTGCATTTAATGCTTCCGTATAGCGCGCTTTTGTTAACGGTAATTTATATTTTATCGAAAATAAGTAATATCCAGAGAAATAGAGTAGGGGAGAACGCGCTTAAAGATGCGCCAACTAAGTTAAATTGAATTCCGCCATTTTGAAGGTTGCTCACATATACCTAGCTCAACAATTCGCATGTAAAGTTCATTGACTTAGAAAAATTTAAACAAACTTACGTGTGAAAAGAAATGCCTTCCTGCAAAATGGCGACCACAATAGCGTTTGCTTAAAACTGGATGCGCACTCGTCGAAGCGCGTTCTCCCCTACTCCATTTCTCTGGTAATATCACACTGGAGAGAAGTGAAAAAATACAAACAGAACACAATAATCAGTTTAGAGGTAGCAACGTTTTAATAAAATTGGAATAATTCTGCGTAAGCAATGGTATTAATGTAAAAAGATCGCTAGAAAATTAAACTAAAATATTCTTGAAAAATTAAATTACAAAATTAAACTACCGTATATTAGAATTAAACTAAAATGTTTTTTAAACTAATTAGTAAAAGGAAAGATTTTATTTTATAAAATTTAGTACAAAAATTCTATAAATATTAATGGAGTAAATGTTCAAATAAACCGCCTGCTTGCTCTTGACAATAACCAAGCCTGTAGTAAAATTCATTCCGTACGTTGGCAAGTGTTTCAGGCAATATACCCAATGATCTAATAATATAGAACTACTATACTCCATTCAGTCTAAGAATAAAGTAGATGGCGCTACAATATGAGCACAGTTTACACACGATGAACTTTGTATTTTGAAAACAAGTAAAACATATGTTTACTGTCAGATGGATAGCAGGGATATACATATCTGATCATTATATTTTGACATTTACGTAAATTTTTGTACAAGTTGGTAACTCATTCCTCAAGAAAAAGGTATGCACATGTCGTCTAATTGTACTTTTTTGTGCTTTATCCAATTTATTGTAAGTATGACGATAATTTCTTTTTCTTGGAGGAGAAATTGGAACTCCATATAATTCCATTTCTTTAATAATGCAGTACATTGTATTCCTATTAATACCCACTTCCTCTGCTGTTTGATTGACTGCAGCTGTTTTAGACATATTGTCTTTATGCTTAATGTACACATTATAAGCCATTTGCCTTTGTCCAGATCTTATGTGTTTCCCTTTACGATCTTTTGAAGGACCTGGTAAAACTGCTTCCGCCATACTATAGAATATTAGCGATTACGAAAAGAAAGTTAACGAAATTGATAAAATACCTTAACAAATGAATATTTCACTTGCGAGTTCTAAGAAGAACTATTTTTTAAGAATATTAACAACAAATAACTATGTAAAATACGGAAATCGACAAAATCTTTGAACAAAACTGTCAGTAAACAAATTTTTGACAGAACGAGCTAAATGCGATTATTTTGCCGGTGTAAATGCACACTCGATTTCATCCAATCACAAACGTTTATTTTAAGCCCTATCTTTCCCAATGCTTTATTCTTAGACTGAATGGAGTATAGATGGACTGTAGAGAGAGAGGAATTGACCTCTACATACAAAGGAGACAGATATACAAAACCGTTAGTTGTGGGCAAAACATGGCGATATCGCATTGTTTTGTATATAAACTTTCTCAATTTTGTTGATTTATACATATTTATTTGTCTTTTTGGTAATTTGGATTATGTATTTTATTAATAGATTTCTTCTAGTATTGATTTTATTTCATACACCACTGACTTTATTTTTATTTAAAGAAATACGAGTATAAAGACAACTGTGGATTCATGATGATTGAATCAACTATTTTTATTTATAAAATTGTGATTGTAATTAGATACATTTTAAGAATTTCATTTTTATTTGATATAGGCGCATATAGGTAATGTATATAAATTGAGAATCATCAAGAATATTGGCAAATGTTAACTTCAGCTTATAATTTAACAGTGTTGTTCTCATGGATTTAGTGTCATATATATTTGGTTAAAAGTGCTATTATCAGTAACAAAATTAGAAATAAATATTTTAAATTGTTGAATATTATATATACCAGCTTTGCAGTGCTTGGAGTCACATATTTAAGACACAATGGTAATGTCATGTGCAGCGTATGGTTGTACTAATAGGGCAGAAAAGGGAGTGAACGTATCATTTCACAGGTTAACTATTCTTAATAAAATACATGATTTGTAAATTTGATATAAAAAATTTTAGTTTTCAATCTAATCAAGTACTATACAAGCAGTGGATAATTTGTACTAAACGAAAGGATTTTATGCCATCAAAATATTCAAGATTGTGTTCAGAGCATTTTGTTCCTGAAGATTTTGTTATAAGTTATGGAAGAAAATATTTGCCCCAAAATGCAATTCAAAGTATTTTCAATTTTCCTGCTCACTTGAGAAAAATTCCCTGTAATAGCAGATCTCAACGATTAAAAATTACTGATGCACCAAGCAAAGAAATGTTAAAGTAAGATTTCTATTTGTAGTTATTATTCTACCTAGATATTTTTAATGTTCTATTTACCTTATAGCTCAGAATCCCCAAATGTAACTAATGTTGAAGTATTTGAATTAGTCACAGAAAAAACATCTCACGAAATAATACAAGTTGTTATTCTAGCTTTATGTATTTTTAATATTTCTTTCTCCATTTTTCTTCGATCACATATTTACCATTTACGTATTTGTTAATCCATATTAATTATATGTACACATATTTTAATAAAAAATTAAGCATTAATTGTCTTTTATTTTGAATATATCAGAAGTTGTAAGGAACACCTAAGAAAAGCTGTCAGTTTCTATATTTATTTTTTCAGAACGTAATATCACAGGTATTATTTTGAAAAATTCTAGTAGTCAATTCAAAATTTCCAACTGATATCTGTAGTGATTTTTAAAATATTTTTCTAATACTACTGTTTTAAATAAAAACTGAATGATCATCAAACATGCTAAAATAGGTATTATTAGAAGAACAAAATCATATAGTTATCTCATAGTCATTAAAAGTCATTTATTTAATTTTCTATCCTTAATGAAGAATGGCAACTAGCATAGATACCTTTAAAATGTTATTAAACAGAATATATTTAATACCATATTAATAATATATATTTAATTATTTATCTTTTTGATTATTAAAGTTGCAACACCTTTACTTTCCTCTTAATATAGCATATTTTTAACAAAATAATACTTTTAAACATTATAAGCCATTACAAGCTATAGCAACATATTTGAATTTTGCCCACATAAAACGGTCAATTTTGTTCATCCTTGTCAAACTTTCGACGCTCATATATTTTCCTTCTTTCTCCTATGGTGTGGGTCACTTCCTAATCAGCAAGTCATAGCGTACACTGCATCTAGTAGTATAATAGTATTAGATCATTGAATATACCCAATGATCTAATACTATTATACTACTAGATGCAGTGTAAGCTATGTCTTGCTGATTAGGAAGTGACCCACACCATAGGAGAAAGAAGGAAAATATATGAGCGTCGAAAGTTTGACAAGGATGAACAAAATTGACCGTTTTATGTGGGCAAAATTCAAATATATTGCTATAGCTTGTAATGGCTTATAATGTTTAAAAGTATTATTTTGTTCAAAATATGCTATATTAAGAGGAAAGTAAAGGTATTGCAACTTTAATAATCAAAAAGATAAATAATTAAATATATATTATTAATATGGTATTAAATATATTCTGTTTAATAACATTTTAAAGGTATCTATGCTAGTTGCCATTCTTCATTAAGGAAAGAAAATTAAATAAATATGACTTTTAATGACTATGAGATAACTATATGATTTTGTTCTTCTAATAATACCTATTTTAGCATGTGTGATGATCATTCAGTTTTTATTTAAAACAGTAGTATTAGTAAAAATTTTTAAAAATCACTATACAGATATCAGTTGGAAATTTTGAATTGACCACTAGAATTTTTCAAAATATTACGTTCTGAAAAAATAAATATAGAAACTGACAGCTTTTCTTACAACTTCTGATATATTCAAAATAAAAGACAATTAATGCTTAATTTTTTATTAAAATATATGTACATATAATTAATATGGATTAAAAAATACGTAAATGGTAAATATGTGATCGAAGTAAAATGGAGAAAGAAATATTAAAAATACATAAAGCTAGAATAACAACTTGTATTATTTCGTGAGGTGTTTTTTCTGTGACTAATTCAAATACTTCAACATTAGTTACATTTGGGGATTCTGAGCTATAAGGTAAATAGAACATTAAAAATATCTAGGTAGAATAATAACTACAAATAGAAATCTTACTTTAACAGTTCTTTGCTTGGTGCATCAGTAATTTTTAATCGTTGAGATCTGCTATTACAGGGAATTTTTCTCAAGTGAGCAGGAAAATTGAAAATACTTTGAATTGCATTTTGGGGCAAATATTTTCTTCCATAACTTATAACAAAATCTTCAGGAACAAAATGCTCTGAACACAATCTTGAATATTTTGATGGCTTAAAATCCTTTCGTTTAGTACAAATTATCCACTGCTTGCATAGTACTTGATTAGATTGAAAACTAAAGTTTTTTATATCAAATTTACAAATCATGTATTTTATTAAGAATAGTTAACCTGTGAAATCATACGTTCATTCCCTTTTCTGCCCTATTAGTACAACCATACGCTGCACATGACATTACCATTGTGTCTTAAATATGTGACTCCAAGCACTGCGAAGCTGGTATATATAATATTCAACAATTTAAAATATTTATTTCTAATTTTGTTACTGATAATAGCACTTTTAACCAAATATATATGACACTAAATCCATGAGAACAACACTGTTAAATTGTAAGCTGAAGTTAACAATTGCCAATATTCTTGATGATTCTCAATTTATATACATTACCTATATGCCTATATCAAATAAAAATGAAATTCTTAAAATGTATCTAATTACAATCACAATTTTATAAATAAAAATAGTTGATTCAATCATCATGAATCCACAGTTGTCTTTATACTCGTATTTCTTTAAATAAAAATAAAGTCAGTGGTGTATGAAATAAAATCAATACTAGAAGAAATCTATTAATAAAATACATAATCCAAATTACCAAAAAGACAAATAAATATGTATAAATCAACAAAATTGAGAAAGTTTATATACAAAACAATGCGATATCGCCATGTTTTGCCCACAACTAACGGTTTTGTATATCTGTCTCCTTTGTATGTAGAGGTCAATTCCTCTCTCTCTACAGTCCATCTAGAGACGTCTTTTTGTGTTGAAATGTGTTCAAACTGGTTCAAACTGTTTCAAAAGATTCCATTTTCGTGTTGCAACGGTGACGTCATACATGACACCGGTTAAACCAGTTTTGAAACGGTTTTCCAACGTGTTTCAATCATTCTATCTCTGTTTGTTGGCGTTTGGTGTTTTCAAAACACAAATAACATAACCTTACAAATAGATATCACGTGAACGTTTTAAAACTGGTGCATTTTTGCGATACTAAATATTGATGACGTTGCGATCGCAACAGTTTCAAAACGTTTTCGAAACTGTTTCATCATCAAAAAGACGTCTTAGTAGTTCTATATTATTAGATCCATGGTACAAATATATAAGGTATGTTCTAGCGCAGCTTCCTTATGACGTCAATTGGATGCAATTTCGTCATACCACTGATATTAAGAAAAGAAAGATTACTCTTGAATAACCACAGATGTAATAGTATATAGATAGCTATATAAAGAATAATAAAATAGACATAATATATAGCACAGTTGTTTACGAATGTGTAACTAAATTAAATTTCTTTACAAATTACCTGTTTAAAAACTCATAAAGCAAAATAATAAGATTGTATTATTGAAAAATCTCCCACTGGATATTATGTAGCACTTTGGTTTACGAAACCTGTTTTAGTCGTTTGATAATACAATTTGTAATTACTTTACTGACAAAGTAATTTATCACAAAATAAATTTATGACTTGAAATTGTGCATTTTATGTAGTATATTGCTTTAAATTACTGATACCAATGAATATTGCAAAAGTTGAAAGTATTATAGTAAGAAAACTATTGGTTTAATATTGGATTTTCGTTTATTAATTGTTAATTGACAGGTAATAAATAAAACAACAGATATGGTTACTTTTTTTTATTGGTAAATTTTATTGTTTTTTTTTGTAATTTTCTTTTTTGTTGATAATTATTTTTATTTATCTCTTTTATACGTATGTAAGTTCTTACTCTAATATATGATTCCACAACTTCTTGTGGCAAACTAGTCTTAATATTTTGTACCAAACGCTTTATTATGTTGGTATTTTTGTTAATCGATTTCTTATGGAATTCATTAAACATTTGTTCAGCGTCTTCTGCCATTTTCTTCATAATAGCATTCGGCTGACGTAGACACCGCCTGGAGACTAATCCAATCCAGTTGCTTTCTGGGGATTCAATCTGAGTATCATCATGTAACGAGTATTTGCTTCTGAACTTATGTGCTATGTATCCCGCTATATAGTATAAGCCTTGCTTCGCAATATCCCCGGTAGCAGAGGTTGCGGAATGGATTCTTTCGAATTCCGTCAGCAAGTCCATAAATTCCTCATTTATGTCATCCTCAGACACCCTGACAACATTTTCTTCAAAATCTCCAGTTTCTTGCACAAAAGGTTCCAAAACTGTAGTTAAGTTAAGTGTTGCGTCTGTAGTTAGTAACTCTACTACAGACGTATCTTCCTGTGTGTTGACATTTTCTGAAAACACAACAGATGAATGCTTCCCAAGAATGTACCATCTCAATCGATATTTGAATTGTAATGCACTAGGGTGGTCATTGGTGGATCCCATAGCTCGCATATATGAAAAAAAATTTTCTATTATATCTTGATTCAGACGTCTAGTAATTATGTACTCAATATTAAAGTTTGACCTTAAATATTGATATAAGTTTTTTAGAGAGCTGTTATTTTGTAGTATCGCCTTTTGAAAAAACATTAAACTTTTTCTTGTACCGACTCTTATATTTTGTATTAATTTAGTCATTTTTTCTATTTTATCCAGTTGGTTTTCAATATCAACACCATATGCATTGGCAGCAATATCAAATTTGGTTTGAGTATTGAACAAATCAAACCAATCGTTAATGATATTAATTATGTCACTAATTTCAGTGCATGCAATATCTGGCATTAAATTATGTTCACCACACCACCTTATCGCTAGCGCCACTGTACGTGAGAGACATTGCACAGCATATTTTACTTTCTGCCTTTGGTTGCCAATTACATCGATGTGAACCTGTGTAAGCTTATGGGCAAGTTTCAAGTCACCTTCCTGTAGGTCAACCAATTTCTGAAAGGGCTCCTTCGTGATCTTTGTATTATTTATGGTGAACCCATGATCAAAAAGATTATTTCTAATCAATTTGATTAAATGTGGCACATCAGCAAATACAAAAATCTTTTTCCCTTCATGAGATGGATGAGTGAAGGATTCACTTTCATCGACAGCTACACCAACCTTCATATTTTTCCATAATTTTCTGTTTCCAGGTCCTAGATCCGAAACAACAGCTACAACAGTGTACTGTATTACTTCTAATTTACATATAATATTTCGGAGGACTTCTACCGACATACCACAGTCGTAATCATAGTATATTACTTGCTTCCATGCCGAAAACAAGCCACGTACCATAACGGTTTGCACTGTTTTGTGCGGTCCTACAGCAGCCTGTTCCCTTTTGCGATCGAAACATATTTCATTAGAGACGTACATCTCGTCAAAAGAAAGTACACACAATCTGTCGCGCTCGGTATACTCATTTGCCTTATATTTCATAATTAGTAAAACCTCTTCCAGAATACCTGGTTTCAATTCCAAACTTGTCGCCCACTTCCTTAAGGTTGATAGGCCTGGCAGTGGATATTCTCTGGTAGTTCTTAAATATCTGTAGGCTTTAGGACTTACGCTTCGAAGCGAAATTGCCGAGGAAATATCTTCAGCAGTCCATTTTGCCTTCATTTTTGTCTTTGATTTTATTAGTCGTATTTGCCCCGGTGTAAAATATTTCTCTAAAATTCTATTGAGGTGACATATTTCTTCAGTGAGGTAGGCCACCTTTTCCTGTAAGGTCTGTATTTTCCCTTGCGATAGAAAATATTGTTCCTTCCAATGTGATAGTGTGTCTTCAGGGTTTTCGGTTGAAGTAGATGGTCTGCATTATAAAATCAAAATTAGAAATGCTCAATACATAAATCATTCGTTATACTATCTTTCACAAACTTGATTTGTTTCATTTTTAAAAAAATGCATATTAAAATATATATTACAGAATTACTGTTTTTAGCATATTCAAATTATTTATTATACACCATAATCTTAATCAATAAAGTCTACAACATTATTACTTACATAACAGCTTATGGCCAAGCATTTCAGTAAAAATGGAACATAGGTATATAGTAATATGTATCAAATAAGAAGTATATAGAATAATTAAATAAGTAAGACTGATTTGTGTACTGTTCGGGCATATGAAAATAGGTATTAATGTGAAGGTAATGATTAAAATCGATAATTTTCTTTCTGTAATTCCTTAATATCATATGTAACAATGATCATTCTCCCTTACAGATTATATTACAGACAATGAATGCTATACTTTTTTAAGTAAAATATCAAAATTTTTACTGACAAAAAGTTTTTATTCAACCAATGAATATTTGAATAATAATTTTTTTGATATACAATTTTAATTTGTTTGTCTGTATATTTTGACTTTTCATGTAATGATTTTATTACATTGAATAAATATTATTATTATTATTATTATTATAAATTACATCATTAATGATATATATATATATATATATTTACTTAAATGAAAAAGCTCCAGGTTTTGTAAATGCTACTTCACAATATTTTTCTGTTTCGCATGTTTGGTTTCTTCTTTCCTTGGGAACAATAGAACAACTAGAACAAATTATTAAAATTAGAATGCTTTGTTTATTAAACATGGTAAGGTAGTATTGCTAACCTTATTTATTTGTTAAAAGTATGAAACAGCAATTTCTTTAAGTATTTTTACATTGCACACCACTTCAACATTACAAGACTATTTAAAACATTTTGAGCTTTTAATTTGACAGCTTATTTGAATACAACTCTTTTCATAATAACTATGCTTTGACAACTCCACTAACGAGTTAAATTTTTCCTTACCTTGTTGAGGAATCTTGTTTTGGCATAGAGAATGTTACTTCTGTATCTTCTACAGTTGGAGGTAACAGGTCGATTTCTTCCGATGGATTGATGGAATAACTGTAATAATTCATTAAATAGGTAATACTTTTTACATTGGCATATAATACATAGGTTATTATTAGGTTCATTGCTTCATACAAACAAATTTATTTGTATTTTTTTAAATACAGTATAAGTAGTGATTATATGAAGGTACGTATTACAGATTAACATTCTTCCTCTGCAACATCCTACTCTGTATACTAAATAATTTAAAAGTAAGTACACTCATGCGTTATTTCATATCTGTTACCTTGATGTTGATGGTTGTAAAGTCGAGTAATTTACAGCAGCTTCACTATGTGTATGTATATACAATGTGGGAACAGCTGTTTTATGAAGTATTTGGTACGATTTTATATATTTCTCTCTCATCTGTCGATTATCTAAATACCACTTCTCATATGCGTCTCTTGCAAAATGACGTGAACATATATAATCTGTAAATAATAACATCATTAAAAGGTACACAAATACGTCCAAATACAAAACCTACGATTTCTTGTGTTTTTTATCCTTCTACCACAGGCTTGTATCCACTGCTGAGAAAAGTTTCGATCTTTAGGAAAACGAAAATATTTAATATTCCTTCCTCGAGTGTTTTCTGACCTGCTTTTGCAGCTCAAGACACAGCAGCTTACCATATTAGATGAGCTAAAGGTAGAGGCAAATGTATTGCTTTATAATACAATATTTAATAAACTCATTACCTTCTATGTTATAACCTCTTCTTAAGTTCTAAATAAATCAAATTAAAAGTCTTTGGCTTAATGAAAATATTCACAAATCTTAATAACTACACTAAACATATAAAATAATAATTATAATGACACAAAATACGATATAATCGGATATAACTCTTCGAAATCTAAATATAAACAAAGCACAAACTCAAAACTACAAACATGTGATGGATGACGCAACACATATGACGAAATTGCATCCAGCGCAGAAATAGACGAATTTGAGTCAAAGTTGTAGCATACCTTACCATGGAATATACCAAAGATTAGAGAATACTAAGATGCGACACTCGAAAAAGGAACTACATTTGTAGAGAAGGATAGAAAACATTCCAATTTAAAGGGACTGAACATAAACAAAACATGTACACATAACCTAGTCAGCAGACGCCATTTGCTTTATACTGTTTAGTCTGTTTATTGTAATTATTATTGTATTTGAATTAGTCGTATTTCGTAATTATGAGTATGATACCAAAACAAATTGGACAAATGTGTGCATATAAAGACCGTAAAAATTATTCTTGTATATCTAAGGATGAAAAATTACATTTCTTTAGATTTCCTAAAGATCATGGTAATTAAGTAAACAACAAGTTATAAAGAATCTTCCTATTTTTTCGCCTATAAATAATAATAATATTAATTCATATTGTAGTTGTAAAAAATGGGTGCAAGCATGTGGAAGATATGATTTATCGACAAAGATCCCTTAGAATTTTATACAAAGTATCGGATATGCAGAAAACATTTTGTAGCAGATATGTTAATAAACATTGAAAGGAAGCGTCTGTTACCACTAGCTGTGCCAAATGAGTTTTCAGACAGAGTACACTTTAAAAACAATATGTTAGATTTATACAATTAACAATAAACATTTAAGTAACAATTTTTTTTATAGCTGAACCAATTCCATCATGTTCAGGATATACTATTAAGTTAAGAGAAAGGAAATGAAATGGAAAATACAGGTCACAAAAAAATCAAAGTTATTTCTGATATTACCATACCATACCATATATTTAGCCTGTTTTATCTTCTGAAATTTTCAAATAACGAGTTTAAAAATACACCAAGTATGAATAGGAAATAAAGTCTACTAATGAATATATAGATATCGAAACATGTCACGTAGATATCGAGACTTTTTACACAGGTATTGAGACATGCTAGAAATGAAATAGCCTATATTTACAAATATGTGTCCTGCAAATTCATTTATTTCCACCTATCTTTATGAAATTCTTTGTAAAAGCATTTCCGACTAAAACCAAATCAGTAAGAGGAACCAGATACTTTATAAATAATAAACTTCGTGAAATCAAAGAAACTTTTGATTTTATAGATGACTTGCAGAAAATTCAACTTAGAATGCATGCAATAAGAAAAGAAACTGATAAATATGATGTAAATCTTGTTGGTGATATAATAAATTTATTATTATTATTATTATTATATTTTTATAGTATGTAAATATTGTTTGTATAATAAATTATTCATTGTCTCATAATTTCATTGCCTACCTTTTTAAATGTACATGTTTCAAATATATATTTTTTTATTGTCCGATCACATTTACCATGTATAACACATATGCACTAAATATTCTCCAAACACTTATTTTCTTATAATAATATTTTATAGTCTTATAATATGTAATTATTCCACATAGAATTTGAATTTCTATTTTAGAATATTGCAGATCCATACATTTATTTCTGTAATAAAAGAATGTTATAATCTGTTCTGTTTAAAATTCCCGCGCTTCTACATTCCAATTTAAATGTCCAAGGTCACTGAAAATTTGAGTAAGAGATCAAAGGTTCCGATCGAAGCGTCGTATCTTTATTCTCTAATCTTTGAATATACTATTGGCAGTGTTGACAATCTTTTGCCGTAATTCTTCCAAATTTCTAGCTCGCTCATGCGCATATGTATAAACTTTTTCCTTGATACAGCCCCAAAAGAAAAAATCTAACGGCGTCAAATCGGGCGAGCGAGGTGGCCATTCTATCGTGCCGCCTGAACCTATTATACGGTTAAGAAAAGTTTGTTGAAGAAATTGCCGTACAATCCGTGCAGTGTGAGCTGGACAGTTATCCTGTTGAAACCAAATCTCTTCAACATTAACATTGAGAGCACGAACGGACGGCATGATATTAGTTTCGAGCAATTGCAAATATCTGGCTGCTGTAAGTGTGCCATCAATAAAAAAATGGACCAATAATATGATCACCCAATATACCGGCCCACACATTCAATTTTTGAGGATATTGGGTACGAAGGGGCAAAAAACAGATGTTTATTTTGCTTTGACCAATATTTAGTAATCATTGGATTAGAACGACCATGTAAATAGAACGCAGATTCGTCCGTAAATAAAATGTTTTGTATCAAATTATCATTTCGACGACTCGTGCCATTACACTTTCACAAAAGTTAATGCGCCTTACTTGATCTCCAAGAAAAATTTCCTGGCGTTTTTGTATGCTGTAGCTACGATACCCTTGCCTATTCAAAATCTTTCTAACAGTACGCGCTGGGATATCAACCTGTTCAGATATTTGCCGTGATGAACATGGTTCATTTTGCTCAACAGCACTACATACATTAACTTCCCGTTGTTCCCTTTCCTCGCTCAGTATCCGTATACGACATCCTTTGCTCTTCTCAATGCATTTATGGCAGTCCGTAATACATCCAACAGATTCGAATTTATGAACAATGTTCTAAACTGTTTGAACGGCAGGGACGGGTCTATTTTCAAATGAAAATATGAAACGACCAACTACTTCCTGTGCTGTACTACCTGAATAGTACCATTTAATTATTTGAATTCTTTCTTCCGTAGTGTACAACATCTTAGACAGTGTCAGTAACTCAAAATCAAAGAAAACTGTCCGCGTGAATATACGATTTTCTATTAAATGTCATTTGTGTCATTATTAAGTACTGTCATAGTTATGATGCCGGACTAAATTATATTGGCAACCTCGCTTGCTACCATATGTACGAAATACATGTATTTTATCCCGCATTCTAATAGTAAACAGACCAGCGGTGTATAGTACTATACTCCATTCAGTCTAAGAATAAAGTAGATGGCGCTACAATTTGAGCACAGTTTACACACGATGAACTTTGTATTTTGAAAACAAGTAAAACATATGTTTACTGTCAGATGGATAGCAGGGATATACATATCTGATATCATTATATTTTGACATTTACGTACATTTTTGTACAAGTTGGTAAGTCATTCCTCAAGAAAAAGGAATGCACATGTCGTCTAATTGTACTTTTTTGTGCTTCATCCAATTTATTGTAAGTATGACGATAATTTCTTTTTCTTGGAGGAGAAATTGGAACTCCATATAATTCCATTTCTTTAATAATGCAGTACATTGTATTCCTATTAATACCCACTTCCTCTGCTGTTTGATTGACTGCAGCTGTTTTAGACATATTGTCTTTATGCTTAATGTACACATTATAAGCCATTTGCCTTTGTCCAGATCTTATGTGTTTCCCTTTACGATTTTTTGAAGGACCTGGTAAAATGCTTCCGCCGTACTATAGAATATTAGCGATTACGAAATAACGAAATTGATAAAATACCTTAACAAATGAATATTTCACTTGCGAGTTCTAAGAAGAACTATTTTTTAAGAATATTAACAACAAATAACTATGTAAAATACGGAAATCGACAAAATCTTTGAACAAAACTGTCAGTAAACAAATTTTTGACAGAACGAGCTAAATGCGATTATTTTGCCGGTGTAAATGCACACTCGATTTCAACCAATCACAAACGTTTATTTTAAGCCCTATCTTTCCCAATGCTTTATTCTTAGACTGAATGGAGTATAGAAGTATTGCCGCGGTAACCTGAATCCTGACTTACCTAGCATCCTGTCTGGCCGTTCGATGAGTTCAACGGAAGGAATGTGCGATTCAGCGAGGTAAGGACGGACTTGGCGTTGGTAGGTAATAAAAGAACGATATTCTGAAGAGAATACTATTTCATAAGTGTTCTTCCGCAAGGAGGATCACTTGTGATCCTCTGCACTTGTGACTTGTGATTAGTGTTAATAAATATAGTTATAATTGTTAACAAGTAGTATTACTGAAACGACTCAATCTTCTCGCCACTTGAGACTGAAGCCAGGGCGGAGAATTAAAGGTAGGTGCATTTTGCATTTGATATTTTATAAGTATAAGCGAGTGCTCCCCCAGAGCAAAACCCCCGTTACGGGTTTAGACCTGAGATATTAACGTTAAAGCCCACAGTGACATTGTGGTGAAGGCGCGTTATATCGTCACCGTGACAATATGTACACTTCGTATATTCTCGATAATCATTCAAAATAGGTTCTTAGTCCAATAATAATTAAAGAAATATCATGAGTGCATTATTTTTTCAATCCTTCTATTCTTTTTAATATAGTAACATTTATTCTAACTGTATTAAAGAAAACATTAAAAAAACATGTTTAGGGTATGCATGTTACGCCACTGAACACATAATAAAACATGTCAGATATATGACAAGTTATTCAAAATACATACTTTTTAAATTATTATTGCCTATGTTGAATGCCAATTTGAAATTAACTTTAGCGATGAAGCCAGATTCTTCTCTTTTGTCGTTTCAGAACGGCCACAAGCCACACAATTCACCATTATAAAAGCACTACAGAAGTCAATTTGACCAATAACTGACCTGCCTTAAAGTTGTAACTTCCGTCTAAATAATACCTATTAACCCAGCACTTTATTATCTCTCCTGTTCTATTCTTTCTTCGTAGCTAGCAACTAATGACAAGCTGTAGCAAGTACATTTTAAAATTAACTGGAGTTTCATTACGTATTCTTGTCACAAAAGAATTGTTTTGTCCTACCATGACATTGGCATTATCTGAAGAAAGTCCGACAATATTCTTGAGAGGAACTTGAATTTCAGCAAAGAACTGTGGAGTGCGTAATTCGATATTTTTTATATAAACGAGTCTCAACCTGTGGGACGCGTGATAAAACTAAATTGGGGGGGGGCGTAAGTATATAGAGAAAAAACATTATTAAAAAAAATAATTTACTGAAAAAAAACAAAAAATACATTTTGCAAAAAAATAAAATACACGACACTGATAAAATACCGTAAAATACACTTATAAATAGGATTGTATCAGTTAAATTGAAAACAAGATTGATAATTAGATGAAAAAGAAGGTTTAGGGCCGGTTTTTCCAACACCGGTTAACTAATCATTGATTACGCTTAATCGTTGATTATCTCTAACCGGCGTTTTTCAATGCCAAGAAATACGCCGGTTATCTGATCAGTGATTAAGAGTTTATTTTAGAAGGTTGGTAACAAAAATGCTCGTACATTCAATGATCTAATAATATAGAACTACTAGATGGACTGTAGAGAGAGAGGAATTGACCTCTACATACAAAAGAGACAGATATAGAAAACCGTTAGTTGTGGGCAAAACATGGCGATATCGCATGGTTTTGTATATAAACTTTCTCAATTTTGTTGATTTATACATATTTATTTGTCTTTTTGGTAATTTGGATTATGTATTTTATTAATAGATTTCTTCTAGTATTGATTTTATTTCATACACCACGGACTTTATTTTTATTTAAAGAAATACGAGTATAAAGACAACTGTGGATTCATCATGATTCAATCAACTATTTTTATTTATAAAATTGTGATTGTAATTAGACACATTTTAAGAATTTCATTATTATTTGATATAGGTAATGTATATAAATTGAGAATCATCTAGAATATTGGCAAATGTTAACTTCAGCTTATAATTTAACAGTGTTGTTCTCATGGATTTAGTGTAATATATTTGGTTAAAAGTGCTATTATCAGTAACAAAATTACAAATAAATATTTTAAATTGTTGAATATTATATATACCAGCTTCGCAGTGCTTGGAGTCACATATTTAAGACACAATGGTAATGTCATGTGCAGCGTATAGTTGTACTAATAGGGCAGAAAAGGGAATGAACGTATCATTTCACAGGTTAACTATTCTTAATAAAATACATGATTTGTAGATTTGATATAAAAAATTATAGTTTTCAATCTAATCAAGTACTATGCAAGCAGTGGATAATTTGTACTAAACGAAAGGATTTTAAGCCATCAAAATATTCAAGATTGTGTTCAGAGCATTTTGCTCCTGAAGATTTTGTTGTAAGTTATGGAAGAAAATATTTGCCCCAAAATGCAATTCAAAGTATTTTCAATTTTCGTGCTCACTTGAGAAAAATTCCCTGTAATAGCAGATCTCAACGATTAAAAATTACTGATGCACCAGAACTGTTAAAGTAAGATTTCTATTTGTAGTTATTATTCTACCTAGATATTTTTAATGTTCTATTTACCTTATAGCTCAGAATCCCCAAATGTAACTAATGTTGAAGTATTTGAATTAGTCACAGAAAAAACACCTCACGAGATAATACAAGTTGTTATTCTAGCTTTATGTATTTTTAATATTTCTTTCTCCATTTTTCTTCGATCACATATTTACCATTTACGTATTTGTTAATCCATATTAATTATATTTTAATAAAAAATTAAGCATTAATTGTCTTTTATTTTGAATATATCAGAAGTTGTAAGGAACACCTAAGAAAAGCTGTCAGTTTCTATATTTATTTTTTCAGAACATAATATTTTGAAAAATTGTAGTGGTCAATTCAAAATTTCCAACTGATATGTGTAGTGATTTTTAAAATATTTTTCTAATACTACGCGTGTTATAAATAAAAACTGAATGATCATCAAACATGCTAAAACAGGTATTATTAGAAGAACAAAATCATATAGTTATCTCATAGTCATTAAAAGTCATATTTATTTAATTTTCTTTCCTTAATGAAGAATGGCAACTAGCATAGACACCTTTAAAATGTTATTAAACAGAATATATTTAATACCATATTAATAATATATATTTAATTATTAATCTTTTTGATTATTAAAGTTGCAATACCTTTACTTTCCTCTTAATATAGCATATTTTTAACAAAATAATACTTTTAAACATTATAAGCCATTACAAGCTATAGCAACATATTTGAATTTTGCCCACATAAAACGGTCAGTTTTGTTCATCCTTGTCAAACTTTCGACGCTCATATATTTTCCTTCTTTCTCGTATGGTGTGGGTCACTTCCTAATCAGCAAGACATAGCGTACAATGCATCTAGTAGTATAATAGTATTAGATCATTGCGTACATTTGATCTAAATTAGCATATTTGTTCTAATAATATTGGCGCTATTTCCTATATATGAATTTGTTCTTTGTGCTTTTTGCCTTTATTCTTTATAATTAGAAATTTCATTTTAGTAAATAAGGTGTAAGTACTTATTTTGTGAATTTTGCATGTGCGAATTTCTATGTACAGTTGTGTGCAAAAAAAAGTAGGACAAGTGTTTAGTCCTGTGAACTTATCAGAGAAATAGAGTAGGGGAGAACGCGCTTCGACGAGTGCGCATCCAGTTTTAAGCAAACGCTATAGTGGTCGCCATTTTGCAGGAAGGCATTTCTTTTCACACGTAAGTTTGTTTACATTTTTCTAAGTCAATGAACTTTACATGCGAATTGTTGAGCTAGGTATAAATATAACCTTCAAAATGGCGGAATTCAATTTAACTTAGTTGGCGCATCTTTAAGCGCGTTCTCCCCTACTCTATTTCTCTGGAACTTATACCATAATTGACACATGAATAGATGTACAATCGCTGTCCTACTTATTTATGAACAGAACTGTACATAGCACATATTTAAAATTTCTATTCGAAATAATAAGAAAGTGCAACAAACTTGAAACTGAAATAAATGTATTCATTACTTACTGCTATTGAAAAATACAAAAATTTTGTAAAAATGAAAAAACTAATGCAATATACATACATATATGAAATTAACAGTTAAGTACCAAAATTATGTAAAATATATGACATGTAACAAAATCATAAAAGTAGGAACAATTTACTGAAAAAGAAAAGTCTACATCTAGAGTCTTAAGTTGGATTATCAGTCACACTATAATGGTATAAAATATTGTACTTTCCGTTGGCATATCTGAGATGATTTAACTTTCACCAAATTCCTGTGGGGTGAATAAAGACAGATATTTTTACTGAAAGACTTATTAAGAACAATACATTCTAACTAATTTTAAGTCCTTTAATCAAAGAAGGTTAATTGAGAAAGACTTCTTTCCATATTGGTTTACACGATTTCAACATAATAAATGTTATGTTCTGGAGGAATCGGTGTGAACTTGACAGTGCCTGTAATGACTATTAGTGTAGAATTTAACTGCACGTCAACTTTACAGGCATGTACATTATTCATCCAGACCCAGAGTTCAGCTAAAAGAATTTAAAGTGTCTGCATATAATCTCAACATAAACCTGCCAGCTTCTCTAGAATTTCTTCCATATTTTCAATTTCATTTGTAATTTTTCAGTATAGTTTAATATGTTCATGACATATCTAAAGTGAGTCTAAAATATGTTCGACTAAAATGATGTTTTCATAAGGTGCTATTCCCAGAATTGTAGTAGAATAGAAAAACTTCCAAAACTGTATCATCCTCATCAGAGAAAATTATTTCTAGTTATTAATTAATTAAATTTCTGCAATAAGCTAAAAGTTACACATATTTAATATTATGCTATTTTTTTTTAATTATACTATTCATTACATTTACTGTTCAATACAATTACTAAATCACTGATGTAAATAATTATTAATTAATTTCAAAAAATAATTTTATACAGTAAAACAAATGCATATGAAAACAACAGCTGTCAATAACATAAATTCAAATCTTAGGTTATGCGCATGTGTATATAGTCCTAATCACTGTTTAATATTTTATCAGGTATTTCTTTCGCCGGTTAAAATTTGGTCGATTAACGACGTTCTTAATCAACGATTAGAGTTAACCGGCGTTGGAAAAACGCAAATTTGTACTAACCGGTGTTTTAATCAATGATTACGCTAACCGGCGTTTTAATCGGAGTTGGAAAAACCGGCCCTTAATATTATAAATTGACACTGTAAGCTCTTTTTCTATATTTAGCCGTGATCTATATTTTGTCTTCAAAGCAGTCACGGCAGAAAATCCGGTTTCGCGAAAGTAGGATATTGAAAATGGTAAAAGTATACGAAATGCTCTTGTTTTCAGTGCAGAAAACTTATCATCCAACCTTGTCCAAAACTCAAAGAGTGATTTATTACCAAACCGTTTTTTGATTTCGACACTTGCCGTGAAGTCTATAGTCTTCTTCGGCAGTTGATAGACAGAGAGTATTTTGAAATGGGTCTCTGAATTAAATAGAAACTAATATTAAAATTACAACACGATTTCAGTGAAAATTATTGTATTGGGGGGGATGAAAATTGTGATTGAAAATTGGGTATACATGGGCGAGATAAGGGAAGTGGATTAGATTTCCTAAGACTAGACCGACTCGTGTTTTGTCGGCTCTCGGAAAAACCGTACCTGAGAGCCGACAAACCACGAATCGGTCTAGTCTGAGTGAAATCGAATGCACTTCCCCTATCTCGTTCATGTATAAAATTGGGTCGCAAATACCGCGCCATCATTTAAATTCTAAATTAGAGCAGGCTGTGAAATTTAAATTAAGTTGGTATATAAGTACTAATTTACAATTTGAATTGCCAAAGTGACGTTTCAAAATGTTAATTAATCAATAATTGACATTCTGGACAACCTAATAAAAGAAATCCCGCCTGCTATAATTTAAAATTTAAATGATCGCGTGGTACTAAAGGGTTGAGAACCCCTGGTTTATATATTTCAATGACTAAGTAATTTGAAAAGCAATAAATATATATAACATTCATTTTATTTCTTTCATTAATAGGCACATAAGATACATTAATAGAAATAAATATACATATACAGATTTCAAATACATAAAGTAAGGCGTTATTTGTTGTTTTTAAAGCATGTTGAAGTTATGAAATTGGTCTCCCATTCAATAATGCGTTTCAAAGCATTTATAATCTATAATCAAATAAACAATCAGTAAAAACGCATCTCACGTGTATAAGCCTGGCGTCCACTGCATACGAGGCTGCGCTGTGCTGTGCCGTGCGAGTTTCTTTGAAGCCGTGGCGGGACCGTCCATTGCTACTGTGTATTTGCAAGCGAATTTATGCTGACATGCGATGCTTTCAAGTGTAGAAATAGAGCATAATTTGATGGATTTGAGGGTAATTTTATTTTAAACAATATAGTTAATAAAAGAAAATACAGATTTTGGATTGCAAGTCATATATTAGACAGAAATATATTTGGCGAATACAACACTTTAATACCCTCTTTGAGCGACGAAGATTTTAGGAAACATTTTAGAGTAACAAAGGAGCAATTTTTAGAAATTCATGAGTTGATACGCTTTGATATCGAAGCGTTCGAAGTTCGTAATAAATTTGAGAATTACTTTATCTCTGATGTGGGGAGAGTTCTCTGGCAAAATAATGCAATTGTGCATTAATGCAGTATCAAAATGTTAAATGTTCATTGTTTTAGAAACCATTAAATTTTATTTTAATAAACACTTTAAAAACATTATTTTCCTTAAATCAAAACAACCATAACAATGTTAGTATATTGAATGTACGTTTTTCAGATAATAGTAATTTTAATTTTACAATGAATGCCTAAATTATCTTATAACAACTATATTTTGCTTAATTTTGCTAGAGGTTGTAAGTTAAAACTAACCTATAATTTACATTTTTGACAAGAAAATAAAAGTACTTCAATTGGTTCGCGCTATCTTCCCATATAATGTCTTCTTTTTTCCTGGTTCTTGTAATCTTTTTCATCCGTTTTCCACAAAACAAAATGCCTCCTAATAACTTCAATAAATTCTTCCATTTTGCTGTATATATACAAAGTACAACATCGCACACAGCTCGGTTAAAATCGGTCACGGTGCGAAGTGAAGCTGGCTCAGCAAGACACCGCACAGTACCTATAGCACAAGTAGACGGTTGCCTATTTAAAACATACATGGTCGAAAACACATGCTGGCTCCGCAAGCCACCGCACAGCACCGCTTAGCACAGCCTCGCATACAGTGGACGCCAGGCTTTATTGTTAAACTTGAAACTTGTGTAATCAATTTTAAAATCGTTTTTATAACATTTGCTTTAGAAATATTATCAGATGATCACAGACTACAGACATTTAGATGAAAATTTCTGATATTAACAAGTAACATTCAAAATTATATTTAATATATGCAAATAATGTTTAATATTTCAGATAATATTTTATATTATTACTCTGGTTGTGCAATAAAGATAAAAGTTAAAAACAAAATAAATGCATTTATACAAACTGAGTCATTGTCGGCCCTCCCCGTGGAAATTTCGCTTATGTATTCATTTTCATCCTGTAACTCCAGTACCTTCATTTGGCTTTGCAAGGAGCAACTAGGAACAGACACTCATGGCTACTTTTTGTCTGTTCTTCCTAGTCATTATCAATTTTCTTATATTGACGAACGTTTTCTCGTATTAGGCGTTTTCTTACAGTTCGTGACGAAAAATGAAAATAACAAGAAGGGCAGAAACATAATTGGAGTTTGTGGCTTGATACTAAAGAAAAAAACACTAACAAAACACCTTTACAACACTGAAGCACCGAAAGCTAGATACGTATTTCGACAATTATGTTGTCATCATTAGTAGCACTGAATAATAAAAATCGCGTTGTCTGTATACCATAGCGTATATAGAAAACACTTATTTATACCAAAATCTAAGCTATTACCAACATCATTTACAGTACCTGATCCATGTACCGTTAATTTCGTCAAGATTAATACTAAAATCCTACCCTCTAATTCTAATATACTAAGAAACTAACTCTACCTGAACCCGATATCGTTGTTCACACCACCAACTTATATAAACAAGATTGAGGTATGGGACCTATAATCTATTTCTCTTTTTGTTTATGTATATACTCTCACAGTTATCTAGTTCTCTATAATTATACACTTGTTTTATAAGTTTGAGTTCGCTTGCTGGAACATCATCACCTGTGTCCAATATATGTCGAACCACACTAGACTTATCTGTCTTATGAAATTGGAAATGAGCGATGTGTTCTTTATAGCGAGTTGTAACCGAACGTCTAGTCTGCGAAATATATTTTTTCTCACATTTACTACAATTAATTTCGTAAATTTTGTTCTACCTTAATTTGATCTTTACGACTGCCCAAAAAACTTTTCAGCGAATTACATGCCACTTTAAGAAATCGGTCATTTTAAAAAAGTAATTTATTATTTAAACAACATAACAAAACGATTAGTAACCAACGCGTGTCAAGAATATTAAATCAGTTTATAGTGGTAGTTTAAAAATACGTACAATACAGGAAAGCACGAGGAAAACATGTGAACACTTTCGAAAATTCTTATGCAAAGCTTAACTGAAAATACCAAAATTACTTTTAGAAATATTGCAAGTAATTTAGATATAAAAAAACATAATATCATCATCATAATCGTGCCGCAAACAGACCTCCAAAATTGCTACTAGAGTTGACCAAACCAATTTGTCCGGCGGAAAAAATGTGAACTACTACTAAAAACACCTTGCTCCTCACCTCCCTGTCCCATATGCTGCGCTAGTACAGGCAGGTAAAATTGACAAGTTTGTTTGAGTTTGTGACATTTGGTGTTTCGGATGAAAAGATGTCCGAGTTTAACCTTTATAAACCCGAGCGGGGTACAGCTGTACCCCAGACATGAATTTTTGGGTATATTTTCTAAAATAATTTTTTTTCTTAATTTCCCTCGAGCTATGTTTCTTAAATATATATATGCTTTTTATTGTAACTAATTATAGAGTTTTGTTGCTTGGGGTCCAGCTGCACCCCGCTCGCTATGTAACGACAGGTATAAATTTTGCCTACGTTAAAAACCAACCGGGGTACAAATAAACCCCAAATTGTTCAAACGACGGGGATTCCCCGTTTCTTGGCGTCAACGCTCTCGGGGATTCCCAATTTATTTAATAGCGGCTTTGTGCACGTATTTATCTCAGTATAATTTTAGTGTGTTTAGTCGCGTTTACAGTGATTGTCGAGTACGCGTTTATAAAAATGAGTGAACCACGGAAGTTTCGAAATGAAAATAAGCTAACTGACGAAGAACTATTGGCGATATTAGAAACGGACGATTACGACACTTATTTTAATGATTTAGCACTAGAGGATGGTGCAAGTGATATTGAGGAGACTGACATAGTGACTGAAACTGATGAGATGGATGACGTTTTACAAGTTAGTGAAGATCAAGAGACGAAAATGTAATATTCAAAAGGTTTTCACCAGGTTTGACTAGATATAGTTCCCAATTTTCCACCATAAAAGAAGCTTTTGAACAATTTTTTTCACAAGATATTATGGATGTGATTTTATCGGAGACGAATAGAAAATCCGAATCATATTATGCGAGAAATGAGAAAGCCTTTTCTCCTTTTGTGCAAGAAGAACTGGAAGCATTTATTGGTTTGCTTATTATTTTTGGAGCCTGGCACGCTGCTAAAGAGCCAATATGTGTACTATGGAGCCAAGATCCAACTTTATGTCGGCCTCTAGTATCATCTGCCTTGTCTCGCAACAGATTTCAACAGATTATGTGCTTTCTAAGATTCGACAATTTTGAAACAAGAGAAGAAAGAAAACGCACTAATAAATTTGCCCCAATCAGAGATGTTTTTGATGGTTTTGTAACAAATTGCAAGAAATCTTTTAATCCATCTGAACACTTGTGCGTGGATGAGCAGTTAGTCCCATTCCGATGCAAGGCTCCTTTTCGGGTTTACATGAAGAGTAAGCCGGACAAGTACGGCTTAAAAATTTGGGCACTGGCTGATTGTAGTTCGGCATATACAGCGAATATGCAACCTTATTTAGGTATGTTTTTTCATGAAAAAAATGTAGATTTTTATTACAGAATAATAATTTTAGGCAAAGTAGGAAACAAACCGGAGAAAGGCCAAGGACAAAGGGTAGTGATGGACCTGGTAAACCATTTATCTTCAGGATATGGAATAACTACTGATTACTTTTTTACCAGTATTGAGTTAGCTAATAAGCTTTTAGATAAAAACCTTACCTTGTGTGGTACACTACTTTCAGTAAGATATAAGAAGGACTTTTCAAGCATGTTTGCTTTTATGGAAAATATAAAATTAGTTTCCTACGTACCAAAAAAAATGCGGCAGTTATTCTTTTATCGACAGAACATAACGATGACAAAATAAGTGGAGAAAAAACTGATTACAAACCAGACATTATCTTACAATACAATAAAACAAAGGGTGCAGTGGACACAACAGATAAATTAGCGAAGGAATTCACGACACAAAGAAAAAGTAATCGGTGGCCGATGGCAATATTTTTTCATCTGCTGGACATTGGTGGCATCAACGGCTATAAACTTTGGATGTTGAAAAATCCAGATTGGATAAAAATCGCTTGGAGAGGAGAAGAATGTTTTTGTTGGAGTTGGGCCAAGAATTAATTAGGAAAAACATAATTCGTAGATACCAAAATGACAAGTCGTTACATTCCAGTATAAAACAATCCATGTTAACCATTTTGCCAGAATTAAACGTAAGGAATGAACAACCTGTTCCCGTTATTGGCCGAAAGCAGCGATGTTTCTTACGCGACAGAAGTAAAGACAGAAAATCTCGAAAGTTTTGTATTCGGTGCAATCAGTTCGTATGTGCAGAACATTCAAAAAATATAACAGTTTGTAACAAGTGTGATAATTAAATCATTATTTAAAATGTCACTAAAATGCTTGTTCTTTTTTCTTAATTATTTTTGTTTTTATTATTTCTAATCATTTCATATTATTTTTTCAAAATGCGTTTACTCATTTATCAATGCTGACAACTTTTTTATGTCAAAATATATTTTTTTATAAGCAGAATGTGTTTTATTTTCAATATTTCCTAATTATAACATTAAAAAAATAATAATAAGCCAAATAAATGTTGGGGTACATTTGGAGACCACTCGGTATTTAATGTAAGTTTTTGACCACGGGTTTATGAAGGTTAAGGTTAGTAAAACTTGTTTTAATTGGACGCCTTTCTGCAGAAAGGAACCAAACCACAAAACAACAAAATTGAGATATTTAGGCTACCAGTTCATTAAGTTCGTTGCAGACTTGCAGTACAGTCTTCCCAGCATCAAGAGCGTGATAAGGAGCAAAAACGATCTAGAGTTAGTAGTGGAGCAATTCAACAACGCAATCAACTCTCTCAATTGCTTTTCATGACAATTGTCCACTCACGACAAGAAGGACCACCAGGAACGTGCCCTGGTGGAGTTAAAGTCTTGCAACATTGAGGGGAGAAGTCAGGAGAGACTTGAATAAAGTATAAAGAACTGGTCAGTGGGAAATATACATAACCACATTGACAAGGTTCAACAGAGAGTTGAGGACATCTCAGAGGTCTTGGAGAAGGCACTGTGAGGAAATAGAAAGTACTCAGGAATGTGCCAGACTACAAAGAATTCTCACAAGAGGACCTCAAACCACAATCAGCTCACTGAAGAACATTCTCGGTGAGTACACAAATACTGGGGAAGACTGTTAGGGAACTCC
Source organism: Amphimallon solstitiale (assembly GCA_963170755.1). Lineage (NCBI taxonomy): Eukaryota > Metazoa > Arthropoda > Insecta > Coleoptera > Scarabaeidae > Amphimallon > Amphimallon solstitiale. The sequence goes on along the minus strand of OY720677.1, from coordinate 83,088,600 downwards.
TAAAAGTACACTTCCCTGGATCACAGATAGTGGATCTAACTCAGGAATTAATGACTGAGGCAGAATTTCGAAGGGTCGTCAGAGAAGACTGGCAGACTTCGAAAAAAGTCATAGATTATAAGAAAGTCAAGTGGGCAATTAGCACATTTGAACCTTACAAATCTCCCGGACCGAACGGGATTTACCCCATAATGTTACAAAAGGGAACGGACCTTCTGTTCACGATACTCTGCAACATTTTAAGGAGCAGCCTAGCCTACGGATATATACCAACGGCTTGGAGGCGCATTGGGGTAACGTTCATACCGAAACCTGGGAAAACAAGACAGGATTCGGCGAAGTCCCTAAGACCAATCAGTCTTACGTCTTTTGTACTTAAGACGCTCGAGAAACTCATGAATAGGCATATTAGGGACGGGGTACTGATGAGTAACCCGATTCATCCTGACCAATATGCATATAGGACCGGCGTTTCCACGGAGAGGGCGCTTCACCGGCTGGTCAGTGAGGTGGAAGCCACGCTGGACTGCGGGGAAGTGATGCTCGGCCCATTTTTGGATGTGGAGGGGCATTTGACAATACCTCCTTTGACTCAATAACCAGGTCTCTCAGACAAAAGGGAGTAGAGGATACCGTAGCGGGCGAGACTCTGGCGGCACGGGTGCGCCGGGGTATACGCAGGGTGGGGTGTTGTTCCCACTATTGTGGAACCTGGTAGCAGACGGCTTCCTGGAGGGGCTCACCGACGGGGGGCACAAAGTCCTTGGGTATGCTGACGACATAGTCATAATATCACGAGGCAAATTCAACACAACGGTTAGGGAGCCCATGCAGGACGTCCTCAACCGGACATCTAGATGGGTAGAAAGAGAGGGACTAAACATTAGTCCCAATAAAACTACCCTGGTAGCATTTACCCGAAGGCGTAAGCTGGGGGATCTTGGACCGCTTACCCTAAGGGGAGAAAACATACAGGCATCGAAGGAGGTAAAGCATCTAGGAGTAACGCTAGACTCGATACTTACCTGGAATCGACACTTGGAAAACATTACGAAGAGAGCGGTAACATCTCTAATGATAACTAGACGTTTACATGGGAAGCAATGGGGTTTAAGGCCGGACATACAACATGGTGGTAAAACCGATTTTAACGTATGCCTCTCTAGTGTGGTGGCCCAAGACACAATAAAGAAAGGCTATTTTATAACTAGGCAAGGTGTAAAGACTTGCCTGCTTGGGCATAACCGGAACGGTGGGACACAGCAATTGTAACCTTGTGGGTGGAGATGTCTTAAACATGAGAACGGACCACATGGTAAAGCAATATAGCTTAAACAGACCATTTGTAGTAAACATTCCAGAAAGACTCAAATGAGAGAATGGTATGCCAGGACACCTTAGTTGTAGACTCTGCAACAAGGAACCAGAAACAGTCGGGCATATCCTAGTAAAATGTGAGGCACTGGATCACAGGAGGCAACGCATCTTTGGGCAACCAAACGTAGACCCAGAGATGCTCAAGAGACACCCAGTAAAGGACCTGTACAGACTTGTACAGGATACAACATTGCTGGAGTGGATAACATAGATAACAAAGGTTGAGCACAATAAGCCTTATTGGCTGCAGTGCAAACTAGAGACGTTAGTCAGACAGGCCTGGACAAAAAAAAAAGTTGGTTGCAGTCATCTGCACAATAGATCCAACCTACACTGCGACATTTGACGGCACCTATTGTCCGTTGAATCAACCAGCAACATTGAATTCAAGTAAATGTATGAATCTGCAGAAAAGATCCAGGTGGGTTGGTTCTTTTCTGTGAAACGTCAAAAACGCTATCATAACCTTCCACATCTGTTGGTTCTTTGTGGCGTTGAAGTCCGATAATTATTATTTTGTGAAATTTGTACGCTTTTTGTTTTGGAATCGTATCGTTCTTATCGATATTTCGTTCAATATGGATAGGTCAAGAGGAAAACGCATATTAGCGATGGTTAAAGCCAGCACTAGCAAGGTAAATTCTCAGAAATACATTGTAGGATACGTTTTACTATAATATAAAATTTTATTTTTAGAAAGATAACTGGTTGTATGAAGAAAAGGGAAAAGTGTAAATTACTAAACGATGGAATGAAGGCCATGTAGTAAATGGAGAGGCGAACCGACCGAGGTTGTGAAAGAACTCGGTAGAATATATAAATGTTAATAATTGGGAGGAAAACATATGAAACATAAGGAGGTATAAGTAAAATAATACGATAATGTCAAATGCTGGCTGATTGATCTATCTTGTAAGCAAAAATCTAGAAAGCCCGCAGCAAGCGCAATTCCTTCGGGTACTTCAAAGCTTAGTGTATAGTATTTTGTGTATTTTATCTACATTTTTCGTTAGTTTGAATAAAAATATTAAATTTTTGTAAATAATATTCTGAATTAAGATACATATCTCTCACATTATGCATGGAAGTGTGTATTTTGCAAATGTAGCTTTATGTTACTTTTCGCTTAAAGCACATTGTTTGTTTATTGAATATTGTTTAATTATTCTTTAGAATACGTGTGTGCATAATTACAAAAAAAAAAAGAAAAACATTCTCCAAATTCAAATTGAGACTTGGATGAGACATATACAAACAAAGCTCTAATATTTTAGTAATAACTTTTTTTGATTATATTGAAATCATTTTTTCTTCTTCACAAACTACAAAAATAAAACCATAATTTTGAATAAGTATGTGAATAGTACATAATTCATAATTTGCCACCATTTAATTAAGTACCTGAAAATTTCAAGGGATTATTCTGATAGGGTTGCAATATATAGAATTTAGTTTTCTATGGTCAGTTCCGATCGAAACGTACTCCAAGTTTGTAGTGCGAGCGGTCTTTCGTTTTTTGCATGCAAATAATGAAACTCCTACCGAAATTCATAAAAAAAATACTGAAGACCTACAGAGAAGACGTTATGAGTCGAAAACAAGTTAGTGTTTAGTGGAAACAGTTCAAAAGGGGACGAACGCCGTGAACGATGATCCCGAAGGTGTGTGAAAAAGCCATCAACATCGAAAACGGATAAGACTCAATTAACCCTTTGCGTTTTACTAGTTAGTTCACGTAACCACCAATTAAAAAAAATAGCTGGCTTTATCCTAATGGAGCTGCCATCAAACCGTTGGCAAACAAATTGACTCCGCTTTATTTGATGGTATAACGAGTTAGATGCTGTACTACTGAAAGAAATGCCATCAGGTTTACGCTTGACGCTTTTATTTATATTTATAAGCTAAGTGGTTAAAATTTGAAAATGGCCGGTGACTATTATTTAATTATTGCATATTTGCATATCTGAGGGCTCAATTGACGATTTTATTTTTTTCTGTTTCTCACATTCTCAAAAAAGTGGTGGTTGTATCAAGTGACCACCAGGACTATACACAGGTTTTTTATAAGCGGCGAACATTAATTCATTTATCCCTGTATATTACATTGTTAAATATTTTTAGTTCCGTATTAATTCAAATTGTATTTCACATTCCAAATAAATTACGTCTTAAAATCTACGACGCATATATTCCATTTAAAATATTTGGTTTCTAAACAACTCTTTGTTCAATTCTAGAGACGCAATGTTTGCATTTTGTCCGTTAAGGTTTTCTTATCTAAATAATTCCCACAGTTCTTGTTGTGTAGAGTCATAAATAAATAAGGGGAATACCCATGTTAAAATAACAGCGTCTCATTGACGCCAAGGTCTCTCCAAAAGTCTTGTCTTTTCCCCCACGCACCTCCGAGGTTTTATAAGGGCGAAGCGCATCTAAAATCAGGCACTATTACAATTACAACATTCACTATTACATCAGTATTACATTCATTAGTTCAGTATAATTAAACATTGAGTGGTGGTTGAATAAATCTTAACTCCGGTCCCGGCGTCGGCCTGAGTCGATAGCCCTGCGATGATGTCCATGTGAACGAGATGTTATTGTCCAGTATGGATACACCGATCAGGGTGATTTAATTCTCGATTTCCCAATAATAATTGTTGGAGTATCAATCGTCCTTCAATTCACGGCGATGGCCGGATCTAGGGGACATCTCATCGATACCGTCGACATAGGGCCCGCTAAACAGCATCGGTAGCGGTAGCAGAGATAGGCGTCCGGGAACAATCTTTGTTGGCGTTCGGAAACTACGTGTGACAAGATATTTGTACCACCACCAGGCTGTTAGAAATTCTAAAAGTTATTTGTTTGTTTAATAAAGTTAAGAATTATTGTGCATAAGGCACGATCATCAAGAGTCTTTGTATTTGTCTAAATTTGTTATGTTCATTAAATCTTTGTGTTTGTGTCTAAATTTGTATATGTTCTTTGAAATTTGTGTGTGTGTTGTAATAGTCACTATTATTTTCTTTTTGTTTTATTTTTTCTGTGGTCAAATTATTTTAAATATGTTAAAATATTTGTAGTCTTTAATATTTGTAATATCAAGTTTATAGAAATTTCAAGATAAATGGTGCACCATATTTGGTTAATTAGTTTACTGAATTTGACCAATTAATTTTATTAGATTGTTTATTTTTTTTTTTTGAACCTGTTCATATTATTTTGCTTTTCTGTATCTCTTAAAATTTAGTTTTCTTTGTTTTTTGTAATGAATTTAAATTTAGTGTAAATTGAGTCATTTTTAACAACTAAAGTTAAAGTTCTATTCAACATGTTTGTGTGTGTGTTGTAATAGTCACTATTATTTTCTTTTTGTTTTATTTTTTCTCTGGTCAAATTATTTTAAATATGTTAAAATATTTGTAGTCTTTAATATTTGTAATATCAAGTTTATAGAAATTTCAAGATAAATGGTGCACCATATTTGGTTAATTAGTTTACTGAATTTGACCAATTAATTTTATTAGATTGTTTATTTTTTTTTTGAACCTGTTCATATTATTTTGCTTTTCTGTATCACTTAAAATTTAGTTTTCTTTGTTTTTTGTAATGAATTTAAATTTAGTGTAAATTGAGTCATTTTTAACAACTAAAGTTAAAGTTCTATACAACAATCATTTATATTTTGGCTTCAATATTTCTTTTGTGTAATTAATACTTCAATTAATATTATTATTGTAATATAACTTAATTTTATATTTCAAATTTCTCTTGTTCTTATTTAATAAATTGTTATTGTTTTTATTGATTTGTTTCCTTTGAGGTAGGCCTAGTATTAGTTAGTGCAAGTTCCCATTTTAATTGTACAATACTTTAACAACAGTGACCTCACCTTTATCATAAAATGGGTGGCGCAACGGGCATTATTTAACATCTTTTTTGAGTAATCTCACGCTCTTACTAATAATCTGAGCTAGGTATACAGGGGGGGTCACAGGTTTAATAACATCAACGGTTCTACTTCGAGGGCAACATCTGGGAATATTATTAATCATAAGCGATTAATAATTATTTATTAAAGTAAGTGAATGTACTGCTTCACACAATCCTCTCGCACCCTGAATTTAATATATTTCTATTAGGGTTTTTCCCAAAGTAATAATCGATACTCTGCTTCGAGAAGATCGTTGGTTGAAAATACACAAAATTCCTCTACTGACCGGCCTTCCTAAAAGCTACTACAGGCTGTCCCAGAAATAAAAAGATGGAGTAGCAGAAATCGGAAGCTAGATTGTGTAAAAACGTACCCTCAAAATATCAAGTCTTTATTCGTGCGCAGACGGCAGAACAAAAATAATAAAGAATTCAATTGGCCTTACGCCGACCCTGCACTAAATATCCATCTGCTTCACTTTCACAATCGGTCCTTTTCAGGACCACCATATTACTTGTGTTAAAAAAAAAGGAGGAGGAATAGATACTTCATAATAAATATCAAACCATTAATTACTTTAATTTTACACCTGCTAGAAAAAAAAATTACATTCTTGATATTTACTACGATTTATTGAATATTCTAAAATAATAATAATCAGCTGTTTCCGACTACAAACACATTAAAGAGCAACAACCTTCCTATTTTAAAAATAAAAACAATCTCTTATTGTCTGCAATAAAGTGCGTCGCCCATCTGGGTCAACAACCGACTACATAGCTGTGTTATCTAGGCGCATCGGCAAAAAATATGTTTTATATGAATAAGTACGATTTAACGTTTTTTTCCCGTTTTATACAAATAAAAGCGTATTTTTCTATGAATGCGTATTCGTTTCTATTTACAAATGAGCATTCTTACGTGTATTTATAAACATGCATTCTGTGCCAGGTCCGTAATGTAATTTTTTTATCTAAAAAACATAGAAAATTAAATTTTTAATTTCTTCGTTATTACGGTATATTTGGGCTTGTTTCATATATACAAAAAAATATTGCAAATCTAGCACTAAATACTTTTGTACTCTTGATAAAAATATATAGAATGCATAATTTACGACATATTTGCAAAAATTCACTATTCGGTAAGAGTAAAAGTATAACTTACGGTCCGAATTTTGAAAGTTTTTTTATACAAAAGATATTGAAAATTAAGTTCTAAATGCTTTTATACTCGTAATGTACCTGCCTGGAAAGCATGACTTGCGAGATATTCGCAAAAAACTGATTTTTGATAAGAGTAAAAGACCTACTTCCGGTAGGAATTTTAAAAATTTTCTTAATCCAATTGTCCTCAAATTTAATACTGAGTACATATGAATTCTTTATAAATTTGTTTAAACTTAGTAATTGACGAAATATTTGCAAAATTCGATTTTTCACTGAAGTAAACTACTACTTCCGGTCTACCGATTTTACTGAAAAACTAATCAGATCTCAAGAGGGAGATTATACACGTAAATACAAAATTTGGAATAGATATCTGCAGCGGTTTGACCGCTATCGTGGTCACACACTCACAGACAGACAGACACAGAGAGAAACATTTGTTAAAAACTACTTTTTCGGTATCAGGGGACTTCAAAACGTGGACATCTGCAAAAATCTCGAGGTCGAAAATTTTCGTCATCACAATACTTCCTTATACTACGTACAAGTAAAAAATTAGGTGTGGCCACCACACGACTTTCTTATACGTATGAGCGTTTCAAATCATAAATCAAAAATTATTTTATACAAAAATTATTCAAAATCCTATTGTAAGTACTTCCAGTCTCTTAATAAATCTCTACAGGATGCATACTTTGTGAGATATTTGCAAAAAAATGCTACTCGCCAAGAGTAAAAGTATTACTTCCGGTCCGAATTATGACTTTTCATTTCTATAAAAAATATTCCAAATCCAACTCTAAATACTTTTATACTCTTCACAAATATATATGAAATCTCGAGGTCGAAAATTTTCGTCATCACAATACTTCCTTATACTACGCATAAGAAAGTAAAAAAAATGAGGTGTGGCCACCACACGACTTTCTTATACGTATGAGCGTTTCAAACGATACAATTTTAAGAATTTTTTTATACAAAACTTATTCAAAATCCTATTCTAAGTACTTTCATTCTCTTAATAAATCGCTACAGAATGCATACTTTGCAAGATATTCGAAAAAAAGTGCTACTCGCTAAGAATAAAAGTGCTACTTCCGGTCCGAATTTTGAAACTTCATGTATACAAAAAATATTGGAAATCCAATTCTAAATACTTTTGTACTCTTAATAAATATATATACAGAGTGCATAATTTACGACATATTTGCAAAAAATCGTTATTCGGTAAGAGTAAAAGTGATACTTGCGGTCCGAATTTTGAAATTTTTTTTATACAAAAGATATTGGAAATTAAGTTCTAAATACTTTTATATTTGTAGCGTACCTGTCTAAAAAGCATGTCTTGCAAAATATTGGCAAAAAACTGATTTTCGATAAGAGTAAAAGACCTACTTCCGGTAGTAATTTCGAAAAACTTTTTAAGTAAAATGGTTCTCAATTTTAATTTTAAGTACATATGAATTCTTTATAAATTTGTTTAAACTTAGTAGTTGACGAAATATTTGCAAAATTCGATTTTTTCACTGAAGTAAAGTACTACTTCCGGTCCACCGATTTTACTGAAAAACTAATCGGATCTCAAGAGGCAGATTATACACGTAAATATAAAATTTGGAATTGATATCTACAGCGGTTTGACCGCTATCGTGGTCACACACACACACACACACACACACACAGAGAGAGAGAGAGAGACACAGACATTTTTTAAAAACCACTTTTTTGGTATCAGGGGACTTCAAAACGTGGACATCTGCAAAAATCTCGAGGTCGAAAATTTTCATCATCACAATACTTCCTTATACTACGTATAAAGTAAAAAAATGAGGTGTGGCCACCACACGACTTTCTTATACGTATGAAAGTGTTACTTCCGGTCCGAATTTTGAAATTTCATTTATACAAAAAATATTCCAAATCCAACTCTAAATACTTTTGTACTCTTCATAAATATATATAGAATGCATAATTTAGGACATATTTGCAAAAAATCGCTATTCGATAAGAGTAAAAGTGGTACTTCCGGTCTGAATTTTGAAATTTTTTTTATACAAAAGATATTTAAAAGTATGTTCTAAATACTTTTATACTCTTAATGTACTTGCCTAGAAAGCATGACTTGCGAGATATTCGCAAAAAACTGATTTTCGATAAGAGTAAAAGACCTACTTCCGGTAGGAATTTCGAAAAACTTTATTAAAACAATTTTTCTCAAATTTAATTTTGAGTACATTTGAATTCTTTATAAATTTGTTTAAACTTAGTAATTGACGAAATATTTGCAAAATTCGATTTTTTCACTGAAGTAAACTACTACTTCCGGTCTGCCGATTTTGCTCAAAATCTAATCAGTTCTCAAGAGGGAGATTATATTCGTAAATACAAAATTTGGAATTGATATCTGCAGCGGTTTGACCGCTATCGTGGTCACACACACACAGACACACACACACACACACACACACACACACACACACACACACACACACACACACACAGACACACAGACACACAGACATTTTTTAAAAACCACTTTTTTGGTATCAGGGGACCTCAAAACGTGGACATCTGCAAAAATCTCGAGGTCGAAAATTTTCATCATCACAATACTTCCTTATACTACGTATAAGAAAGTAAAAGACTCGATGGCATGGAAGCATCCAAATTCACCAACACCGAAAAAATTCAAAGTTCACTAGTCTGCAAAAAAAGACATGGATATGCAAGACACTTCGCTCATACAGTTTTTACCACCGAAAACGACAAGCAACAACGATACTTATTGTGAAACTCTCGAAAACTACATAAAGCCATTCGACAGAAACGAAAAAAAAGGTTGACCAAAGGAATCGGGTTGTTGCATGACAATGGAAGACCGCACATCTCAAATCAGACGAAGGCCTGGCTTCAGAGACACAATTGGTAAGTTATTGTCCATCCACCCCATAATCCAAACCTGATTCCTGCGATTTTCATTTTTTGGTCTGTTGAATGTTCATTTGTCGGGTAAAAGGTTTGAAGACGACGCACAGTGTACGATTTGACTAATCTAGGGGGACAAAACTCGGGAAGCTATATATGGGATTATAAATTACATTTATTTTATAAATTGGAACGTTACAGTAAATAAAAGACAAAACTGAATGTATAAGATGACATTTATTAATCTTTTAATAAAATTCTTATATCTATTTCATGTTTAGATATTCGTTACCGAGGAAGTTTTCTTAACAATGTTATATAGGGGTCTGAAGACACTAACATGTGTTTAATTAAATCATAATTGGTTATGTGTCTTGTTGTTTTTAATGTATGCCACAATCTGGCTTTCCTAATTTCTTTATTTGGCATCCGAAGCCTCCTCGGACATTTGCCCTATCGGTATTACCGAATTTTTTATTATGTCTGCCTCGTGTACCAAAATTTTATGAACTGTTGTAGGCATGTTATACCATGGGAATAAACTTAAATATATTTCCCTGGTCTCCACACAGTAGTTATGAAATGTTTCGGTATTGATTTCATAGCCTGAAGCTATAGCTCTAAGAATTGTCCCAAAACGATGAATAAGATTTTCGTTGAGACCAGTAATCCGCGCCGTTGTGGTATAATTATAAAAAAATTCTCGTGCGGTATTTCCGTCGTTGTTTGTACCAAATCCTGGTTTAACTTTGTCTATGATGAGACCAGCTTCTTTAAATCTTTTCTTTATTTCATCTTTAGTTTTTATAGCACCAATAATCCTTGGAGCTTTCTTATATGTGGTGGCTCGTTTTGGTGAGGCTGTAGACATTTCTTGAATTAATTTAGCAGCATCATGTTTACCACTAGCTCTGACACTTAACTGTGCAGCAAAAGTCAATTGATCTTTACTGTAGTTTTTTAATAAGTGTTGAATTTTCTTTTTCTTCGATTTTTTTGAACTTTCCATAAAAGTTTTCTGCGGTCTGCCACCACTAGTACCTAGTTAAGACGAATTATCTGCTACCACAAGCATGTCGAAAGTTAAATAATCGTTCAGCCACTGTTCATAATCTTGTAAAAATAAGTTTAATCATCTTTGCTTGCGAATCCATTTCGCACAAAATTTCTCGCATTCTTTCTTCAAAACTGCTCGTCCTGTTCTTCGTTAACAACCATATCACCGAAGCAAGTTTTTACAAAGTTGATTACTTTATTTAATCGACCTTTGGCCGGAACAGAACGCCAAAAATCAAATATTGACTTTCGCTGCATTCGGGCATCTATAAAGAAAAATACAAGAATATTTATAATCGCAAAAAATCGCAAAAAACGATTATTATAGCACGAAAGTATTTTAAACAAAGAATCTTTTAATACTACTATCACAGCCTGACTACATATGACTACTTGGTATATCTCTAAATAAAAATTAATTATGAAAAAAAAATCTATTTAATTATGTATTTTTTCAAGGGAGTGTTACACATTCGTAAACGTACAATTGGATATATTTTAATAATTTAATATATGCATAAATACCTCTATTTGATGACATTATCACAAAACAACACTTAAAATCTCTCAAAACACCGAAAAACATATATACACACCTCAGCGTTAACGATCGCACTGAATGGTCACCGATCGGCCGATTACCTGCATGGATTTTCCCATTAAATAAAACGATTGGCGGCGCCAGGGAATTATTTGCTTTGTATTATTCAATAAAGGATGTATTCGCAAGTGTAATAAAAATACAAAAAGGTGGTTCTAAGCATTTCATTAAAATAGGTTTTGTCCACCTAGATTAGTCAAATCGTACACTGTGCGACGACGAGCTTCAAGATGAAGTAGGGCAGTATTTTAAAAATTTGGATCGCACTTTTTACGAAGAGGGTATACAGAAGCTTGTGCCTCGCTGAGATAAGTTCCTTAACATTGGCGGCGATTATGTTGAAAAGTAGCTAACAGTTCACGCTTTTACTTAGTGTATGTTTAATTTCAATAAATAAAATAGTCTGTCTGTAATTCACAAATGTACCTTAGTAACCGGACATCCCTCGTAGTCACAAGCGAATAAAACGTACGTGATGTGCAATTTGAAAAAGGGAACAGGAGAGGTAAGAAGATATTCATTAGGTGATGAGTGTTGTAACAACAGCATTTTATGCACAATATCGTGTCAATTTTACTTAATTTTACTGCAACTTCGAACTTGTGTTTTGTCATATATAGCTACGGTTCCGCTGACCTTAGCCTGTCGAAATTCCATTGTAATTAGTTTTATATTAACCGAGGATTGTTTCAAAAATATGCTTCCCTTTATGATGTTTGAGTAGGGACGATTTGTAACTAGTTTTAAAATCGCATACTGCGCACTTATAACTTTTTTCATTAATATGTCTCGCCTTTACATGCTTTTTTAAATTTCCTTTGTAACTAGTTCTATATTCACATTTTGAACACTCGTAATCTTTTTTATTAAGATGCATTCCTTTTATATGGGCTTCTAAGTTTTCTTTGTAACCAGTTTTATATTCACATTCTGCGCAATTATAAACTATTTCAAGGGTATGTGCTGCATTTATATGTCTTTCAAGAAGTGACTTCTTACTGGTTTTAAATTCACATTCTGTGCACTTATAATTTTTTTCGTGAAAATGTCTCAGTTTCATATGCTCTCGCATGCTCCCTTTGTAACTAGTTTTATATTCACATTCTGTGCACTCGTAATCTTTATCTTCAATATGTTTTGCTTTTATATGTCTTTGCAAACACAATTTGTAACCAGTTTTATATTCACATTCCGTACACGTATAATGTCCTTCATTAACATGTTTCGCTTCTATGTGTGTTCTAAGACCCGATTTGTAACTAGTTTTATATTCACATTCTGTGCACTTGTAAACTTTCTCACCAATATGCTTTCCTTTAATGTGTGTTTCTAAGTTGTGTTTGTAGCTAGTTTTGTAATCACATTCTGCGCACATATAATCAATTCTATCAGTATGTTTTGCTCTTGTATGCCTTTTTAGTCTTGATTTCAACTTAGACTGATATTCACATTTTTTGCACTTATAATCTCTTTCATTAATATGAGTTTGTCTTTTCTTGAGTCCTACATGGAGAATTTCACACCTATGCAATTTCAATTCAGTTTTATACGCGGTCTTGTATGTGCAAAACCTACATTTATGTAACACTGTTTGTCGTTTCTTCCGTTCTTTCAATGTAGACGAAAGTGTTTCCAGATCTACTGGAGATGGCGCGCATTTCCTGCAAATAAATATACGAATCAACTATAGATAAATTGTCATATGCGTACATATAATATTAATAATGATGATGAAACTTTATTTGAAAGCATAAGTCACATAAACGCCGATTTATAATTAGAGCTGGACAATAATGCAATTACGTCAGTAAGTACATTACCACTCCGGGTTTTCCATCTCCAATCAAAATAGTCGGTCAAATGATCTTTGATTAAATTTAACGGTTAGAAAATCTTGATAATTATTTCGTAGCAATCACCTGTCACTGTATAGCACAGATTAGATGAGATGGTTCAGTTATATGGGCGGTTTTATCCGACGGGAAGGAGCCATTTATAGATGGCGCTACGGTCTTACAGGCAGTAAATTTACAATACGGAGAGATGTCGCAATGTAACGCTGTCGGCATTGTGGGAACGCCAGCAAATTTTAATCGAAAATCTAACCTTCAAGGCAGATATAACGCTACTGCTTCAAGGTTTTAAACGGACTAAACATTAGTGTTCCGTAAGTTCTGTAAAGAGTAATATGATAATTGTATTAAGTTGACATAAGTCATTTTTAGACTGGAAGGATGGATGAAGGCTGGTGCATTGTGTGTGGGGCGTACAGGCAGGAAGCAAGAGCGATGCATTATTTTCCGAGAATGCGAAGCGAACAGGTAACTAACGATAGTAATAATTGATATATAACCCAGAGGTGAGCCGAAGATTTTTTTGTTTGTAGTTCTGATTCCAAGTGCAATAAGGACCACCTGGTTGTAGCAAGAACTGGTTTTTGTTCCTGATTGTTAAAGTTTCAATGACAATTAAGTAAGTAATTGGCAATGAATAGTACAATTATTAGAAGTATAATATAAGTGTATAAGAAAGCCTTTAAAATACACGAAAAACTTACTACTTGTTCTTAAGTTTCTATATTACGTTTTTCACAAGCAATCAATCGATGTTTAGCAGTGTTAATACAAACTTCAAATTTTTTGGTACAGAAGCATTTTTGATTTTTCCTAATGATTTTCCTGGGCAGTTTCCTATAATGAAAACGTGCCTTTACACCATCGTTGATATTTGTTAGTATACAATTGTAATTATTATATTTTACTATTTAGGAGCGAAACTTGGCAACAGCAAATGGGCATGAAACTCGTGCTAGATGCCAGTATAATGTGTAATAAGAAACTCTGCAGCCTACATTTTGACACAACTTGCTATGCACACCCTTAATCTGTACGCCTCAACAGAAATGCAGTGCCGACACTCCATCCCATGAGGCCACCCACGGAGCCTAACGCACCCATATCATTGGAAGTCTCATTTGTTTCACAAAAACGATAAATGAATCAATTTGGTGTTAGTTCGTGCAGTTTTAATTTATTTGTTTTCTTCTATAGGAATGTAATTAACATTATTTAGTTTTTAAAGCCCAAATTGTCATTCTTTTAATTATGTATTGATGATAAGATGTCTACTAAATTTGTTAGGTATTGTAACGTTTTCGGGTTCGCAATAAACAAGTCGTGCAATTTATTTATTTAAAACAGTCTGTATATTCATACACTTAAAATTAATTACAACATAAAAATGTAAAACTAATGTATCACACTTAAAACTACTATAAATGAATTAACACATGTATTTATTTACCAGTACTATTTATATGTCTGTAGTATTTATATCTTTATCGCACTATAATAAAGACTGCACCGTATTTATATCACTTCTATTTATATAACACTCTAATATTTATTTCTTTTCTTCGGCTACCACTTGAAGAACTATTTATTTATTTCTTATATTTATTTCTACTTTGGTCTGCGCCGCGAACTTCTTATTCCGGAATTACTCATCCATCATCCATCGGTGACCCAGCCGCCTTATATACACATACGAAACATCTGGAAGCATTCGCGTGAACTTCATCTTCCTCTCGATGTTTGTAGAACATTCGACAGACATTCTGACTCTTTGCAGTACAACGCAAATGGATGATTTATTGCTTTATAATGTTTACCAGTCGCGTCGAGATGATTTACAACCTCTTTTTATTGTCGCTCGGATGTCTGCTGGTTTCGTTACAGTATCTTATGTATCCATATTTTTTATTTATATTACCTTATTTTATGTTCATCATTTATTTAATACAAGATTTTGTAAATGGTGGTAGTAAATATAAGTCACTGTTTGTCTGTTTATAAGGTTTAATTACCTGCTTTGTAGTATTTTTTGTAGGTACTTGTGCTTTTTCAACAGCAATTCCATTAATTATTGTTAAAAATTGTTTGTTAGTCGAATATTCTACTTTTAGTAGTTTATGCTATTGTTCGTTAATTTATTTTTGTACTGATAATTTAACTAAAACATAGGTGTTAGATGTTAGTTATAATTTTGTTGATTATCGCTTTTGTGTTGACACATTTTCCAATTATCTAGTAACGCACTTGTGTAGAGTTTGATAATGTACGAATAATATTGAACGACTTTAACTACATCTATAATTTTTATCCACAATCACTCTTACAAACCATATTAACAAATATTTTATCCACACGTGGGTGAAAGTTGGTTTAAACCACGTTGCTAACGGTGTTACATTAGCAATGTGGAATAAACTAAGTTTATTCCACTCTTGCCAAAATTACCAGACCAATCAAAATCAATAATGATCAAAATAATACCTTGGCTTATTGTGATTGTGGATAAACCGTTGTATTGCAATTCGTGTTATAGCTCATTACTACGAAAACTAGTAAATGGTACGCAATTTGATTACAGTGTTGTGATCATGTATTAAACCCTAATTTGTAATAAAATTTATTTTGAATTTCCAGCTACCAAATACATTTTGAATAGCCCGCTATTTGTTTGCTATTATTGTAAACTGTAATTTTTTATGTCAGCGCCATCTGTATTTGGCTTTTTGCCGATCCAGAACGCTGATAAAAATATTGCGTTGACTGCGCCATTTGATATCATCGAGAAAAATATTCTTCGACCTGTTTATAATTATTTTTTATTTTCTGATTTAGTTTAGCTTCATTAATATGAAGCAACAAGTTTGGTTGTACCATGATTTTTTGTAAATATGAAAAAAGCAAATGTTTTATTTTTTCTGAAGAAGACATGATATTCCAAAATGACAAAACAGTTAATTTGAAGATTTTTTTACGTCACACATAAGCCACATTCCACACATATATTTACATAATGTACAGTTTACCTGTCATTATCTCCATCACAGTACGTTATATGATTCTCTAAATATTCTCTTTTCTCCATGTATATTTTGCAAAACGGGCACCGGGTGAGCTCTGAAATTCGATAAATATTAATAATAAACAATTATTATACAGTATGGCTATTAATTTACAGTACTGAAACTTTCAAACTGAATCCAATTAAAATAATATAATAATAAATGACCACTTAAGGGGGCTTACGCAGAGGTGCCGACTAACTGCCGTGAGGTAGGACGTAAGGGGGTGGCGCCATATGCGCTAATGTAAATTCTGGACTTTAGAAGGTTTCGTTCAACCAATAGTACCGCTTTCATTTACGAAATATCAAAACGAAATTTAAAACACAAATAAACAAAGGCTCAATGCATGTTCGATTGGAATTAGTTTTTAAAATAAAGTTTCCGAAACTGTGTTATGATGTTATAAATTTTGCCAACTTTGAGAGTGAAATGTAGGAGTAAATAATTTGAATTATAAGAAAGTACACCCAACGAAACCTTAATTAATCCTTTGTATTCAATTTCATGCAAAAAGATAATAAGAAGAACAAGAATTTCTGCTGATTGTTTTATTTGAACGAATACCTTACAACGACGGAATTTGCATTAGCGCATATGGCGCCACCCCTTACGTACTACCTCACGGCAGTCAGGCGGCACCTCTGCGTAAGCCCCCTAAAGTATCAGCGTTACTAATAACATGTTCCCAGTTCCCTCCATTGCGTTGAACGCACAGTTCGTATCGTTCTTGCATATTTGCGACCACATCTGAAAATAAGGCTATTGCATCTGTCGTATCGCTTATGTAATTTTCTCTTTAGCCGTTGTGTTGTAGACGGAGGGTTATCGCGGTAAACCCTTAGTTTCAGCATACCCTAAACATATACACTCAATGATATTGAGTCCGGAGAGTGAGATGGAAAAGAAAAATTGGTGAAACGCAAAATTATATTGTTTCCAAACGTCTCCCGCAGAAAGGTTCCTGTAGCATGTGCTGTGTTCTTGCTGAAAAAACTGGCTACCGAAGGATAAGTTTCTTGATCTGCAAAACATCGGAAAGTCATCTACAAACGGTGTGAGAACTTGAGTAATATAGCACTCTTGATTAACAGTTACTGGACGTCCGTTTTCCTCAATGAAGTAAAGCCTTGTAATTCCTCGTTCAGAAACTGCGCACCAGATGGTCACTTTTTCACTATGCAACGGTATTTCTTGCACCTTTTTTGATCGTTGGAAACCTAAAAATCTATGGCTACGCCTATTTACATGTCCCGACAAATGAAAATGACATTCGTCACTGTACCAGATGTTATTGCTGAAATTGGGATTATCATATTGCAGAGCAAAAATTCTGAAACAGTATTCAAGTCTTGCAGCACAATCACCCATTCTCAATTGTTGGGTCGTCTGAATAACGTATGAATGGGCATTAAGTTGTTTCAATATCTCCTGAAGAGTCCTCCTGTTGATATTCAATTTTGCAGGCGATCTCGTTGACTACGACGTGACGAGTCCATAATTTGACTGAATACTCATTTGTGATTTTCGTTGGTATTCACTGTTTTTCTTCTTTCAGCTCAACCTTTGTCTTGGTGTAGCACACTTCCAGTTCTTCAATATTTGGTTATAATGTTCAGTACAATAGCATTACTTGGTGTCTTATTATTGAAATTTTCCGAAAATTGATCGCGGACGAATTTAATGTTTGGACCATTTTGTCTACCTAAACCGTATGAGCGAAATTAGTGCTCAACTAAAAAGACTTTTTCTTCAGTAGATAACATTATTTACGAACTTGCAAACATATCAGTACATCTAACCAAAACCAAACGCCAATATTTATGTCAAATAACAGTGTCAATTGTTAGTGGTTTAACCACTAGAAGACCTACCGTTTCAGTACTGTAAATTAATAGGAATATTGTATATCCAAACAGTAGAATTTTATCTTTTTATTTTTATATAATATATCTTAAAGCAATAGTTTCACCAAAATAATTTAAGAGTAGTACATTTTGGAAAATTGACTTCATGTATCAAGGTGAAATGAGTATACAATTCTTAGGGCCGTTTTATCCAACTCCGATTAAAATGTCGGTTAGCGTAATCATTGATTAAAACACCGGTTAGTACAAATTTGCGTTTTTCCAAGGCCGGTTAGCGCTAATCATTGATTCAGAATGTCGTTAATCGGCCAAATTGAAACCGGTGTTTGAAGTATCTGATAAAATATTAAACAGTGATTAAGATTACCTACACATGTGCATAACCTGGGAGATTTGAATTTTTGTTATTATTCACAGCTGTTATGTTTTCATATGCATTTGTTTACTGTATAAAAGTACTTTTTGGAATTAATAATTCACATCAGTGATTTAGTAATTGTATTTCTTGTTCCATAAATGAATTAACAGTATAATTAAAAATTAGCATAATATTGAATATGTGGAACTTTTAGCTTGAAGATGAAGTTCCTGTGGCAATTTATGCTTGCATTTGTTCTTTTCTTTGTAATTGCATTTAACAGAACCTTATTAAAACATAACTGTAATCAAACATATTTTGGACTCACCCTAGATATGTTATTAACATATTAAACTATATTGAAGAATTACATATGAAATTGAAAATGTGGAAGAAATTCTGCAGAAGCTGGCAGGTTGATGTTGAGAGCTTATGCAGATACTTTAAGTACTTTTGGCTGAATAATGTACATGCTTGTAAAGTTGATGTGCAGTTAAATTCTACACTAATAATTAGTACTGGCACTGTCAAGATCACTCCGATTGCACCGGAACGTATCATCTTTTAAGTTGTAATCGTGTAAACCAATTTGGGAACAAAGGTTTTCTCAAGCAACCTTCTTTGATTAAAGGTCATAAAATTAGTTAGGATGTATTGTTTTTAATAAACAGCTGGTATATTTTCTTTCAGTAAAAGTATCTGGGTTTATTCGTCCTAGAGAAATTTGGTGCAAGTTAAATCTTAACAGACAACATGGCAACGGAAAGTGCAATATGTTATACCATTAGAATGTGAGCGATAATCCAGCTTAAGACCCTAGATGCAGATTTTTCAACAAACTATTCCTACTTTTATGATTTTTTACATGTAATATATTTTGCATATTTTTGGTAACTGTTAATTTCATATGAATATATGTATGTATATGGTATTAGTTTTTTAATTATCTACAGTATTTTTGTATTTCTCAATAGCAGTAAGTAATCATTAAATTTGTCTCAGTATCACTCTTTGTTTGTTGCACTTTGTTACATATTTCATAATAGAAATTTTAAATACGTACTTAAAAAATAAATGCTTACAGTTTATTTACTAAAATAAAGTTTCAAATTGTATAGAAAATCTTTAAGAAAATAAAATAATGGCAAAAAGCAGAATTAAGGAATTCAAATGTAGGAAATGGCGCCAATATTATTGGAACAAATATGATAATTTAGATCAAATGCACTAACTAGCAAACATGTTGCCAACTTTGTACAACAATTCCTTAAACACCGGTTCGAGATAATCAAGAATTAGGCTTAATCAATGATTAGTTAACCGGGTACTTTAATCGGTGTTGGAAAAACCGGCCCTTATACATATAAGGAATACAACTTCAAACATTGTTCATGTAAAATATATTGTTCAATTAAATGTATCAGCGAGAAGCAAAAAGATATTCAAAATAATACTACTTTCAATGTAGTATTTAATTGTGATCATGTCTTTTGTAATATGTATTTTAAAATAAAATCCTTTTAGACTTAGATTTGTCACAATAGCTGATGTTTCTTCATTGAACATCAATTATTAAATGCTTTATATGTGAAAAGAAGAAAATAACTTCAATAAATTATTACTCAAATATTCCTTTTTTCAATGCAGTCTTAATCTCAACCACAATTACATACTATTCATATTTGACTAACAATTTAGAGATACAAATTATCATAAAAATAGTAAATTTAAACCTATCAGGAAATGATACTGACGTGTGTAACAAACAAAATTTTTCACGTTAAGATTCCAAATTATGTAATTGGTGCCTGTTTGGCTCAGCATAGGTTTTTACCAAATGACAGCTCAGATCACATTTAGATGGTGGAATTAGTCAAAGAATATAAATAGTGATAGGTATTAGCGTTTTGTGCTAAACGTATTTATTATGGAATGGAAAGAAAACCTTTTATATTAATATAATTCTAGCGCGTTTATGTTTCTTTGGTGTAATAGTATCCATTGCCAAAAAAGAAACGAAAACCTAATACAAGAAAATTTTGTTATATATCACAAAATAAAACCGGAACTTTAATAATGTATTTATAAAGTTTAGGGATGTTGACAATGATCACACGTCAAATAAAAGCCAAAAGCAAATAAGGATGTGTTAAAATTCAATATTTTGTAAAGGTGTTAGTGGATATAACACACTACCAAAGGATAAATTATACATTTGTATCAAAATATAGGCTTTTATTATTATTATAGTGTTGAACCATGACAGATGTGTGTTAATTCAGAGACAGTATATTGTACTGTAAGTAAATAATTATATAAAGTACAAAATAAAATTTACAAACCCAACTTTTGAAATTACACTTCCACTTTAGACCATTTTTACGATGAAACAGAAGAACAATATATTTTCAGTTAAATGTTTATATTTTATATGAATAGGTGATGTAAGTGCGCTTAGTTTCAAAAAAATGTTTACATAAAAAATTCAGTCCGATTAAATTCATACTCATCACTAATATTCAGGAATAATACCTCCACACATATTGAATAATGAGGATATTGTGTTTTATGTGTGTGTCATATGAATTTCTACTGTTGAGATTGATATACACATGTATAAGAGAATCTATATTTCCTTTTCTTGATTTACTGTTTTGCTGATATTTTTGTTTATGTAGGGCATTTTATATTTTTGGAAAATTCTTAGGTAATAAGACAATGTATTTACACATAACTTAAAAAACAATGTAACAAAACAAAAGACTATAAAAAGTAAAGAAAAAGAATCTAAAGAAATAATAAATTAAAAAGTTTAAAATATATAAATTAATTAATAGTGTGTCCACCCTATGTTAATTTCTATTACTTTTGCTAAAAGAGACGGCATGCTGTCGACAAGTTTCTGGCAATAGTCCGTGGTGACATTTGCCCAGGTAGTTTCAATTTGATTCCATAATTGATTTGAATTGTTGTATACATTATCAGAAATTCTCTTTTTCATAAATCCCCAGAGATTTTCCAGTAGATTTAAATCTGGACTATCAGGGGGCAAGGGTACAGTTGTAATATTTGCAGTTGCGGACAATCCATTATCGAACAAACTTATCGCGCGCACTTTTTCCGGAGTAGTCAACATTATT
Source organism: Amphimallon solstitiale (assembly GCA_963170755.1). NCBI lineage: Eukaryota > Metazoa > Arthropoda > Insecta > Coleoptera > Scarabaeidae > Amphimallon > Amphimallon solstitiale. Next base: position 83,067,254 of record OY720677.1, on the reverse strand, counting down.
TTAACGTTTTCTGTCGTCAGCTGGAATATATAAATAGAATAAGGCCAGATCAAATATGACAGTAACAAAACGATTAAGACACCAACACTGATTGATTAAAACTCTTAAACGTACTAAAAATATTTAATAGAACTTATTTATATTTATGATTGAATTTATATTTATTACCTTATATCTGATGTCCACCTTACTAACTGAACTAATAATAATCCCCTCCTGCATCTGGAAACACCTTTTTAACAGTGACCAATCCCCATTCATTCTTTTGCGACATTTCTAGTACTTCAAGTCGAAAGAATCATCTGTTTAGACACTACTTCTCTGTTCGGTAACTAAAGTTTATTGAGTTTAGTCTTGCAGAAAATGTAGTATGTATTATGTATTACTATTTACAAAATAACAGAATGAATATTAGAAACAGTAAATTTCTTTTATATATGTGCACAGTGAATCAATGGAACCATTCAAATACATTATGTTCATTTTCTGTCTTTTATATAGTCAATATTCCTTGGCCTTTACAATAAGCGCGAGTGTTAAGAGATTGGAGCGGTGGATTACGAAATTTTAGTGGAAACTTTTTTTTGAAACTAAGTGTACATAATGAAAAAAAAAATGTATTATCAAAAACATCTTTAAAAAATTACACTGACAAAGTGATCGCATTATTTCATGCTGATTACATTTTGGGTTACGTGCATGCTTTACTGTTTATTGCTCATTTCGGTTTTTTTAATATCTTATAGCTTCCTTTGCTTGAAAACATCTTGGTATTGAAACAAACAAAATTGTGTTTATATGTTGTAATGTTGTGTAAAAGACAAACTTTTATTACAGTTTACTTCTCTTTTAATGGACAAGTATCTGTACATCCCTCCGGAACAGATAATGAAATTGTAAATTTCGCAACTCCGAACTTATACATTAATCTACAGTAGCAAAACTTAATAATTTTATATTACACTATCCTATTTTGCTTACCATAATTTAATTCCACCACCTGTATGTCATCTTGATAAAGCTGACAGAAACATATTTAAAATGTAAGAGATGCTATAAGAATATTTTTGATTGCAACAACAATTTTGAAATCAATCCTGCATGATACTAAATAATAGTATTTGTTTTCATACCTTCAAATATAGAATGCTCATTATTTCCATAAGGACAAATAGTTTTGTGTTTAGACAAGAATAATTTCGAACTAAATCCTAGACAACAAAGTGTGCAGGCAAAGATATCTTTCACTTCCCAATCTATTGCAGGATTAAATTCCATTTCAACATTTCGATCCATACTAGCTTTATATTCCTCACCAAAACCAACTAATAATTCTTCACCTTCCATAATTTCACGGTTGCTACGATAATAAATATTGCTGTCATATTGAAAAATTAATAGATTTTGTTTAGAAATATCCTCAGTTGAATTGATGTACTGCATCCAATTTAAGAACGTCATTCTATCATCACTGATCATGAACCTCCCTTCTTTTATTCTCCATGAATAGTTTGAAGCACAAACTCCTGTGTAAGGACCAAACTTCACACCCTTTGGTATTATTTTCAAAGTAAATATACCAAAATGTCCAGATGATTTTTTAACTTCTAAAATATTACTTGGTATTCCATCTTCTGTTTTATGGCATGTACTACCAAGAGTATTTCTATTCAAGATATGTTCAAGCATTCCACATTTTGTGCAATAATCGTGATATTCTTGATGACAATTACTACAAACTGTTAACAAAATTCATACACATAAAAAATCTTCGTATAGACTATTAACTTATAATAAAGCTTGTTTTACATCTATCTATTTTAAGTTCAATTTCTAGAACTTGGTCAAATTGACGCCAAATCGGGTTTTATAATTGACATGCAAGATGCTATGGTTATGTAATTTTGGTACCCTGCAATTTTAAGTTCAGTGAAATGACAGATGTAAGGCTAGCTTTAGAAATACAATTGGAAAAAGTAAAATATAATGGCAAATCTCATTTTATTTTTATAAACGTTATGTTAAATCAATTATAATTATTTCCATACAAAAACATGTAGCAGATACTTACTAAGCCACTTGTTATTGAAAATAGTTTTAGTATGAGTATTTGTAGGTTCTTCTTTAATTGGCTCATTTTCATTTGCAACAATTGTTGGTTCGTCAAAGGAGATAAATTCAGTTTTAATACTATCTGCGTTCGATTCATACTTCTCATAGTTATTTAGTTCCGTATTATTTATATTAATGGTAGTTTCAGACACATTTACTTCTTCACATTCTTGTTTTATTCCAGTGGCAATTACATCACATATTCCCAATTTGTTTGCCATTATTAACATCCATAGCACTGGAATTAATCAATCAAGTACGTAAGTAAGTGTACTAAATTATCTGTTCCTCTTCGCGCTTCGCGAAATCAAGGCAAAATTAATTGCCAAACGACGTCGTGCTTGGTCTTTGCTAATTCTTGGTTTTCATGTCTTCTTCATCTTATTTTTGTATTGAGTGTAATGAAATTAGCAATTAAATTGCATGACATCAAATATCATTGGGGTTTTAGAAAATGTTACGTACTAATGTTTGTGCCTCTGCCACTGTTGCCAACCCACTACAGACGATTCCCCCTGAATGCTTTGAATAATGCTTGAAAACCCCCTAAATTACATCACTAACCCCCTAAAAACCAGTAAATGAACTGTTATAAAAAAAATAACTTCTTTATATTACTGTGACTTACATATATACCTTTATACGTAAAACGTATATGTATATATGCATGTGTTTGAGATACACACATACATTAAGTGCCATTGCCGATAATCGAACGCACAGACACCGGTGTTTCGACCTATGAGGTCTCATCAGTGTACGTGGAGATTCTCGACAATAGCTTCAAGACTTAAATCGCTGCCTATGTCATTTTCGCATGTTAATTGTAGTGAGAGTATCATAGCGACATCTAACACCCAAAAGATGACACGGAAAAAAGCGATGGCTTCTGACAGCATGTTCTGCTATACAGAGGCCTGTATGTTAATAGTGTATCTCGTGTAATAGAGCCTTAGCTGGCGTCACAAATCAAAACGAAAATGAAAAACACATGGATGTTAAAACTAACATCAAGCAGTAAATAAATACTGTGACTTACATATATGCAGTGCCATTGCCGATAATCGAATATCGGCAATGGCACTTAATGTATGTGTGTATCTCAAACACATGCATATATACATATACGTTTTACGTATAAAGGTATATATGTAAGTCACAGTAATTATTTACTGCTTGATGTTAGTTTTAACATCCATGTGTTCACACTTTTCATTTTCGTTTCTTTATATTATTATGACAGTTATTTGTATAGACAAACGCATATTTCCAGGAAATAAAAAAAGGTTATAAGTTTTTATCATATATTTAATCAATTTTTATTTAAACTGGCCAAAATAGTTCTCTTATAAAATAGTATATTAAAGTATAAGTGGATAATAAAGTCATTAAAACACGCGCGCGTGCTTGAAATACAGCAAGTGTTTTAATGCCTAGTTATCCACGAATACTATACATTATTTTTTTATTGTCTGAGCATCGTGTATGCTTATATATAAAACTACGGAATTAACATTTTATAATAATTTGATTTATTTGTATGTTATTAAAGGTTGCTTGCAATGCTAACATTTCTTAATTGAATATTTTTATTCCACAATATTTTTTTTAACTCACATGTCCTATCTAAACATTTTCATTGCAAAAAATTTATTTTACATGTATTGCAATCGCTTAGTAGAGAAAAACTAGATCGAAATATAATGATTCATATCTTGTAAAGAGTGTATGTATAGGAAACATAGTACGAGTATTTATATACATATATCTTAATTTGTAAATAGGAAAATTTACAGTTGCTGGTGCTTGCTGCTTATTAACTTATTACTTATGGCTATTACAATTATAACATAATAAAAATAAACTTAAAGATTTCTTATTACTTAACATTGTTGAAATACGACAATTTTTCGCCTATAGTATGATAATTCCAGTTATTTGTAAAATTAGAAAACTGACTAAATCTATTATTTTTTTCTAAAATCGAATAAATTACAATTTATACACCTATCGTTAATTTTGTTTGCAATAATAGCAATACTCAACTATAACTGTTTTCAGTGTCCCCTACAAATACCCCTTGAAATACCCCTAAAAAATAAAACGCCCCAGATTTCTCCCTTGGCTCAAAAATTCCCCTAAATCTAGGGGGGAAACCCCCAAGTTGGCAACGCTGGGCCTCTGCTTGTTTTAAATGCGCGCGTAATAAGTGTCAAAACGTCAACTCTCCTTCATTGGCTATATTCAGCCGAACACATCGCTGACCTAGCAATTGCATTCAGTACGCCGCTAGAACTCAGCGCTGCAGCAAGCGGACGCCATTTTTTCTAGCGGAAAGAAAAAGCGCTGAGAAAGTAAGCGAAAAGGGAGGGGAGCTTCAAAATTTGAAATTTGAAAATATGTATTACAGAACATAAGCTTAACAATGGTAAAGTAACTTGGATTAAAATAATAAATGTTTATCATATCTCGCATTGCAATATATTAGTTCTGTAAGTAAATGTTTTGATTTATGAACCTATAAATTTGTTTCAGGGTTTATGTATTTCATGGTACTTCCCCGCGTAATATTTTGTGAGCATAATAAGTAGTAGAACAAACGTATTATTATGCTGACAGTAAATTTGGGGGAGAAGTATTAGACTGTCGTATTGGTATTAAAAACGTAAAACTGCATATCGTTCACATGCAAGTCTTTTCATTTCAACAAACATAATAGCCAATACGTAATGGATTATTGAATATGTTAGATTACAATTCAATATAAACGGTGAAGCAATTACCAAATTAGCAAATTATTAAATTAGCTAATGTACCAGTGGAATTAGTCCAAAATATATATGAACGTAATATAATTACTGGCATTATTTATTTTGATACCTACTAATTTTATTCATATGTTAGTTAGATGAACAGTTTAGAACTTAATTCCTCAACAATTTAATTTTGTTTTAATAGATAAAATTCACTAATTCTACCAAATAGAATTGGCTTCAATTGCAATTTAATATCACCACAGAGGACATTCTTATTGGGGTTATGTGCGATAAATTTCAAACAATCAAACTACACTACGCGTGCGTTAGCGGGAATATTATTTATACACCATTCAGTACGACCTAGCACTGAGTTCCAGCGATGGAACTCGCAGCGCTTAGTGAATAGTCCGGCTGAATATAGCCATTTTCATGCTCTCCTTTATCTGGACTTTTTATGGTTCCGCCATACGTTAGAATTATACAGAAAGCGAATAATGACTGGTTTGTCCATCTCCGATTAAAATACCCCGTTAACTTATTTTTGCTTATCTCTAACCGGAGCTTTTCAATGCTAAGAAATACGCCGGTTATCGCTGTAGAATGAATAAAGCCAGATAATTTTTTGAAAGATCATTTATCATGTAGCGAAATGGTTCTGGGGGTCTATTCTTGAACTGAGATCGTACGTCCGTTGCGGTCGCCTATCTTATTTCGTTCGAATTGGTATTCTGGAATCAATTTTCGTTCCGAACAGTGGTGCCAAGTTAGGGAATTTTTCCCTAGATCTAGGGATTTCTTGATCAAATAGGGAAAAAGGGAATTTTACTCAAAATCTAGGGAATTTTGGACAAACTTTGAAGAAAAAAAAATCAAGTTTTATTCTGTCTAAATTTTTCGATTTCTGTTTTTCTCAGTGCCATCTAGTGTATCATAGTGTTAGATTTGTATGTAGTATCAGGTAGGTAACTAACTAATAAGTACGTAAGAAGCGGGTAATTTTTTCAAATTGAAATACGAGCGTAGGGTATTCACGGGAATATTTGCACAATAAGGCATCTCGTCCCTCCTCCTCGTGTTTTCCTCGTCGAAGCGAAAGACTATTGACTTGATTGCCGTGATTTATAGCCGACCCCGCAATTTCAATATCCCCCTCCTCGAAATTTTACACAATATTTTTTTTTAAAATTAGTCTTAACGCTAAAGTTCTCACTCGAACAACGACAGTTTCTGGGTATTTAGTAAATTGTATAGGTTCAAATTTTATTAATTATTTATATATATAAAATTACCATGAGATCAGAGTCATCTGATGAAGATTTACGGTAAGTTTACAAATTTAATTATTTTTGTTATCTGTATTAAAATTATTTTTATAGGATTCAACCGTCTACTTCACAAGCTGAGATACCTGTTAAGAAAAGGAAGTTTCAGGGTAAAGCAAAGCAGTATCTCCAAAAATTCAAAGTGGAATGGCTTAGTGATCCCCAGTTCAAAGGCTGGTTAAAGGAAGACCCCGCAAACAAGCTTCTTTGCAAGTGTGATGCTTGTAAAGTTCAGCTGAAGTGTGGGAAATCTGAACTAGAAAAACATGCAGCTACGGCCAAACATAAGGACAACATTAGAAAAATTCATGGTTTGCAAACTATTACCACATTCTTTAAAGAAAATACTTTGCACATTCAGAAAGTGACAGAAGCTGAAATAAAACTTGCGAATTTTTCTGCACATCACAATGTAGCTTTTCAAGTCGTTGAACATTTAGTCCCACTTTTAAAAGAGTCCTTTCCCGATTCTAACATTTTAACAGATATTCAATTAGGGCGAACAAAAACGGTAAATATTATAAAAAATGTTATTGCCGAAAAAGAAATTCGTGAACTTTCTGATGTGCTGAAACAGAAACATTTTAGTGTTTTAATTGATGAGAGTACCGACATATCACTAAATAAATTGTTGTGTGTTGTTGTTAAATATGTAGATGTTAATGGTAAAATATCTGACAAACTATTAGAATTAATTACTGTTGATGCAAGAAACTGTAATGCAGAAAATTTATTTACTGCTTTTAAAAACTGTTTAGAGGTAAAAAATATTCCTATCTTGTTTAGAATTTTTGATAACAGCATCATCCGATTTACAGTCGCGTTTGCCACTGACAGATCCTTTTTTTTAATTGCCTAATTTGTTTAAAACCGGCCGTAGCGCTGAGTACACATAAACCTGATAATTTAAAGTCTCTTAATATAGTGTGGAGTAAGTTTGCATCTGTTGATGGCGTCGATGGGAATAAGATCGATTTTGAATGGAAGAAAATTGCTGTTTATTTTAGCGAGTACGATGATCAGAAAACGACTTTTTTGGAATATTCAGTTGAGGAATTTTGGAATATTTTAGACACGTGCAAAAATTTCCAAGATGAATATGAATTCATTAATGTTGTAAAATTGGCCAGATTGTGCATGAGTTTGTCGCACAGCAACGCCTAAACTGAAAGAGTATTCTCAGTAGTCACAGACGTTAAAACCAAAAAGAGAAATACATTAAGTGGCGAGGCTCTAAATGCAGTTTCTGTGATTAGATTTTCTAGCAATAAAGTTAATTTTTGTCAATCCTTTAATGTACATAAAGAACATTTAGAACTTATGTCGCATAAAAATTTATATAAGTATGTAGTTTCTTTTTATTAAACACCTATTTTTTTTGTATTTTTATTTGTAATTAAATTTGTTATTAGACGTTAATAAAGTTATAAGTATTTTGTATTATTATTATTAACAAAAGTAGTGGAAAAAATAAAGAAATCCAGGAAATTATCCCAAAGAAAATGTCTAGGGAAATCTAGGGAATTTTTGGAAGGGCTTCTAGGGATTTCCAACTCTCTACTCCTGGCACCACTGGTTCCGAATGAGATCGCATATGCGCTGTCCGGCGTATGAAACACATCGAATGGTCTTTGCGTTCGTTACAGTTGAATATTTGACAGTTGAATACATTATTATGTTAATTTAAATCTAAAAGTAGTTCTTATTGCTAGTGGAAGAACAATTATTAGTCAGTAGGATGTTGTATACATATTTACATGTACTGGAAAAAATATTATTTTAAATTCTTTTACACATTTACATATTTTTTTTCCAGGTTTTTGTTTACGTTGTCGATTTTGCTAAATAAAATTAGAATATTTTTAACTCGACGATTTTAGGATAAAAGTAAGTAGTTACACCTACAATTATTATTATTATAACAACTAAATACACGCACTTGTTAAATTCTTACATTTCTGGTGACATTCTATACATCACACTTTTATTTTTATTAGCATTTTATTCATTAATTACTTATGGAACTGTTGGTGAAAGAATTAATATTTTAGATGGCAAATGTAATACGAGCTGCAAATATATTTGTTAATGAAATCAGAGACATTCTGGAAGAAGATGCATTAACAGCAAATAGAACAGTATATACAAAAAGTAATGCATTTGATGTGACTGAACATCAATTTATAAAAATGGTTTGGTTATCAAAAGCCTTAACACATAATACATTTAGTTGAGGTTAATACTGCTCCCCCATCTCGGGCTTCAGCTTAAATGCTGAAATAAAGGTAGTATCAAATATAATAGGTGAGGATGTTATGTGGATGACTATTTTATTTATAGTTTCTAACAGTATTAAGATTTTTTGCTACGGGCAGTGAATATTGATGATATATTCAATGCATGGGTGAAGTTTCCAAAAAACGTAAGGGAAATAGCAAATATAAGGAATTCTGTAACTAAATTATAAGTGTAACTAACAATTTTATTTCAGATTTTACAGAAAATATGGCTTTCCGAGTTTTATTGGGTGTATTGATTGGCCTCATGTAGCCATAGTAGTGCCAGTAAAAGATGATCCAGTGTATCCAGAGCATATTTTTTTAAATAGAAAGGGATATCATTCTATCAATGTACAACTGATGTGGTTGATGATGTACTTTGTTGTGGATCTGTTGAATTAAAAAATTATATTTAATTAATATATTTGATATTTACTTATGTTTGTACACTTACTCATTGATTTAATTTTTGTTTCACCCAGTTTGTCGTGGAATAAATATTCATTTTCTGTGATAATTATATATATGAATGATTAACGTTATACATTTTATATCTATAAATTACTTATTAATTGAGATACATGTAGAATTTGGTTGATACTTTGTACATTGTTGTAAATCTATTTGAATAAAACCAAGTGAAAGCTAAAATAGTCTTGTGAATTTAATTACTATTGGATCAAAGTCCTAAAAATGTTTTTTATTCAGTTTTTAATAAAGCATTTATTTATTTAAACTTACAAAATCTATCGGCGTTTCTACTATTGATATTCCACTTATACTGGTGGGATTAAGTAATTTAATTATATTTTCGTGGCAAATGCCTCCACCAGGCATTTGGGGGCCAAGTTCCCTCTGAATATTTCCTACGCTGTTTTTTGTTCTTGAGAAATGGCACTTCGTCTGTGTTCCATGTTTATAACGCGGTAGCTGGTCAACGAATGGGCGCAAGTGTTCCAAAAATACAATTATAATTTGAAAATATATGAAGAAACAAGTGTTACGTACATAGACAATTGATGGGTATAATTGTTGTATGCGTATCTTTTAAGTATTACCCGCCCGCTGTGAATTTTAAATACCCTGCTGGGATTGGTTATCATGCTTGCCATTGAATAGAAAAGGATCGCCTATTCTATTCATGAGCGTCCGATTCTACTTCGACGTACATCCGTAACGCACACTCGAAGCGATATTTCGAGAATACGGATTTGACAGACCATGCGTTACTGGACCGTTCGACCGCATCACATTACCTCGTCGCTTCGAACGATTCAAGAATAGACTCCCTGTTCCATTTCTAAGTACTGTTGAGTACCCTTTAGGAAGTCGACGGTGGTTGAATACAAACACTTATATGGGTGATGTATGGATATATTTACAATGAATATATACAGTGGTACAAGTGCTTAACTTACTCGTACTGTTAATACTACATCTCTACATAATAATTATAATAATCTCTTAATGATTATAATACTCTTAATGTTAATCTTAATATTCTTAATGTCTCTTATAGTAATGTCCTCTACTTTATATATGTGCGTATGTTTATTGTATACTAACATGTATATTTACAAGTAGTAAACAATACATTAAATGTTATTGTTTACTAATGAATGTTATTCCATAACATTCATTGAGATGCGTTGTGCATGTATAAGCATTCTTACACCGACCTTTCATTATACATAACATTACCTTGTCAAATAGGATAAGGTCTTCTTTGGTGTAATCAAATGACTATTTGTTTATTTTAGCACGTCACATCTCCCTCGCAAAGGAAAGAAAAATTTTGTTCTATAATGAAAAGGAACTAGACACATGTGTTTATTTAAACACATGTAGATAGGCGAGCGGTAAGGGCGTGAGGGTCGAGACGGCGGCAGGGTGGCGAGCGGATGGAAGAAAGGGCGAACAAAGGGCAGTCGTATGACACTGACACTGATCGAGGCGAAGAGATCGATAAAGAAATACGATATATGTACATATAAGGGCGTGGCGTTGTGTTTATTCATATATTATTAATAATAAAGGCGTTATAATTTGTAACGAAGTCCTCGTTAATTGTACAAATTAACATTTTTTAGGTCCATAATTAATTAATTTATCAATATTAAATTAAATGTATGTGTGTTATTTTGTTCAAATGTTGTATAAAGTGATTTGGACGGACCTGTATATATATTTATTTGTAATGATAATTCATGTTATTTGTTTATTTTCAATGGAAAAATACCGAATGTGTACGTCATGCTCCGAGTCGCGCGCAAATTGTATGTTTTGAACAAGTTTTTCCTACAGACATAGGGGGGTTTACGGATATATAAAGGCCCCAGCAAGTGGGTCTCGTTCATTTTATTCTCCTATCCGACCGCTACCTTTACCTTTCTCTACTCAGCCTTGATGGCGTGAGAGAGTCTGGTTCAAATCCTAGAAACGTATTATATTCAGGTCTTTTGTGCCGTGAAATAATCGTTTCAAAATCCGCTAAACACATCCGAAAGTGTCTTTTCCATTCAGACCCAGGGTCGTGGAGGAAGAGCCATTTTACCGCTACAACCTAAATTCCCGTCAAAGTCAGGCTATAAATGCCGTGACTATATATATTTCCGCATTTAATATTTATTCTTTATTTTTCAGAGATGTTAAATTTCAAATATTATATGTAACGCGCCGGAAAAATTCAAATATATTGTTCGCACTCTGTACCGCAATAAACATAGAGATAATAGCGCTTCACCGTATAGCTATCGGTTGGATGTTCAAATCTATGCCGGTTGAATAATTTTTAGTCGCAATAAACTTGTAAAGATTCTTCTGCGAGCATGACAATACACGGAGATTAGTTGTAGAATAATTTAAATAAACCCGAGCATACATTTTACTTCAAATTGACCGACGCGTATTATATTCCAAGTATCATTTTATTTATATTAATAAATGGAACACTCTGGGACCCGTAAATGATGGTTCAGGGACTAACTATGTATATACGTTCTGACTTAGTTTCAATCATGACTTATAGAGGTCATTGACGTGTATTTGTTTTGTATTTACTTATGTACATAGAATTTGTAAATTGTAAATTAATAATAAACGAAATTGTTTATCAATTTTATCAATTGTATCAGTTGTATCAATTGTATCAGTTGTATCAATAGTTTAATTGCTGAATTGTTTAGTTGTTCGACATTATGTAACATTGTTTTAGTAGAAATAAAAGTTAACTATTCTGTTCTTTTCAAATGAATTTCTACACGTGTTTTTTCTTCACTTTTACCGTTTGACAATAAGGTAGGGAAAGCAGTATATTCAAAGAGCAACAAGTGATATTAAAACAATAAGAAGTACTCACGTTTTTTTTCTTCGCTGTGCTAGTTGTTGAGCATTTAGTCTTTTGTCCCCAAGGCACCACACTGTAACCGTCATATTTCTGTTTTAACCTAAAACCGCCCGAACGTGTTGACATTGATGTCACCGGCAAGACGTTTATCAATTCGTAATATGGATGCCTGAACATATAGGCAGCCAGGAGTGCTGTGTATCTTGGTGACATTCAGAAGACAAATTTTATACCGGCTAGCTTGCTCTGGTGTTATATAAGCAAATAGCACCATGTCGTATTAAAAAAGTAGGCTAGCCAGGTTATAAATTAAATTGTTAATTATTTATTGTGAGTGTGTTTGTGTGTAAAAAGAAATTTGGCGTAACAAATCAGAAGTGGGATATTCCACGTGCATTGGCGGCACCTGGAATTGGCGTTAGGCGGCATTCCAGACGGCGTTGGCGACAGATTGGCGAGGAGGAAACAAAGGTTGTACAATTTTGTTTATTAAAATTAATTACCACAAAAGGGCGTGTAAATAATTTGGATTAATTTAAACAATTCATATACAGGGGCGTAGAATTAATTTTTAATTATTTCTTATATACAGGGGGCGTACGTATAGTAATTTAATTTTACAATTATACGAGGCGCGTTCGCAAAATTATGTCAAGTCGTTCGTCATCCGAATTGGATTACGAAATGGACGAGGTAGAAGACAGGAAGACTTGCAAGGCGGACGGTAGGCGTGCCGGGGGCGGCAGGAATTAATGGACGTGTTCCAAAGCGTTATAGAACAGCATACGCGGACAATTGTGTCCGCACTGGCGGAACGTCCAGTGGCGTCAGGCGAGGGGGCGGTGGCAGCAGGGCCAACACCGAGGGTGGAGACAGAGGCGGCGGTGGGTACGAAGGCGGTTGCTGAGGCGGTCACGGGTGCGGTTATGGAGGCGGTGACGGCAATGCGGGCGGGAGTGGCGGAGGCGGGGGCGGTTGGGGGGCGACGAGATATCGCGTCCTCACCAACAACCAGCTCGGCGAGTGCTGGTGCCAGTGGCATGGTGCGACGCGTGGCAGGCGAGTTGCGTGTTGGCGGGGAAATCTTGGAACCATTTGATCCCGATAACACCGATTCCAATATAGATCGGTGGATTGCCAAGATTGACCAGTTGGGCGAAATCCACGGCTGGACGGGGTATGAGAGGACTCACTTTGCCCAAATTAAACTGCGGGGGGCGGCGAAAAGGTGGTTTAATCACCTAGATGATTACCAGTTGAATTGGGAAGAGTGGAAGGAAGCACTCAGGAAGGAGTTTCCGCGGCGCGATGATTTCGGCGACACGCTGGTACAATTGGCGATGCGGCGAAAACAGGCGGGCGAAACCATGGCGGCGTATTACCATGAAAAAATGGCGTTGTTGGGACGGTGCCGCATCACTGGGGCGGATGCGGTGTCTGTAATAATTAATGGACTCCCAGCAGATCTGAAGGCGGGTGCGTGGGCGTCGAAGAGTACAACTCCTTCAGAGCTATACAACAATTACCTGGCGGGACTGGGAGTTTACACTGAGGCGTCAAGCATCAGAGGGGGTGATACAGGCGTGAGGCGGGGGGCTGCTATGGAGGCGAATCAGAGGAGGAGGCCGGCAATGGAGTCAGTACAGCGAGCACCGGTGAGTCGAAGGCGGACTCAGGACGATACATTGGAAGGCATCGTCTGCTACAACTGCCAAGAGGTGGGCGGTCACTTCAGCCGCAACTGTCCAAAGTCACGAGTAGAGAGATGCCGGCGCTGTAAAAAAGAGGGCCACATGGCGTACCAGTGTCCAGAGGCGAGGCGTGAGGCGGCACCGAAGCGGGTAAGTCTTGTTTCCGTTTCTCCGGGGCAATATAAGAAGTTAGCGCTGGCGGTGGGGGGTATGAAGGTAAAGGTGTATTTCGACACGGGGGCGGAATGTTGTCTCGTGACGAAAGAATGTGTCGATAGAATAGGCGCGAAAGTAACACCAAACGTAACGACGCTCCGGGGTTTTGGCGGTTACACCACCCAGGCGTTAGGCGAGGCGAGTTTTGTGTTAAGGGTCGATGGCATAGATTTGCCGGTCACGGCTCTAATTACGAATTTGGAGTTGGCGGGAGCGGACGTATTTCTGGGTCAGCCGGTATGGACATCACAAGGCATGACTCTCATGGTAAGAGAGGGGCGAGCAACTCTTTATCGTGATGAGAGGGTAGAAGAGGTATTTAAAAACCTGACTCTGGCGACGGGCGAGTACGGCGACGACGATGACGAATTGGAGCGTTGTGTCATCAGATTGGCGCGTTCTATAGAAATTCCGGCGGGCCAAATAGTAACTATGTACGTTAGGGCGGAAAACTGTGGAGACCATGAGATGGTGCTGTTTGACGAAACAGAGTTTACTGAAAATGGCGCGCGTATTGTTATATGCGAGGGCGGAATCGTTGGCACTGATCCAAATGAGATACTGGTGTCCAACCGAGGTATACGGGCGATACGACTCAAGGAGGGGCGTGTGCTGATCCGGTGTCCAAGAGGCGGATTTGGAGGCGTGGCTCAGGTGAGTTTGATAGAACAAACACTAGACGACATATTTAATTTCGATCAAATACAATGTACTGGCGTTAGCGAGGCGGACAGGCGGGTATTGATAGACGTGTTGCGGGCGAACGAAGACGGGTTCTCGAGGAATGATCTCGATTTGGGACTAACCCATCTAGGCGAAATGAAAATAGAATTGACAACGGAAAAACCGGTATACTATCGACCGTACCGGCTGTCAGTGTCAGAGAGGGAAGTTGTACGGGCGAAAATACAGCAATTAATTTCGAGTGGCGTGGTTAGGGAATCGAGTTCAGAATACGCGAGTCCGGTCATTCTCGTACCAAAAAAGAACGGCGAGGCGCGTCTCTGCGTTGATTATCGGGCGTTAAACAAAATCACAGTAAAGAACCGTTATCCTTTACCGCTGATAGATGATCAACTAGACAAGTTGGCGGGTAAGAGTTATTTTACGACTCTTGACTTGGCGCAGGGGTATCATCAGGTGCCGATGCATCCAGACTCCGTAGGTAAGACGGCGTTTATCACGCACGACGGAAAATACGAGTACTTAAGGGTCCCATTTGGATTGGCGAATGCACCTGCTGTTTTTCAACAGATAATTAACAAAATGCTTAGCGGATTTCAGTACGATAAGATGTTAGCGTACATGGACGATTTGCTCATACCGTCGGAGACGATTGAGGGCGGCTTAACATTATTAGGCGAGGTGTTGTCGTTGGTGAAGCAGGCGGGTCTTAAGTTGAATCTTTCGAAATGTTCCTTCTTACAGACCAAGTTGGAGTACCTGGGACATGAGATTTGCGCAGGCGGTATTAGACCAGGAACACGAAAAATTCAGGCGGTCGCAGATTTTGGCGAACCAGAAAACGTTCATGGTGTTAGACAGTTCATTGGCTTAACGTCATATTTCAGGCGGTACATCGAGAATTTCGCGAGTTTAGCGAAACCTCTAACTAATCTAACAAGGAAGGACACACCTTGGCAGTGGGGACAGGCGGAACAACAGGCGTTCCATACACTGAAGGCGAGGTTGGCGGACAGACCAGTTTTAGCTTTGTATGTAAGTAAGGCGGAGACCGAGGTTCATACAGATGCCAGTCGATGGGGTGTAGCAGGGATACTGTTACAGAAACAGGCGACAGGTGATCTTCGGCCAGTAATGTATTTTAGTAGAGCTACTAATGTTCATGAACAGGTGTACCATAGTTACGAACTAGAGACATTGGCGGTCGTTGAGACAATAAGACGTTTTCGCGTCTATTTGGTGGGGATTCATTTTAAGGTGGTTACTGATTGTTCGGCGGTCCGGGCTACGATGGCGAAGAAAGATCTAGTGCCACGTGTGGCGAGATGGTGGATGGAGCTTCAAGGGTATGACATGGAGGTTGAATACCGTCCTGGCGAAAGGATGAGGCATGTAGATGCCCTAAGCAGAAATCCAGTGGCGAATATTAACGTGGTAAACATGGCGGAGAGTGATTGGTTTCTTACCATCCAATTACAAGATGATAAGGCCCAAAAGACGATTGCACAACTGGCGGAGGGCACTGCGCACAAAGACATCAAGGCGGGGTATAAGGTGACAGGTGGGCGGTTATACAGGCGAATCAAAGATGGCGACAGACTGTATGTCCCGGCGATGGCAAGATTCAATATCATGCGTAAGTATCATGATGACATTGGTCATCCAGGCGTAAGGCGGTGCCACGAACTAATACGACGAGAATATTGGTTTCCAAAAATGAGGCGTTTCATAGAAAAATATGTCAGCGCTTGTTTGAGGTGTGCGTTTGGCAAGGGAAATTATGGGCGGGCGGAAGGATATTTACATCCTATCGAAAAGGCGGCGATCCCGTTTGACACAATACATGTCGATCACTTGGGACCATTTTCCAAGAGTAGGCGTGGTAACTCGTATTTACTTATGATAGTAGATGGGTTTACAAAGTTCACATTGGCGAAGGCGACGAAAACTGTCAGTGCAGCAGAAGCTGTTCTGAAACTCAGAGAAGTTTTCAGTGAGTACGGATATCCGAGGCGATTGGTGTCGGATCGAGGGTTGGCGTTTACAAGCAAGACATTTGCAGAGTTCTTAGCTGAAAAGGGTGTCAAGCACGTATTAAATGCAATAGCAACACCCAGGGCGAACGGACAGGTGGAGCGGCAAAATAGGACAATTTTGGACGCGCTGGTGACAACTGCCGACGAAGAGTTGGGCTGGGACGAGAAGGTGCCTGAAATTGTTTGGGGAATGAACAATACTACGAATTCAGGTACTGGCGTCTCACCTGCTCAATTAATGTTTACGCATAATAGGGGTGTAATGGCGGACCTGTCCGAGGGCGTAAGGCGGGCGAATAATACGGAAGCTGAGGGAACTTTCGTAGCCGAGCGGAAGCGACTAATCAGTCGAAGACGTAAGGCAAAGGCGAACCTCGATCGGGCGGGTGAGGCGATGCGTGCGCAATATAACAAACGGCGGAAGGTTGCAACCGAATATCAGAACGGAGATCTGGTATTATGGCGGAATGCGAGCACGGCGGTTGAACGAGGCGTGAACCGAAAACTATCAAATAGGTATGATGGTCCCTATCGAGTAAGTAAGGCGATGGGTAATGACAGATATAAGATCACGTCCGTGAAAGGGATGCGCGGATATAAAAAGTTCACAGCCATCGTGGCGGGCGATTCCCTCAGGCGGTATAGGAGTGGTGCTCGGGACCAAACAAATGATTTGGGCGAGGGCGGAGATCTCGGCGAGATGGGTAACGTTCCTAGTAAGGCTGGTCCCCTTACTGGAGTTAGCGATACCAATGAGAACATGTGATGAGTTTGATAGTGTGCACACTGGTATGAATAGTATGTGGCGAAAATGTTGGCGTAGCGGCCATGAATGAGAGCAGGTGTACTGAGATTGGTGGTTAGGCGAGGTGTTTGTTGATGAGATGATTAATGAGGACATTAATTTTGCAGGATGGCCGAATGAAAAGGAACTAGACACATGTGTTTATTTAAACACATGTAGATAGGCGAGCGGTAAGGGCGTGAGGGTCGAGACGGCGGCAGGGTGGCGAGCGGATGGAAGAAAGGGCGAACAAAGGGCAGTCGTATGACACTGACACTGATCGAGGCGAAGAGATCGATAAAGAAATACGATATATGTACATATAAGGGCGTGGCGTTGTGTTTATTCATATATTATTAATAATAAAGGCGTTATAATTAAATTGTTAATTATTTATTGTGAGTGTGTTTGTGTGTAAAAAGAAATTTGGCGTAACAATAAATAAAATTTTTCGTAATATACCATAGTATTGTATCTTACAATTTTCCCTTTTGTTTCTATCACATACACATAATCGTACATTATATATTACATTTTTATACATTTACATACATAATTTACTTTGTAATTCTTAAATTTCTATTACATACACATAATCTTACATTATATATTACATTTTTATACATTTACATACATAATCTACTTTGTAATTCTTAAATTTCTTAAATTTCTTAAATTTCTTAAATTTCTATTACATACACATAATCTTACATTATATATTACATTTTTATACATTCACATACATAATCTACTTTGTAATTCTTAAATTTCTTAAATTTCTTAAATTTCTTATTTATACTTAATCTACACTTTTGTCCTTATACAATTTCAATCTGTTTTTGTGCACTTCTACTTGCTTATTTCTAATTTTTACCGTTACATTCGGTGTGTTTTCCCTTATTACTGCGTAAGGACCCTTATATAGAGGTTGTAACTTGTTTGTAGTTTCATTTTTGACTAAAACTTGATCATTGCATTTGTAAGTTACATTCCTTACACGTTTATTAAATTTTTCCGTTC
This sequence comes from Amphimallon solstitiale, assembly GCA_963170755.1. Classification (NCBI taxonomy): domain Eukaryota; kingdom Metazoa; phylum Arthropoda; class Insecta; order Coleoptera; family Scarabaeidae; genus Amphimallon; species Amphimallon solstitiale. The sequence goes on along the minus strand of OY720677.1, from coordinate 83,049,005 downwards.
GTTTGACTTTAGTTTCGATTAAGTTATTTCTAGCATCTTTCCAAGCACTTGAAAGTCTATATTTCAATTCATTTGGATAATGCTCAAAATTATATATTGGATCGTTTGACTTTAGTATGTTACTTGGTAATTTACATTTCTTGCCGAACATTAGTTCGTAGGGTGCGTACTTAGTCTGTGAGTGTTCGCTCGTGTTATACGCAAAACACCAGAAAGGTACCCAAGAACTCCATGTGTCCGGATAATTGGCCGTTTGGATTCTAAGATACGATCCCAAATGCTTATGTGTAGGTATTCTCCAATGCACCCAAGGTTTCGTGATGATAAGCTGTGCTATTTAACTGTTTAATTTCCAAAATGTTGGCTGTTTCTTTGAATATCGCTGCTAAAAATTCAGTACCTTTGTCAGTAACTATTTCATCTGGGACTCCATACCTAAGAATGAAATTATTCACAAATGACCTAGCTACTATTTCGGCTTCCTTATCTTTAATAGGATATCCCTCAACAAATTTAGTTAACTCGCATTGAAGCGTTAATATGTATCTATTATCATCAGAATCCTGGTTGATTGGACCCACAAGATCTAAAAATACTTTTTGAAATGATTTTGTTGCTGTTGACGTGATAGTCATCGGTTCTGGGGCGCGCATCCCATGTTTGTATCGTTGACAATCGTCACATTTTTCAACAAATTTATTTACATCTGCCTTCATACCAATCCAATAATAATATTTCTTTATGTTACTATACATACGGTTAATTCCAGCGTGGCCTCCCGTCGGCAAAATGTGAAAATCGTTTAAAATTAACTGCTGTGTTTCATTACAATCAATCTTTTCCACATTTGAAATGATATTTACCTTATTGTACTTCCGGAGAGTAGCTAATTCTCGTTTCATACGGGCTATTAGATGCTCATTAATCGAGCTTTGAAATATACATATTTCAGGAATTCCATAATTATTACATATTTGTTGCAAATTCCTCAGCTCTGTACCTAAGTCAGTTACTAATAGGGTATTTTGCATAATGTATATTATTTGTCTAGACATGTCATAAAAAAATTTGCCCTTTTTTATTAATTTATCATTTCCTATTTTGCTAAAATTAGTGCCTGTCACGGTTGTTAATTCCGTAATGTTAAATGGAGGTTTTAATAATGCCACCATTCCTGGATGCCGTATATTTTCATTATTTTCGTTACTTTTTGTTATTAATTTTTGTTTTATTAAATCCGATTTTACACTCGACCTAGTTATTACATTAACGTTTGCTGCCATTTCCTTAAGATCGCTTGATTCTAAACGAATTCTTGATAATGCGTCGGCTGCCACGTTCTCTTTTCCTTTTACGTAATTAACTGTAAAATCATATTCCTCTAGCAAGAGTCTAAATTTTACTAGTCTCGAAGACGGATTTGTCATGCTGAATAAATATATCAGGGGCCTGTGATCTGAGTATATTTGAAATTTTCGGGCATATAGATAAGGCCTGAAGTGTTGTACTGACCATACGATGCTTAATAATTCTTTGTGGATCACCGGAAAATTTATCTCGCTTTTGCTGAGTGCTCTACTCGCATATGCAACAGGTCGCCCGTCTGCATTTGACAGAATGGCTCCTATAGCATAATTCGACGCGTCTGTTGTTAAAATGAACTGGTTATCCCGAGAGAAGTCTGGGTATTGTAATACAGGCGGATTTATTAAAGCTGTTTTAAGAGTTTGAAATGCTAGTTCGCATTCTCTATCCCAATGAAACGTAGTTGATTTTCGCGTGAGCTTATTCAAAGGACTCGCAATTTTTGCGAAATTAGGAATAAATCTCCGATAATAATTTGCGAACGCTACAAATCGTTTCGTCTCCTCCCCGTTTGTAGGGGTGGGGTAGTTTTGAATAGCTACAATTTTTTGTGGATCTGGTGAAATGCCGTTTTCTGAAAGAACATGCCCTAAGTATAGAATTTCTTTTCTCAAAAATTGACATTTTACAGGATTTAGTTTTAAATTTACTTTCCGTAATCTATCTAAAACTTTAACTAAATTTTGATTATGATTTCGTAAATTGTTCCCGAAAACAATTAGATCGTCTAAGTAAACAAAACATGATTCGTAGTTTAAACCCGACATTGCTATTGTCATGATTCTTGAAAAAGAACTAGGACTCGATTTCATTCCCATCGGTAATCTTTTCATTTGCCAATGCCCTTTATCCGTCGTAAATGCCGTATACTTCCTACTTGACTGTTCTAACTCTACTTGATAGTACCCTTGTGACAAATCTAAATGTGTGAAGTAAACTGCTCCCGAAAGTGCATCTAAAATTTCCGTTATATTCGGTAATGGAAACCTATCGTCTTCAATATTTTTGTTTAGAAGACGGTAGTCTATGACCACTCTCCACCTTTTGTTACCATTTGCATCAGCCTTTTTTGGTACAATTAACAAAGGTGATGACCATTGCGATTTACTTTCTTCTATAATGCCTTGCTTCAGCATTTTATTTATCTCCGTATCTATATCCTTTTTTTGTGCTTGAGGCAACCTATAAGGTTTTACGTATACTGGTTTTACATTGTCTTTTATGTTAATTTCTTGTTGAGCTATATTTGTTACAGTTACTGGATCATTTTCTAATAAAAAAACGTCACTGTATTTTGCGCATATTTTCGCGATTGAATCTATTTCTTCCTTATTTAAATGTTCTATGTCAATTGAATTTAATACTTTCTCAACTCTATTTACCGTGATTTCGTTTACATTAAAATTGTATACTTCGAAATCTGTCACATTAGCTGTGATTGGTTTAAAATTTCTAATTGTGATTTCTTTATCATTCGTGTTTAAAATTCTAACCGGTATGCTATATGAATTAGGTTTTGCAATAATACCTGCCGTAAATACTCCTTCCGCAATCTCTGAAGGGTATACGATACATTCGTTCGAATTGTCTATTCGAAAATGTCTTACTACCTCACATCGTGACGGTATTATAGTCATACACTCGTTATCTGACTCTAAATTAGTCGATATTTTATTATTATTTATATTGAATGAGAAAGAAAATGTCTCGAAATTTATTTCTGCTCCGTACTTTGTTAAAAAATCTGTTCCTAAAATACCATCGAACCTATTCGTAAAACTATGTATTACCTGAAATTCATGATTGAATTTATGTTGCTGTAATTCTAAGGAAAGAATTGCTGAACCTTGTGATTTTAAAGTACCAGCTATGCCTTTTATTCTACATTTTCTATCTGTATTTACCTGTTGATATTTATTTAAACATTCTGAAAAGAATACACTAATATTCGCTCCAGTATCTAATAAAAAAATTACATTGTTTCTATTATATTTCAAAGTTATATAGTTTAAATTATTGCTTTTATTGACCTCGAAAAAACTGCATTGTATGCTTTTTGGTTATATTTGAACTTGAACTATTCGCATTTCTATTGTCAACTATCGCTGCGTTTGCATAATTGTTTTTATATGTCGAACATCGTCTATGTTTGTTATTATAAAATTTGTTTGCGTTGTTTTGCTCATACGTTGACCTATGCTTTTCGTTATTTTTTCTGTAACCGTTGTTATTATCGCGTTTATTGACATGACCATGAAAACGTTTATATTTATTTGCTGTGTAATTAAATACGTTCATTGAAGCCGGTCTATTAAACTCTTCTTCAATTGCTACATTTATTGCATTTTTCAGAGTGTCAGTGTTTCTTGATTTAATTATTGTTCTTAATTCCGCATTTTTAATACCGTTGCAAAATGAATTGATCGCGATTTTCTCATTAATTGGTTTCAACGTTTTTACAAGATTTACGTTATCTCCCGCTTGTGAAATAATTAATTCGTCAAGAAGTTTCTCTATTTGTTGACCGTACTCGCGTATTGATTTATCATTTTGTTTCACTTGGTGTAATTGAGTTGATAATGTTAATGCAGATTTTTTAGTTATAAAATTTACCGTTATTTCTTTTATTAGTTTCTCTACTGTGTCATATTCTGAATCTAACCGAATTTTTGCATTAGTGGTTAACCTGGTTTTTAACACGTATTGTATAAGTAACTTGTGTTGATCCTCCGCTAATGTACTAGCATAAAATGAAATACCATCTATCAATTGCTTGGTTGTATCCTCATTGCCATTCATCATCGGCAATAAACCCGATACGACTTTTAAATCAAATTTATCAGTCATATTTACTTGTTTTTTAACCCGTTTTTCTAATAAAGTTTGCAATGATTCGATATCAAGTTTAATTTTTTGACTGTAAACCCTAACTTCGTTAGCGAAGTCTGTTTTATGAACAGCACCTGTAAATTTACGTTTTAAAGTGTTGAACCTCTGTATAAGTGTTCCTAACTCAACAAGTTTGTTTTCAGTATGTTGGGAATTTTCCCTTCTTTCTTTATTATCCTTAACTCTATTATTTTTAAACTGTTCAATATCCGCGCACAATTTCTTGAATTCTTCTATGTTCATTTATATAGTTTTTTTTCACTAACCTTTTATTATACCTTCTCCAGCATGTCCAGTTGTTCTCTGCTCTTGATCACTTCTGTTCGTATCTTCTTTCGCCAGTGCTTCTTGCATCTGTACCATACGAAGTACGAAAATACCATTATCAGGAGTAGTACTGCTGTTGCTGACCCAATTTGTGCTGGTGTGAATGTTGTAACATCGGCCGTTGCTCCACTGTTACCTGTTTGTGCAATTATCACCTCTTCTTTTGACGCCGTAGAACCCATTGCGTAGTGCTTGTCTTCCTATTATTCATTCCAAATTCCAAATTTGTGCTGCAGGTAGCAGACTGCCATAGAACAATTTGTTGTTGTTCTATTTTATTTGCAGGACTGGCAAGATCGCCATGTAGCGAAATGGTTCCTTTCCATTTCTATGTACTGTTGAGTACCCTTTAGGAAGTCGACGGTGGTTGAATACAAACACTTACATGGGTGATGTATGGATATATTTACAATGAATATATACAGTGGTACAAGTGCTTAACTTACTCGTACTGTTAATACTACATCTCTACATAATAATTATAATAATCTCTTAATGATTATAATACTCTTAATGTTAATCTTAATATTCTTAATGTCTCTTATAGTAATGTCCTCTACTTTATATATGTGCGTATGTTTATTGTATACTAACATGTATATTTACAAGTAGTAAACAATACATTAAATGTTATTGTTTACTAATGAATGTTATTCCATAAGATTCATTGAGATGCGTTGTGCATGTATAAGCATTCTTACACCGACCTTTCATTATACATAACATTACCTTGTCAAATAGGATAAGGTCTTCTTTGGTGTAATAAAATGACTATTTGTTTATACTAGCACGTCACAATCAGCTGTTTATTAAAAACAATACCTTCTGAGTAATTTTATGTCCTTTAATCAAAGAAAGTTGATTGAGGAAACATTATACTTAATTATACAGACAAACATTGTTTGTACCTATTACAAATCATTGTAAAGCCGGCCTTACATTTACGAGTAAATCGTATACGAGCGTACGATTCGTAGACATCGTAGGTGTAAATGTAAATACGAGTACGAGTACGAGTTTACATTTACACTATACATGGGCGAGATAGGGGAATACGGTTCTGTTTCACTCAGAGTAGACAGACTCGTGTTTTGTCGGCTCTCGGGGAAGCCGGTAGGTAATACGGTGCCCGAGAGCTGACAAAACACAAGGCGGTCTAGTCTGAGTGAAACTGACCATATTCCCCTATCTCGCCCATGTATAATTTAGTCGAGGCGCGCACCGAAATGGTACGTACGTGGCGTGGTGACAACGTGGCATGTGGCAAATTTTTAACTAGTGAAATCAGTTGCCACAACGCCATATCGATGCGCGCTGTCGCATCTGATTTCGCTCGTTTAAAAATTGCCACATGCCACGTTGTCACAACGCCATCGCCACACCACTTTGGTGCGCGCCTCGACTTACACCTTCGATTTTGTCTAGGAATCGTACGCTCGTATACGATTTACTCGTACATGTAAAGCCGGCTTTAAAGTTGCACATGAAGTAGGTATTTTAGTAATTGTCTTCGTACGTTATTCTAACAACATTTTCAGGTTTTTGTAAGTTCTCTTCAACGAAACAGCATGTGCTTTTAGAATGGACGGGTAGAGGTTTCCACTATGTAACAACAGTGCTTTTACGCAGAATGTAAACGAATCTAGAATAATCTTCAAGAACTGGGGTCATGATGTAACCCGATAGTTTCAAACAGTTTACAAACATCAATGCAATAGATCAAATTGTCGGCCACACTATAGACATTTATAAGATTTTCATGACTGTTGCGATAAATAAAGATAGTGTTTTTTTCGCTAAGAGTTTCCAAAGCTGCAATCGCCACCCAAAAGTCTGTTTGTGATTTCGATTGAATCAAATCTATCTATGGATTGTGTTCCAATAAAGTTCCCAAAAAGCTGCACCACTTTTGTTGTGCCTTTTTCTAATAACTCAACTATTCTTTGATGATTGGCTGTTTTCCAGATTATTTCGAACTTGCCAATATTGTGCCTACTTACAAAAAAGGCAGTCCTGTCGTTATTTACGTTATATAACGACAGACCGATAAACTTACTGATGGGTTTCGCTAAATGTTAGAAAAGCAGTGCATGCGACCGCTTATTTAACTTCTTTGTGAAACTAATAAATAAACCCCAACCCCAACATGGTTTTCTCAAAGGCAAAAGTATTTAAACCGCAATGTTTGATTTTCCACATCGTATCTTGCTAATGAAAAATTTAACATGTTTGCAAACATATTATTGACAATTTATTACACATTTTCATGTATGGTTCCAATAATATACCGTAGTCGACAAATTTTAATTTCTGGTACGAAAGTAGAAGAGGAAAAGAGCACAGCGAAATAAAGTGAAGACGAACATATAGCGAGGCTGCCAAGTACACCCGGCAAACGTTTCCTATGAAATGTGAATACCCCCCGACTGTTTGTGCTTCTCCTACCACTGTTGAAAAGCAGGCATCGCTGCATTTACAATGCATTGGATAGATAGCTAGCTAGTATAGAAGTATAAACAGAAATTAAAAATTGTCGACTATGGTATACGGAATCTACATAAATTTGTACACACATCTACCGATGCAACGTTAACGCTGGCTGACATCAATGCTATTGCTTTCATTCAGCAGGCGGATCGGGGACCGATCCCGCTCCAACCGTTCACTTCACAACAGTTGAGTGTTCGCTGGACAGGGCCGCTCACCTTTATGTCATCGTCTGTCATCAGGTACTTTTCATTGCTGCCACATGTTAAAATTATAGAGATTAAACCGAATAAACAATAATAATAAATTGTTTTTCTGCATTAAGGTTTGACGTAGTTTTTAGTGGAAGGGCTGGTTTTTCCAACCCCGAATAAAATACTGAGTGAACTCCAATATTATAATACATTTATTACATTTATTATACCTTTAATTTGCTGTATCTTACTTTTCAAGTAACTTTCTTCAAAATTATGTATTAGGTTGGTCTTGGAATGCATCAATAATATGGCGCATGCGTACAGAATACGCTCACTAAGTGAGCGTAGAATTTTTCCGCTCACAAAAAATTGCGCCCGCCCTGAACATGTTCAGAGTGAGCGGTCGTCTACTGGACATGATCACTGAACAGTTGCGCAACTATTGTGTCTGCTGAATGAAAGCAATGCTAACGTGGTCTATTCGAACAAAATAATGGCAACCACTGTGCCAAGAACTTCGCCACAATTTATTTTTTTAGAAAGTGTCATCTCATATTAATATTTATATACAATAGATAATAATGAAGCCCTATTTACTGCTGTTTTTAATTTTGAATGTTAATATAATACTTTTGAATAAAATTTATAACAGATAATTCATAGTCAAAGTTGTATGCAAACTATGTCTTGGTAATATATTTACCTTTCAATACAGACTGAGTCATATTAAATAGAGTGTAGGTTTAAATATGACAAAGTTGACAGGTTTTGTGCTAGAGGGAAATGGATCTGGAACAAATGCCGGGGTTTTACTCTTTTAACTCTAGCACTTTTATTTGGACTCGCCGACTAAAACTAAAAACACATTATTAGCCTCAATTACAGCATTTTCTTTAAATTTTTAAGGGGCGTTTTAATTCTTTATTGGCACCATCAAATATATGGTCCTGGAATTTTAAACTATTGTCACACGTAAGTCATTAGCCAAAGTAAAATACCATAAATAAACAAAGAGAAACGAAATATTCTTACAGTCTTTTCACTCGTTTCAAAACGTGGACATCTGCAAAAATCTCGAGCTCCAATATTTTCGTCATCACAATACTTCTTTACCCTGCGTATGAAAAAATAAAAGATGAGGTGTGGCCACCACACGACTTTCTTATACATACTTATAAGCGTTTCAAATTATACATAAGTTGTTCTGAATTAAATACTTTTATCGTAGAAAAATAATCCGAAAAATAAACCTGTCTGTACGTGTGTTACTTCAACTCTTAATTTTAAGAATTTTTTTATACAAAAATATTCAAAATCCTATTCTAAATATGTACTTCTATTCTTTTAATAAATCTCTATCGAATGCATACTTTGAGAGATATTTGAAAAAAGTGCTACTCGCTAAGAGTAGAAGTGCTACTTCCAGTCCGAATTTCGAAATTTTTTTTATACAAAAGGTATTGAAAATTATGTTCTAAATATGTACTTTGATACTCGTAACGTACCTACCTAAAAGGCATGACTTGCGAAATATTCGCAAAAAACTGATTTTCGATAAGAGTAAAAGACCTATTTCCGGTAAAAATTTCGAAAAACTTTTTTAATCAAATTCTTCTCAAATTTAATTTTGAGTCATATGAATTCTTCATAAATTAGTTTAAACTTAGTAGTTAACAAAATATTGGCAAAATTCGATTTTTTCGCTGCTACTTCCGGTCTGTCGATTTTACTGAAAATTTAATCAGATCTCAAGAGGGAGATTATATTCGTAAATACAACATTTAGAATTGATATCTACAGCCGTTTGACCGCTATCGTGGTCACACACACATACACACACAGGAGAGAGAGAGAGAGAGAGAGAGAGAGAGAGAGAGAGAGAGAGAGAGAGAGAGAGAGAGAGAGAGAGAGAGAGAGAGAGAGAGAGAGAGAGAGAGAGAGATTTGTTTAAAAACTACTTTTTCGGTATCAGGGGACTTCAAAACGTGGACATCTGCAAAAATCTCGAGGCCGAAAATGTTTATCATCACAATACTTCCTTATACTACGTATAAGAAAGTAAAACATTATTTTGTGTACCGAGATTACATACTCAAAATATTTGCGAAGCTTCAAAATGGACAATAGTCCAGAAATAGTCTTTCCTCTCTGTGTGTGTCTCACCGGGATAGCGGGCAAACGGCTCAAGCTATCAACTCCACATCTTATATTTAGGAATATAATCTCTCTCTTGAGATCTGATTGGTATAGACGGGACGTATAAGGCCAAAATTACGACGGACAAAAGAAATAATGTATAACATCACGCAGTTACTGAATAGCACTATTCATATGGTTAACTCCAACATCTGTTTTCGTCCAGAAAACGGGCAGCAAAAAAGTCGTTTTTACTCTTAAATTCCTTTCTTCATCGGCGTAGGCAGAACGTGAGCGGTTTTCAAAATTTATTATATTTCATAAGATAAATAAAGTACGGAGAGTTTACTGGATTTGAACAATAAAATTAACAAATAATAATGTATTTTGTATTGTATACTTACATCATACGGTCATATGACAGGTATCATTTTTCAAGTTTAAATTCATATTGTGTTTCTTTTAGGAATATTGGTCCAGTTGTTAAGATTTGTCAACTTAATATCGAAGGTATATGCAAAGACAAATGAAATTCATGCAGCATCAGTGAATTGACTGGTTTCAAGAGGAGAATAGTATGTTTTTCAATTGGAATATGATCGCGGTTCCAGCTTGTGATTGCGGAGCTGAGATTGAAACAGTTAGACATATTGTTGAAGCATATCCTCTAGCTAAGTTTGAATTTGTATACACGGACTTACATAACTTAAGTTAACTCAGAGGCTGTTGCTTGGATCTTAACAACTAAAGACCTTTAGTTTTGTGGCACTGTGATGTAGGTTCTTGAAGTGAAAACTTCTATGGGCGCGTTGATTGGCTCGAGTCGACTAAGGGAGCGAGAGAAATATATAATATAGACTAAATTATATTCAATTGCATGTTTCTGTGTTTCAACTATATTTATACCATCTGTTTTTTAATGTTGTGTAATATACTATATTTTTAGATGTATTTTTTGCCAATGTGCTAACTCTACTTTTTCCTCCTGATGATGTTAATCAATTGTTAACGAAATATTGAGGATTAAACAAAAGAGCACGTAATAGCTTTTTATTTGACCAATATAGCCTGTGATTATATTATTCTCATATAAGGGTCTTTCACCTAACCCGTTTGTTAGAACTTTTTTATGTTAACGCCTTAGGACAGTTTCGAAAATTTGTAGCACGTAATGATGATACTTGGTCTGTTATATAAAATATTTACACTGATTAACCACTTTTGGTTATACAGGAAGTCATAGCCAACTTTGATTTTTTAAATGGAATGTTATGTTTTTTATTGCTTTTTTAGATTCCTTGTAGAGTGCTGTAACACATTTAATTAGGTTTTATTTTGTGAATAATTAACCGTTTTTGAATTATTTTGGTTTTTGTCAAATTTTTTGTTTTTTCAATGCACTTTTTAAAACCACATATCTAAGGCTTATTTGAATAGAATTACGTCATATTTCTACTGCAAACAGGGAAAGGTATAAGATTATGAGTAATGTCTAAATATTTAATAAATCTCATACAGGCTGTTCGAAATTTATCGATTTTTTATGTAATCTTAAATTTAAGAAAAATCGGTTTTTTTAAATGGAATAGCCTGTAGATGAGCACGCCCTAGTAAGTAGATGAATATATTGCATCATACAGATATAGATTTCCCTATGTCTATCTCTCACAGTTTTAGAGATATTAATGATTATCTTCTAAATTGAGCATTTTCAAAAAAAATCGTTGTATGTAGTAAGCCTTGAAAAGTAAATTTGATGTGTCAAAATTGAAGGGTAGTTCATTTCGTTTCTAACTGGTTTTAAGTTGTTCACAAATATGCAAGACGAATTCAATAATTATTCTAATAGAGATATTTTAAATTTATTCTACATTCATGGTGAATCTCTTCAAATAATTGATAGAACATGACGATTTTTTAATGAAAGATACCCACATTTACCAGCAATAAATAAAACTAAATTTAAACGAATAGAGTCAAGTTTCATTCGTTTTGGTATCTAAGTCAAAAAGACAGTTCCAAAACCGATTACGGGCGACGATGGTAATGAAATGGTTGTTTTGGAATATGTTCCTGCACATCCAACCAGTTCTATACCGGCGGCATCTGCAGATGTAGGAATTTCATGTACATCTATAAGTACATAGGATTTTAAAGAAAAATAAGATGCACCCTTATTCATTTCAAACTGTTCAGGCTTTTCGTCCGGGAGACCAAGATAGAAGAATTCAGTTTTGCGAGTTTATTATAACTAAAACACAAGAAGATACTGATTTTTTATCAAAAATTATCTGGACAGATGAATCCAAATTTAATCGTGAAGGAATGGTTAACAGTGGCGGCTGCTGCAGGGAGGGCAACGGGGCACTGCCCCCCCCCCCCGTGACAAATTTCTTTTAACAGATAAATTAATTATAAATACCTAATTTGTATGTAATTTTTCCGATTTGTTTGATAACAAATAATATGTTTTCGGAAGTAACAGTCCGTCTTTTCAGCGCGTTTAAAAATCGCAGTCTGACGTAAGCTCCGGGGCATCTCGCACGACTGCCCCGTTTGTATTAATAAATCGAGCGATGAAACTGGCGCGGGTAGCGTGCGTATATATGTAGGCGGCGGGGCACTACTCTATGGTGCCGGGTCCGGGTGGCGGTCCAATATGTAATATACAGCGGTGAGTGTATGTTGTAATTTCTATCGGTGCAAATGCAACTATTACACGTTAGTAACATTAAGACAGAATTAAAAAATCTAGGTATCCCTAGACCAGATTTATTGATTAAACTAGAAGATCACAATTTGAAAAATAATAAAACTGTGACGAGAAAATTCAACAGAAGCTCTTACAGTTTATCAGATTGGTTGTGTGGGTGTAATGTGCTAAATGCTTTTTTCTATTTCGATGCTATAATGTTCACTTTACGACATCCGTTTTGGGTGCAAAAGTATTTCTTTATCGCAAGCCAATTTTGTTGTTTTGCCGTTGGTAACAAAAAAAAATGGAACCAAATTATATTTAAATGTCAAAATGTAAGCCTTTAAATAGTACAACTGTTATAAAAGTTTGTTTTTGATAATATGTCGAGACTAAGATGGCGAAAGATTTTGTAAATTGTCTTCTGCTATTTTGCGAATCTCTGGGGGCGTGCAATTATTTATTTCGTTGTTTTTGTTGATAATTTGAAATAATTTATTGCATAAATCAGCCTGAATTTTAATTATAATTACATATAACACCGCCTATATTCAAATATTTAAAATGTTCACGAAGTTGGCCTAAGACAAGGCAAAGCCTTCATCGACATTTCGAAGATGTCCGAATACAAACGAAGTTGGCCGAAGACAAGGAAAGGCCTTCACCGATATTCCGAAGACGTCCGAACACATACGAAGTTTGCCGAAGCCAAGGCAAGGGCTTCACCGACATCCGAAGACGTCCGAACCCATACGAAGTTGGCCGAAGTCAAAGCAAGGCCACTACTGACATTCCGAAGACGTCCGAACACAAACGAAGTTGACCGAAGGCAAAGCAGGGCCTTGACCGATATTCCGCAGACGTCCGAACCCATAAGAAGTTGGCCGAAGACAAGGCAAGGCTAGTGTTGCCAGGGGAAATTTTTTTAATTCCCTAGACATTTGCAGAAAATTTCCCTAGATTTCCCTAGAATTTTTAAACAATTTTCAAGACGTACTTAAAAGCGGATTGGAGATTGCAGGTTATATAATACAAAAAAATTTAAAAAAAAAACGATTACACAAATCATAAAAACAAAATATATATTTATATATTTTAATATAACAATAACTAATCTAGGTAACATAATATTAAATATACATATAACAAAGACAAACAATTTTTTAAAATAAATTCTATCATATAATATATCAAATTTTTTAAATAAATCATTGTTGAGTTTGAAATTAAAACAACTGTTGCCCTTCATTAATGTTTTGCAATGTAAAATGCCACACAACGTTTCGGTGGATAACCGGTTACGGGTATTGGTTTTATTTAAGTTAATTTGCGAAAATACACGCTCTGCAGTCGCACTAGAGTGTGGCAAACTAAATATATTAAATATAAATGTGCACAGCTTTGGATACATAAGCATGTCGTCGCCGGATTTAAGACTGGCAATTTTTTTCCAGAATTGTTCAACATTCAAGTCTCCAAATTGAGACAAATCTGTATTTCGTAACATTCGCCATTTCCTGTCTATCTCATTTAAATCATTGCCAACTAAATTCGGGAAATTAATGGCCATAGGTGCTATTGATTCATATTTTTTTGATATTACATCGATGGGTGAAATCATTTCGATTTGCTTTAAAATAATAATAATTGATCGATTCTTTTGGTCGAACCTCTGATATATTTGATGGCACCCTTCTATTAAAAAATCTAAACATCGCTGTTTAAAGTTCGCTAGTTCATTTATATTTAGCCCATGGGTATTATTAGCTATTTTACCCATAACAAAGGCACCTAAATAAATTTTCTCCAGGTTAACAAAATTGTCTGGATTTTTATATTCTACATTTTCAGTTGGCGTTCTATCGAGATAAGTCCTTTTTAAGTAAGAATCTAGTAAAGATTTTAATGCAGTTTCTACATTTCTATATAATATGTGAATTTTAACGCCCTCAGACTGCATCTCTGTGTTTAAATTTGTGAAAATAGGTAAAATATATTCTAGAAAATGAAAATATAATTTTATAGTGGGATTGTTGAGACCATTGAAAATATTTTTCCCTGTTACCTATATCTTTATCACTTAATTGTGCATTTGTGAAATACAATTTTAAAGCATCGTATTGCTCTAAAAATCGTCTAACAACTGATAATAAAGATAACCACCTAGTCTGAGAGAGTTGTAGTATTTTATGGGGTTTTAAAGCTAAAAACTCTTGAAATTCTTTGAATTCACTCTGTCTTTTGTAACTGTATTGCAAATAGCTGTATATATCTCTGACTAGTTCCTCAAGAGAAGAAGGTAGCTTTTCACAAGCATAATTAGCGCAAAGATTAAAAGAGTGGCAAACACAATTAAATATAAATAAATCTGGGATATCTGCTTTTAACTTAATAGATAGTGAATTGTGTTTGCCCATCATTGCACTTGCGTAATCGGCAGCTAAGCCTATCAAATTCTCTTTATAGTTAATATTATTTTTAACAAAATATTCCGTAATGCTATTATATAAAGATTCTGCTGTACCACTAGGCACTTTCAACAAACCGAAAAATAAGTCTTTGATGCTAGTGCCATCAAACACTCGCGCTACTAGCGCTAAATGTTTAATGGATCCTTTATCGGTAGATTCATCGACAATCAGTGAAAATTTATTACAAATTAAAAAAAATTATAGTTTTATCAAAACTATAAGAACCGATATCATTATTAACAATTGCAGTTGCTTTTGTGCGGTTATTACTGTAATTTTTTGCGATCTCAGAGTCGGTAAATGTGGTTCTTATAATTTCCGATAAATGATCTAATGCATTGAACGCAATATTATGCTCGGCTGCAAAAGCGGCGAAACTTACTTCAGCGGTTTTAATTTTCTTTTGAAGATCGACTGTTTGTAAAAAAGAAGATATATCAGTCAAAGACTGTTGTTTAGTTACAGAAGTTACTAATTTTGTATGTGCTTTTCCGTGCGCGTGTTTCAATATTTCTGATTTGCCACATATAAAATGCTTTTTACATGCCTTACAGTATGCATAATTTTGTCCTTTTTCGCTGCTTCGCAACCAGTTTTTAAACTGCGGGTTCTGCTCCCACCGAATATTGTATTTCTGTGCATAGGATTTTCTTTTTCTTTTCTTCGATAGATTCTGTGCCTCCTCGGACGAAGAGGCTGATGAAAATTCAGATATATCCTTCACAGAAGATGGCCCGGCCTCTGATGACATTTTGATCCTTTACTTACTGCATAAAAATAATTACAAATATATTTTAATTAATTGTTAAAATAAAAGCAAAATCTGAAATATTCACCTTTTTGAATGGAAACGCACTTTTGATTCACTGCTTTAGAAATAAACTTTATTTAAGAGATAGTAATAAGTGTATTCTTTAAAATACTAAAACTGTTCTTTGAGGATGAACTGAAACTAGTCAATGTACTGTACTGTACAATGTACTGACCGCTAATTAAAAATTCAAATAAAATTCTTGGATTGAATATATAAAAATATTGGGTAAAATTTGGGGGTAAGTACATAATATACCTATTTTAGTTTTATTGCCATCAGCTGGTTATCTTTTATGTCATACTCATAAATAAAAAATATTCAATAATTCGGGGTTTTATATTATTACTATCAATAATCCTCTTTTGTGTATAGAATTCGCACGTGTTACTTTAAAGTGCTAACATATACTTCTAGAACGTAATAAAGATATATTATTTTGTCTATTGTATTTTTATTAGAACAATATACATTCCGTGCGTTCAGGGAGTTACGGCGCCGCTAGCGCTGAGCTGTGCTAGCTCGAGCGGTGTCCTGAACGCGACTCGCGACTGCTGAGTGCCGGCCAGAGAAATAGAGTAGGGGAGAACGCGCTTCGACGAGTGCGCATCCAGTTTTAAGCAAACGCTATAGTGGTCGCCATTTTGCAGGAAGGCATTTCTTTTCACACGTAAGTTTGTTTACATTTTTCTAAGTCAATGAACTTTACATGCGAATTGTTGAGCTAGGTATAAATATAACCTTCAAAATGGCGGAATTCAATTTAACTTAGTTGGCGCATCTTTAAGCGCGTTCTCCCCTACTCTATTTCTCTGGTGCCGGCGCTCGAGCTAGCGGTCGCCATCTTGCCTAGCGAAAATAAATTTCGCTCGATGACCTAGCGGCGCTAGAAAGAAGTGGGGATAAGCGGTGAATATTCAAATATGAATTTAAAAATTCAAACCCGCGGATTAATAAACACATTAATTTATTAATTGTAGTAGTAAATATCATTTTTACGGTTGCTGTTGTACTTGTTGTTATATTTAATGTTATGCGAAAGTTATAGGTAAATTTATCATATAAAATAGATATTGATAAGTACTATTATATTCGGTTTACATATAAAGTGAATATCTTTTTTCTACTTGAAATAGATATACTTAATAATATCTATAATATAATTTCTAATAAACAAACAACTGTTAGTGAATCTTAAGTAATATATGAAAATAAATTTGGCTGGATGACTTAGCAGCGGTAAAAGAAAGCGGTTGAAATTCAAATTTGAATCTTGTGAATAATACAATCAATAAAAACTTCAATTATGTTGCACAATAGATCTTAAATAGTGCCTAATAAGTCTTTTTGATATGTTTATATAGGTATTGAAATGTATTTTGAAATAGATATAACTAACAAGTAATGTCAAACAGCTCTCTTTTATCTATGCAGCATAATTCCTTTTAATTTGGCACTAAATTTAATCAAAAATATTAAGAGCTGCTATTGAAACTAATCAGCTATATATATAATATTGTTTGTTTTTGGGCCTTATCTTCTTATTATATTTTCGTGTTCTAAAATACATTAGTATTGTATGCATAAGTATAGATAGCTACATAGTCTATTACATAACGTAACTTAAGACTTTTACACAAGATCTACCATCAGATTCCAGTACGATAAATGTTGGAATAATATTGCTTCTTCAACCACAACAATAAAACAAACACACAATGTTATCAGTTTATGTCATATTTATTTATCAATAGGATAGGCGATTTATTTATTTATTTATACACTTATTACAAAGTAGCATTCAAAAAATACATCAATTAATTAAAATTGAAATGAACAACTATTCACAGTGCCGATAAATATCTCGACCAACACTGCTAATATAACAGTGTTAATCGTTACATCATCTTCAACTAAAACCTCAAAACATTCCAACGAATTTGCTAACATCAGATTCCAATAAGTTAAATATTGGAAGAACATTGTTTTTACAACTACAGTAATAAAATAAATACACAAAGTTATTTCTTTGTAATAAATTTATGTATCAGTTATAATTCTGTGGTTATACCTACTCTTACTGCAACATTAGCATTCAGAAAATTCAACAACTAATTAAAATTGAAATGAATACTGTTCACAGTGTCGATAAATATATCAACCAAAACTGCTGATATAATATTGATAATAGATTACGCCAACTTCATCGAAAACTTCCACATAATCCATATAATAATACGCTGTAAAATGTAGTATTAAATATTTAGACACACTTTATATTATAGTAAATAATTTACCATCTCCTCGGTCAATTTTAAAATAAGGATTTTATATTGCTATCATATATTAATTACAAACCAAATACGTTGACTTTATTTTTAGTTTAGATTTTAAAAGTACGTATGTCACGTCTTCATATTTCAAACAATAATAATAATTAAATTAAATAATAATAAACTTCAGAACGCCATATTGCCGCTGTCAGACTTCAGAAGTAGTAAAAGTACGCATGTTCAAGCAACAATTTTAAAATGTACTACTGTGACCCGTTCAATGACTTCAGGCGCTGGCCTCAAGCTCTAGCGGTATACGCTTCCAGCGCCGTAACTCCCTGAACGCACGGATTATCTATAAATTCATAAATAGCCCCGCCCCGTACCATAAAATAATATTTACAAATATATGTACATATAGGAATTTATTACTCTGAAGTGATTCCTATATTACCCATAATTTATAGTTTTTATTACTATAAAATCCTCTTTTGTATATATTGTAATTCCCACGTGTTACTTTAAAAATGTAGTTCACAAAGGGTATTTCCTTTTGCTTTATATATTTAATATAACAATACGTTTATTTATTTCTTGAAAATTGGCATACTAAATTTGTAGAATAGTCGTGCTTCATAAACAATAATATACATACACTTCTAGAAATAGGAATTCCAATCTTAATTATTTAATTTTCCTAAGTTACTTCTTGTTCAAGTTTTAACACATAAAATATGAGTATGTGTGTCATTATTACGGGCCATAAAAATCTATTGATTAGTTAATAAAAGTAACCACATCATAATTCGGTATTAATAAGATGAACGTATAAATTTGGAATGGTGCTTTTCAAAATAAAAACCACTCGCTATTGAGTTGCAATTAACAACTACTATCCGAAATTTTAGGGATCTTTGTATATTGAGGTTTCCTTACATGATTCACAATATTTAAAGTTTCTACGTTAAGGGAATCCCCAACATATATACTGGAGATATTGTGACATAGCATAATTCCCTAGATTTAGCCTTATTTCGTAAAAATTCCCTTTTTCCCTAGCACCCACCTAAATTCCCTAGGTCTAGGGAAATTTCCCTAGCTCTGGCAACACTGGTGCTGCCGGAGCCATACGTCTGCCTTACCCGCATAAGCGAATGAAAAATACCCGCCTTTACCCGACATTTCAAATAGAAAGCGCCAAATTTAAAAGTGGTCTAAAATAATTCGAATGTAAGTAAGATCTTCAACCTCCCATATCTTTAATGCCTCTTTTTGTCACCATTAAAGACGTTAGCGTTGCGGTGCCTAACGCATTTCTGTAGTCTGTCTTGATACTTTTCAAATCATTGAACATTCTTTCAATAAATGCGTTTGAAAAAGGCAGAATAAAAAGTAAGGAAAGCACTACTTTCATATTGGGGAAAAGAAGAACATCTGCAGCATTTTTCAAGTCAAATACCATTTTCCAATAAAATTCACAACTTAGTTCACAATCTAAACCATACTCCATATATGATTTAAAAAAACCATACTGCTTCCATTCCATGTCCAAAATTAGAAGATTTGTAAATCCTTTATTTATTGTAAATCTGTGTACAATTCTTTGCAGTTATTTTATTTCATAGGATTGGACGGTTTTTGGTTCAAGAATTCTTAAAATGTTAAAAATTGGATCAGAAAAATCAAATCGCGTTTTAATGTCAGGGACAGGCTCTACATAAAGATTTAAACAACTTTTGAGAAACTGGTCAATTTCAGTTTGGGATGCATAATTTTTCAACATTTCAAAAGATTCAGTGGCAGATATACCTAAATAAATTGGCACAAACAATCTTTGTGTTTCAGGTTTCAATTTATGAATAAGTGGCGATTCTGATTGAAATATAAGGTTAAAATCTGTTACAAGTCCCAATGTATATGGCAAATTCTAAATAAATTTTCCTGAATTTTTTCAAAGAGTTGAACAAACCATTGGCTTTTCCAGATGCAGTTTTAACCACATCAAAAAAGTTACTTTGACATCATTTGTTTTTGAATAGTATATAACAGTAATTGCACATTGTTTTATTGCACTCACGTCCGCCGTCTCGTCCATGACTAAGGAAAAAAACATCCAGGTTCCTTCAATATTTCAAAAAGTTTTTGGCGAAGTGTACATCCTAAACTTTCCTTAACAAGACAAGTAGCTTTTGTTCTTTTAAAACACAGAAGTGGAACAAACAGGCGAATATTTGTATGGTCAACAGCGAAAACATTTTTCTCTTTCAAGTCACTGAAATTGATAAAATTGCTGCATAAATGCATCAACAATCTTTCAGTAGCGTTTAGATTTGATAGATAATAAAATACATATTGATATCTGATGTTGACTAAGTCGAGTTAAGAAAAGGAAATTTTAATTGTTTTATGTGAAAATACCCGATTTTACCAGCTTCACAAATTTACCCGACAGTCTGATTAAAATACCCGCGTTTCGGGTAAAATACCCGCAATTGGCAACACTGGTAAAATGTCACAAATCAACACCAATCAGCTGATTGGTCAGAATGAATTGGGCAGTATCCGTTAAAATTCATGTTGACCAATGTGGTCAAACGAGATTGAGCGAACCGTATACTTAACGCCCCCTAAATGATCGCGTGGTACTAATACCACAGTCTAATACAGGGATGGCGAACCTTTAAGGATCAACGTGCCATTTTTTTAAAAGAAATGTTTAATGAGGCCATAGACGTGCCATCAAATAATTTTGCTTAGTAATTATGGGGAAAATAACAGAACTAAACAATATCAACTCAAAACTCTTCATTTATTACCAAAAAATACATTTTGCACTATATTATAGTAATAATATTGTTTCAGTTATACCTAGGTGTAATTCAAATTAAAATTACATTACATTAGTGTGACTTCTGTTGTTGCAGATTAGATGACAAATAACTTATATTAGGATTGTAAGATGTTACTTTTAGCAGAATGCATGCTGAACTGGAGTCATCTGCCAAACGGTTTCTAGGCGAGTCTTTAATGTTATTCATCTCTGAAAATAATGACTCGCAGGCATAGGTAGATGAAAATATAGTTAAAATAGCATGAGCCAGTTTCTTCAAACAGTTAAATGTGTCTGGAATCGAATTCCATGTTTCCATAATTTTGTTACTAGCATTTTTGCTTATATTGCTTGTCAATCTTTCTGTTTCAATTAATTCCAACTCTTTCCTTGCTTCAATAAATTTTTGAATCCATATTGAGCTAGACTGGAAATCAATCAGCTGCATTTCAAATTCTTCAATTTCCAACCAATAGAATTGGGACAAGTTCAGTTTATCAAATGAAGTCACATCAGGGTACATAATAAACTTAAGTGTTCCCGATAATTCTTTGAACTGAGAAAACCTCGCTGAAAATTCCTGGATTGAAGAATCGATTACGGAAATAAATTCTTCAGTAGCTTTTTCTTCGTCTGGTTTCTCATGCACATCTAAATCTTTGAAAATTTTTTTCAAGTTTGGGAAATACTTGTAGTTTTTTGTAATGATATCATTCCTGAAAACATGCAGTTTAGCGTCAAAAGCGCGAATGAGATCTATCATGACGACAATTGTTTTATTTGTGCCTTGAAGCTTTACGTTCAGTTCATTAAAATGCTGGCATATGTCTGTAAAAAACATCAATTTTGAAAGCCACATAACATCCAACAACTGTGGGTATTGTTCAATTTTGCCTTCATTTTGCAGAAACAGTCTGATTTCTTCCAAGCAGTCAACAAATCTTTGAAGTACGTTTCCGCGGCTTAACCAGCGAACATTATTATACATCAGTAAGCCATTATACACCGAGCTGACTTCATCCAACAAAGCATCAAACTTTCGCTTGTTTAAAGCCTGCGACGATATGAGGTTGACTATTTTTGTGACTATCGCCATTACATTTTCAAGAGATGTTAAGCCACTCTTAGCACACAAGGCTTGTTGGTGAATGATGCAGTGAAATTCAAGAATCGAATGTCCTATGTCTGTTTGAAATAAACTAATGAAACCATTTGTTTTGCCCACCATACTTGGAGCACCATCAGTCGTTACCGAAACAATTTTTTTCAAATCAATTTCTTTCTCAGCAAGCGATTTTTTAACAGCCGTACAAATATCTGTGCCCTTTGTAGTTGTTGGCAACGATGTTATCGCAATTAATTCTTCCTTAATGACGTTTACTACGCAATATCGAGCAAAAACAGCTAAACGTGCAGATTTAGTGACGTCAGTACTTTCGTCAAGACATAGAGATATAAAAGGAGCAGAGTTAATGTCACTTTTTTGTTGATCTGTTACATTTCCGGCCAGTTTTAAGATTCTTTCTTTTATTGTGTTTCTAGATAAAGGAGTATCTTTGATGCGCTGAATTATCTTATCTTTATTATCAAAATCATCAAAAAGTGAGGACGCGCATGCTAACCAAGCTTCCTTCAAAAACTCTCCCTCTTGAAAAGGTTTACTATGCCGAGCAATAACATTTGCAGCCGAGAAACTTGCGGCGCTCATATGACAATTTTTACCAACATATTTAATCATAGACGTCGACTGTTTATTTCTGTCTTTCATTGCACTTGCAATTAATTCCTTTTGCTCTGGTTCGCTTTTTTGACAAACGGATTTGTGATTTGTTTGAAAATGCCGTTTTACAGACGATGTTCTACATACCACTGTTCCAGAACATAAAACACACACCGCTTTGTCGCCTTTACTAATCATGCCATATTTCTCAGTCCACCAAGTTTGAAATTGTCTATCTTGCACTTTTTGTTTTTTTGCTGAACTAGCCATGTTAAATAACACTAGTAAATATAACACAAATGCACTTGTGTCAACGAAATTGACTATGATGCTATGCGTAAACAAACTATGCGTCATCAGCAATTGCAGTCAACGACGTAACTAAGAACTAAGAAGACAAGACACAAATCTGGACACAAACCACAAACAAGAACAAGCGCGCTTCCCGCCCGCGCAGCGCGCCTCCGTAGCGTAGGCTCACTCCCGTCGTTCGTTAAATTTCGCAGTAAACTTTGTTACTTTGTCGATAGGTGGCGTGCCCAAAATATTTTGTCACGTGCCATCAATGGCACGCGTGCCATTGGTTCGCCATCCCTGGTCTAATACATTCTCCGCCAAATTTACTGTCAGCATAATAATACGTTTGTTCTATTACTTATTATGCTCACAAAATATTACGCGGGGAAGTACCATGAAATACATAAATCCTGAAACAAATTTATAGGCTCATAAATTCAAAACATTTACTTACAGAACTAATATTATTGCAATGCGAGATATGATAAATATTTATTATTTTAATCCAAGTTACTTTTCCATTGTTAAGCTTATGTTCTGTAATACATATTTTCAAATTTCAAATTTTGAAGTTCCCTTCCCTTTTCGCTTACTTTCTCAGCGCTTTTTCTTTCCGCTCGAAAAAATGGCTTCCGCTTGCTGCAGCGCTGAGTTCTAGCGGCGTACATGCAATTGCTAGGTCAGCGCTGCCAGCGATGTGTCCGGCCGAATATAGCCATTATTCAGATCATTCAGGGGGAATCGTCTCTAGTGGGTTGGCAACAGTGGATAGAAACAGTAAAACGCAAAAATCACTAAAGTGTAAATTGTGGCGGCATAAATCATCAACGAGTATTCGAATATCGATTGTAACGTTTTTAAATGTTTTTAATCCCGACGAAGTGCATTTTAAATTTAAGGGAACAACTTGTTCCATTGAATTGTCAAAACTTCTCAAAATTATAGGGGTTTTTGGGTTCTTAGATATGGTTACTGTGGATCTATGATTTGACAGTTCTTGTGGACAACAGTAAATTGAATACAATAATTATTGATAATTACTGATCCAAACTGGGTTCGCCAAAAGGATTCTAAAGGAAAACACCTAATATCCAGGAAACCTATTGTGAAGACAGTTATAAAAGCAAAGCAGCTTTTGTAAGTGTAACCATTGCAGTTTCGCAGTATTTTTTAGTTTACACATAATTTATAGACAAATTGTGGACTAAATAATTAGGATAGTAGTCATGGTTGAAGAAATTATCAAGTGTGATGTAGACAAGAAGCTGTGCTCTGAAAATACTTCTGTTGTAAAGGAAGAATTAAAAAATGGTAACGTAGATGGTCAAGTCCTCATTTGTGAAACTGATGTCAATGTCAAAACAGAATTTTTATCATTTGGAGTGCAAACCAATATTCTAAATGACAATGTTAAAATAGAAGAAGGACTTGCCCTTGAAAATGTAAAATCTGAATTTGGTAATAGATTGTTGTGTAAGTACACTTAAATAATTTTATTAGAACAATGTATTCAAATTAACATATAATTTATTATGTTAATAATTCCTATTTAATAAAAAAATTATGCATTTAATTGATGACTTATTAACTCTTACTTATTGAAATTTTATTAAAAAATGCTCTATTTTGAGACACTTAAATTTCAATATCTCAAGAATTTATTATAAATTTGAATTTTATATTATATTAAGGCTCTTCAGCATCAATTTGATGTATAACATGATACAAATTTTAGTTTTAAAATTTAGGTTGATTAAATTTTTAAATTTTAATTTCTCAAAATGCCACAATTTAAAATTCTGAAAAAATTCACAAAATTAGTTTGTATTGCGCTCTTACATCTCCCCAAGTTTTATTTTGGGATCGTCACGGGAACCAATAATACAGGAAGGATGAGAAAATTGGGTTATATTGAATTTTGCTTTTTATATATAAAATATAATTTTGGCAAATCATATATCATTAGAATTATTAATCTTACATTATTACTTGCTAAATAAAGCTTTTATGTAAGTTTTTTGCTACTATGATTTTCTTACTATATGGTGATTTAAATCTTTTATTTATGTCTAAATTTACAAAAAGTAACAAATAAATTTATTGATATTTTAGAGTTTAGTGTAGTTAGCCACATATTTATCAACCAATAAATATCCAGCTTGGAGGTGTTTCAAATGTAGTGTGTGAGTTACAATTTTAATCATAATTTTCATTTTCTTAAATATAAAATTTTATGGAAAATGAGTTGTTATTTCTAGAACGAGATAATACAAGGACAAATATTAAATATTAAAATAACATTTTAAATGAATAAAGGAAAAAATCTTTGGAATGTATGGAAATAAAATTTATTATATACACAATAATGGTATGTTTTAATCCACTACGGAAACATTTTAAGAGTGAAAGAATACTTGCGAATATACCTAAGTTCACGAGCAATAGGAACATTTATAGATATGGCACGCGAAATGCAGATGCGTTGGTAATCCCATATTATCGTTTGAGTGTTACACAGCAAGGGGTGGATTACTGGCGCCCCAAATTATATAATTGTCGCCCGGAAAATATAAAAATCATGACTAACAATTGGTTCAACAATCCTGTCAAAACGATATTGACTGAATCCTGTTTTTATTCCGCAGATAGTACAATTGAGGAGTCTTTTTCCCGCGGAAAGTGGTGCTTAAATAATAAGTATATCGGTATTATCATTCAAATCTAGTAATGTTCTTGCTTTGTTTGATCATTCATATACAGGCTCATTCTAAATATATGCGACAAATTTTATGGGCTGATTCCTAGGGTTATTATGATCATAAAACTTCATATGAATATATGTCTTAAGCGGCATAGTTTTAAAGTTACAGGATGGTTAATAGTAATTTAATAGTTCATACAATAAAATGTAATAATACAACAAAATTAACTTATATAAATTGTTTGAAATTTGTCACATATATTTAGAATGTTCCCGTATACAACTGATTTTATGTGTTATGTGTATTTATGATGTTTGTCGTTATTATTTAAAAATTCCATAAAAGAATTTGCTTTTTTACACTATTTGTACCTGACCTATCATGTAAGTTTTGATGGCAATAAACTACTACTACTACTACTTTCTATATGTTTATTTACTTGTTTATACTTATTAAAACATTGAAATAATATTAATTGGCCTAGATCTTCTTTTTTCTCTTTCCCCATTTAGTTTCAAGACTGTACTGAAATAGGTTGCAATGTTTTGCCTGTTGAAGCATGTCAGCAGCAATCTATTGTACTATGCATGACTATTTTTGGAACATCTTGCTCAGTGAGTGTAACATTAGACAGACTTCTTCCCAGTAGGATCACGTGTCTCTTACTACACTATAATTTTGCTATGAATAATTAGAACTGTTGTTGATAACAAATTTTTGAACTTTTCACTCTGAAACGTGTGAATTGTTTCCTTTAAATAATGTTTATCACTGATAACAAAGAAAAGGGATTTGCTAATTTAGTTGTTTTAATCCATTAAAGAAATCTTTTCATTCTCATGTGAGAAAAGAATTAAGACGTGTTACGCCATGGATGTGTTCCTTGGTTCCAGAAATTCCTGAAAATACAGAAGTATGTGACAGTTGTAGAGAAGACAGAGAATTGCCCCACCACCATTCATTGTAAATCTGAACTTATGAATTGCGACAGATCAGATGATGATAGTTGTATAGATGCTTTATCATTAAATGACCTTTGAAATCACTGACTGATGCACTGAAGGGTTTATCAATCACTTAATAAATGCCTACCAAATTTGCAAAAATAGGACAAAGAAAACTGATATTAACCCTATTACCTGACAGTTGGAGCATAAGAAATAGCTACAATGTTCAATGTTCCAAATTATCAAGTAAGGCAAGCTGAAAAGCTCTTAACATAAAGGGAATTTTAAATGAAATTTGTATGAAAGCTTTATTTAACAAGTAATAATGTAATATTAACAGTGCTAATGATATACGATTTTCCAAAATTATACTATGTGTATAAAAAGCAAAATTCATTGTGACTCAATTTTTTCTTCCCTGATCCCAAAATGAAACTTGGGGAGAGCTTTGATATAATACAAAATTCAAGCTTATATCTTTTTTCATTCTTGAGATATTGAGGTTGAACTGTTTCAATCTCAAAGCAGGGCATTTTTTAATAAGAATTTCAATAATTAATAATTAATAACTCATCAATGATATGCAGGATTTTTTTTTACATATTCATTCATAGGTATCTTAAGACTATTAATTTATTTATTAGTTTCATCTCAAAATCTGAGAGGGTCCATCCTAAACAGTGTGTTGATTTGACATGGAACCTTTTTTAATAAATATGCAATGGAAAACCAATTTAATGAAAAAATATATACATATTATTACTATTTTCTGTATTAATGTGTTGTAATAAATACAGATAATTACTTAAAACTTATTTATCCCTAAAACTTATCAAATATGAGGTTTCTGCACTTGTCTTCAATCAGTTTTTCTAGTACGCTCTAATGGAGGGGCCATATTATAGATGCTAAACATCTGTATCACTAAATTTCTTATCGCACTGATGTGCATCACTTAAATTTGGGGTTTTCTGGGATGTCATTACATCTCCCATCTCTAATTGGTTTTGTATACATATTATTAGTTCTTCTTTATGTTGTATATCTCCATCGACGTTCCATAGAACTATTCTCAGAGATTCAGCCGTTAATCTGACTCATCAGCATTGTGAGCATGTTTAGGACTATGCTCTTCTGTTGGATCAGTTGGTTAAACATGTTTTTAAAATCTTCGTTATTGGTTTTATTTTGACTGGTAGAAGTATTATTTGCTTTGTTTTTAACTGCATTAGGATAACTAATACTTTTGGTTGGTATTTGATTGTTTTCTGTTGTTGAGGAATAAAACTAATATAACAATGCATTTTTAATGTTGAGAGCCCACCCCTTTTCCTTACATTCAATTATTCATTTAAAGTAAAAGATTATGTACGAATATACTTATTTTTAAACTGTGAAATAGTACGCTCTCATAATTTTTTTTTGAAGAGTACTAAAAATTGTGAGACTTGTTGGAAATTTGAATCGTGATATCTACTTGATTTTGTAGTTTCATCAATCAGACTGAATTTTTTGTGGTACAAGTAGTGACATTAAATTAAATTTTTTAATAGTTTTGTTAACGTAACATACTGCTACAAATATATACATATAATGGATTACACAGGTATCTATTTAATTAAAGTAAGTTTTACATCAAATTGCCTTCCTGTCTGTTATAAATAATACAGATCGATTTCTACTGAATGAGAACCAAATAGGTTTTAATGCATATTGCTAAAACACAGTCAGTAATGCATATAAAAATAAGCACTCCCTACGTACTGATATTACTATATTCCTTTATTTTTTCTATGTTTCAGGGGACACAACGCATCAAAAAATATAATATAATATTTAACATCAGTTATTGTTTAAGTTTAACAAATGTGTCAGTTTGGCCAGAAGTATATGACAATTCAAAATTAACATTTACCCTTAGAGCAGTGGTTCCCAACCCGTAGAAGTCTGCGGACCACTAAGCCACAACTTGATCTATGTGCACTTGTTGACTTGTAAAACGTAGTGTTAAGTATTTATGCACTCTATCTATTTAGGTAGTAAATAATCTACCTCCACCTTTAAATCAATTATAAAGATTTGATATTTGGTATATAAAACACACTAATACGATGATTTTATTTACAGTTTACATGTCAAAAGTGCGTATGTCAGGTCTACATACTTCGCACAATAATAATGAAATAAAATAAACTCCAACTGTTGTTCTCTATTGCCATTGTCAGAATTTGTGATTCTTCAAAAGTAGTAAAAATACGCATGCGCTAAGAAAAGTTTTATAATTTACTTCTGTAAACCGTGCAATCACTTCTGGCACTACCAGATGCTCTAACTATTCGCTTCCAGCGCCGTAATTCCCTGAACGCACGGAATCGTTGAAAGGCATATGAATAGTATTATTTATGACAATCCTGAAATAGCTTTTGTAGGTTATATTGGTTGACAGGTCAAATTTTGCAACATCTCAAATTTCACTCCATTTTAATTTAGTTGTTAGCACGAATCAATCACATTAAAACTTTTTGTCTCATATGTAATTATAGATAATATTTTTCTATTCAGCTACATATATTATTAATAATAACTTTAAATTAATAATCGACGAAGGAGATACATGTTGAAACTCCATTATATATATAAAATAAAACACAATTGTTTGGTTTCCAAAAATTATAATGTTCACAAACTACAGCTTACCACATATAACTTGAGCGGTGAAGGTCATATGCGCAAAGGACAAAGGGGAGAATGGTAGTAGCGGGGTGTACACGCATGCATTTGTAACAGCTATATCCATCTCTATCGCGCATTCTCTCTTCTTGATCTGCTCCGATGACCGCCCAGCTTATATGTGGTGAGCTGTACATATCTTTTGCCACACTGTGGCTTCATCAGGTGGATGAAAATACAATTTCAAAGTACACATTAGCTCATATATATATATATATATATATATCAATGCAAAAATAATCTCATTCTGAGAGGGGGTGGACATATTTGAAATTGAGTAGGGCGGAGTTATTTATATCATGTTAGTCATTTAAAATTATACCTACTTTATTAAATTTATTAATTTCTAAACTTTCTAGCATATTAGGTTTTTTATTTTTTTCTAAAACATGTAAAGATGTAAAATTGGTATTGAATTTATAATTCTCTTCTAAGTAATGATTAGCAAAAGTTGAGTCTGTCTTCTTATCCTTATAACATCATTCGTGTTCTTTCATTCTAGTGTCGAATGTCCTTCCAATCTGCCCTACATACACATTTTACAGTCTTCGCATGTCAACTTGTACACCCCTGAGTATAATCTATTGTCCGTTTTATCTCTATTGTTTTTTGCAAGGAATTGTTTGTTTTGAATGAAATAGTCTCTTCCCTATTTGTTTTAATTAAGTTCCGTTCTGTGTTTGAAATTGTACCAGTGTATGTGATGGAATTATAACTGTGGGTTCTATTTTTTTTTTAATGTGGGGTAAATTAAAAACATTAATTTTCAATTTAGCAAAAACCTACACATACAACACACAACTATACACACACGTTCGTTTCATGCCATTACACCAAATATTATCTGCTTCATAGATTAATTAACGTCCCTTTGAGTAAAGAAAACTTTGATTTAGAATTAAACATAATATACATACATTATATCGCTAAATAACGACTTTACAATAGATTTAATTAATAATATTTTAACAAAACTACAGAAATTTAAAACGCTATCTTTAATTTACCTAACAGTAAGAAACAATAAAACCCACAGTTATAATTCCATCACATATACTGGTACAATTTCAAAAACAGTAGGGAACTTAATTAAAACAAGTAGGAAACAGACTATTTCATTCAAAACAAACAATTCCTTACAAAAAGCAATAAAAAACAAAGATAAAACCGACAATAGATTAAACTCACCCGAAAGATGTTATAAGGATAATAAGACAGAGTTAAATTTTGCTAATCGTTGCTCCGAACAGAATCATAAATTCAATAAAAATTTTACGCCTTTACATGTCTTAGAAATAAGTAAAAAAGAGATTATTTTTGTATTGATATATATGGAGCTAATGTGTACTTTGAAATTGTATTTTCTTCCATCTGATGAAGCCACAGTGTGGCGAAAGATATGTAGTGTGTGAACATTATAATTTTTTTGAAACCAAACAATTGTGTTTTATTATACAGCATGTGTAAAATCATATTGGGGATAGGACATACGTGCACTATGCATACCGGCAACAACGCGTAGGTCGTGACAGTAAAGTACGATTAGCATTTCAGTTGCATACGGTCAGTCGATGGATGAACATGTATTTATCTAAGCATGCATCACACGCTTCGTAAATACATATTTACCAAATAAGAATTCAAAATACTTCTGGGAGTTTTATTATATTGCGTATACAACGCAGCTTGCCGTTGGTTCTTATTGAACTGTTGTGTCAAGCTATAAATTTGTGCAACTGACAAGTCTCATCAGCTCTTTTAAAATTTAGTAACAGCACCTAATGTTTTGACTATAATCTAATCTGTGTAAATTTTGTCAACAGTTTGTGACCATTGTCAAGTATATTATGACGACTACTGCATCACATGTGGAATGCTTGTCCAAATATTGAACAGGAATGTTCTCAATGAGCTTGATAGCCGAGCACAAGAAGAATTACCACGTGGTATATTAGAAATTAAAGGTTCCTCTGGACAGTTTGGCACGTTTGCTTTAAAAGCCGTCCCCGAAGGTGTAAAATTTGGACCTTTCACCGGTCCCAATACTTCAGAACGTTATTGGAAAATAAGAGGAGGAAGATTCATAGTTAGCGAAGGCGAATCAATGTTTTTGAATTGGATGCGGCACGTCAATCCTGCCAGGAGTATTACTGAACAAAATCTACTCGTACTTCAGTGTGAAGGTAGTTTATATTATCGAAGCACTCGTGAAATTCAACAGGGTGAGGAATTGTTAGTGTATTTTGGTGAGGACTATGAGAAGAGCCTGAATGAAAATGTTGAAATGGATTTTATACCCGGTGAAGAATATATTGTTAAGGATGTGTTTGCCTGTATATTATGTTGCCTTGGATTCAGCTCTGGGCTACATTTGGCCAAACATAAAACCGTCTGTCTTAATAATGCAGTTGGAGCGTTTTCAATGGAAGGTAGGTGGTAGGGTGGCTCCACATATCAATAGTATTAAATATCATTATGAAAATACAGGCTGTCCAGAAAGGGTGGGGGGTATTTGTATCTGCGCTGCCCATGTAACGGCGCAGTTTGGAGGGGTAGGGTAAGGATAGGTCATTGCACTGCTCTTTGGAGATACAGTAGGTGATGGTGATTCCATTGTCACAGCGCAACGTTTATATCGTGCAGAATTTAACGTACGAAATGCACCGAAGGATGATACCATCAGAAAATGGATTCGAATGTTTGAAAATACCGGTTCGACTGTAAAAATTCTCAATCAAGGTCGCCCGCGCTCTGTTCGAAGCCAACACGCGATTGAAGAAGTGAGTGTTTCAGTGCGTGAAAATCCGTCTCAATCAGTTCGCAAACGCAGTCAAGTAATGAACATTAAAAAATCGTCGTTGCACAAGAATCTGAAGCTAGATTTATAACTTACAGCCTACAAAATTCAGTTTGTTCAAAACCTGAATGTCACCGACTATCCTGTCCGGTTGAATTTTGCAAATGAAATGCTTCAACGTTTCCCAACGTTCGAAAATATTCTGTTTAGTGACGAAGCGAACTTTCACTTAAATGGTCACGTGAACAAACACAACTGCCGCTATTGGGCCAACGAAAATCCAAGACAGAAACATGAACGACCATTACATAGTCCAAAAGTGATTGTGTAGGCTGCCATGTCTGGGGAAGGCATTATTGGGCCATATTTTTTGAAGACCAGCTAGGGCGAGCACTTACGGTAAACAGTGAACGGTATTGCGACATGTTAATAAGAAATTTTTTGGTTCCACAACTGCAGGAGTTTGAAGGCGTAAATGGGGAAACATGGTTTCAACAAGATGGCGCCACATGCCATACCTCAAACCAATTACTTGAGGTTGTGAATCAACTTTTCCCGGAAAAAGTGATCTCTCGTCGAGGCACCATCAACTGGCCCCCGAGAAGCCCCGATCTTACACCCCTTGATTATTTCTTATGGGGATACCTTAAAGAGAAAGTGTATGCAAAAAAACCACTAACTCTACTGCAATTAAAGCACAATATCCGCACTGAAATGGCCGCCGTTTCCAGAGAGATGTGTAGACGCGTGGCGGCTAATTTCCGTGTTCGGTTAGAGGAGTGCCAGCAGCGCGAGGGTCAACATTTGGACAACGTAATCTTTGCCACTTAATTTTCCAAAACTTTGTCTAAAGATTAAAAATAAAAAAATATTTACTGACTTGTAGTGTTTTTTTTATTAAATTTACAAATACCCCATATCCTTTCTGGACACCCTGTAGATATACACATAGCTTTACTTTTACAAGCTTGTAACTTGTAGAATTGTATTTTAGAATATAATCGTGACACGCAATTTTACAAATTACAAGCTACTAAACTAATAATATTTGTTTATAAGTTATTACGAAATAGGCCTCTGATAGTAACTTACATTACTAATACATATACAGGATGAGTTATCTCCATACGGAAGGCAAATCGTGACATTATGAGAAAAGATGTTTGAAGCGTTTTTTTTTTCCTATGACAGTCACTCATTAGGAGTACAGAAGCTGCTCTGCGATATTTTCACTAGATTATTACTGCTAAATCTGCTACGCTTTATATTATATCGCTCTTTCTTTGACTTCAACTGCACACTTCTCATAGGTTTGAACATGAGATAGTTTAAAAAATAATTAAATTTCTAAGCCTACAGGAGTGGGATAAATAATTTAAAAGTAAACTAAAATGGGAAAAGTGCTTTGCGTCTACATCTGTATAGTTGAAATATCGAAAAACCTAATTATAAAGTTGTAACACACTGTTGTATGTTCTGGGCAGGCAGTGATAACAAATATCTTTTCTTTTGTAGAGTTTATAATAAGTAAATATTAGAAAATACACGCCATGTTGACTGGTGATAAATAATAGTTTTAAAGTTTTAAATTTTGGTCTTGTCTTTAAATTATACTGGGGTGTCTCTAAAAGGTGCGGAAAAAACGCTACCACACATTTCTGAGGGCAAAATATGACGATCTAACCCAACTTACCTCAGTCCAAAAGTGGATGCTTTCGGAGATACAGAGTGTCAAAAGTTCAATTTGGTTTTAGTTTTTTATAAATAATTTCTGTAATAATTGGTATATTGTCACAATATTTGGGTAGGGGGGGTTTCGTGGGGTAAAACATTTAAATCTGCTCTCATTTTCATTGCAAAATGTAGAGGGCGCCACCTGCGGCATATTGTATCCATTTAAAACGTAATAACTTTTTCGAGACACACTGTATTTAACTCCAATGTTTTTTACCTAGAAAAGGTATACCTGGTAGGAGTTGATTGGAGCAGCCGTTTATGAGTAATTTGGATATAAAAAATTCATTCCGTATACCTATGGACACATATGCTTCTGTAATTTGGGTGTTATTCTTGTGGCAATTCAATGCAATGGTGCATCCACTTTTGGACTGAGGTAAGTTGGGTTAGATCGCCCTCAGAAATGTGTGGGAGCGTTTTTTCCGCACCTTTTATTTAAAATTTAAAAATTGGTTTGATAATTCTACTTGGTAACAAATGTGTTTTAATTAATTTGTAATATATAATAAATTTTAAATGATGAATCAAGTATTTATTCGTCTTTTCTTAAAAAAAATGAGGTGTGGCCACCACACGACTTTCTTATACGTATGAAAGTGTTACTTCCGGTCCGAATTTTGAAATTTCATTTATACAAAAAATATTCCAAATCCAACTCTAAATACTTTTGTACTCTTCATAAATGTATATAGAATGCATAATTTACGACATATTTGCAAAAAATTGTTATTGGTTAAGACTAAAAGTAATACTTCCGGTCCGAATTTTGAAATTTTTTTTATATAAAAGATATTGGAAATTAAGTTCTAAATACTTATGAATTCTTTATAAATTAGTCTAAACTTAGTAATTGACGAAATATTTGCAAATTTCGATTTTTTCACTGAAGTAAACTACTACTTCCGGTCTGCCGATTTTGCTCAAAATCTAATCAGTTCTCAAGAGGGAGATTATATTCGTAAATACAAAATTTGGAATTGATATGTCCAGCGGTTTGACCGCTATCGTGGTCACACACACACACAGACAGACACACAGACACACAGACATTTTTTAAAAACCACTTTTTCGGTATCAGGGGACTTAAAAACGTGGACATCTGCAAAAATCTCGAGGTCGAAAATTTTCATCATCACAATACTTCCTTATACTACGTATAAGAAAGTAAAAAATGAGGTGTGGCCACCACACGACTTTCTTATACGTATGAAAGTGTTACTTCCGGTCCGAATTTTGAAATTTCATTTATACAAAAAATATTCGAAATCCAACTCTAAATACTTTTGTACTCTTCATAAATATATATAGAATGCATAATTTACGACATATTTGCAAAAAATCGCTATTCGATAAGAGTAAAAGTGGTACTTCCGGTCTGAATTTTGAAATTTCTTTTATACAAAAGATATTTAAAAGTATGTTCTAAATACTTTTATACTCGTAATGTACCTGCCTAGAAAGCATGACTTGCGAGATATTCGCAAAAAACTGATTTTCGATAAGAGTAAAAGACCTACTTCCGGTAGGAATTTCGAAAAACTTTATTAAAACAATTTTTCTCAAATTTAATTTTGAGTACATTTGAATTCTTTATAAATTTGTTTAAACTTAGTAATTGACAAAATATTTGCAAAATTCGATTTTTTCACTGAAGTAAACTACTACTTCCGGTCTGCCGATTTTGCTCAAAATCTAATCAGTTCTCAAGAGGGAGATTATATTCGTAAATACAAAATTTGGAATTGATATCTACAGCGGTTTGACCGCTATCGTGGTCACACACACGCACACACACACACACACACAGAGAGACACACAGACATTTTTTAAAAACCACTTTTTTGGTATCAGGGGACCTCAAAACGTGGACATCTGCAAAAATCTCGAGGTCGAAAATTTTCATCATCACAATACTTCCTTATACTACGTATAAGAAAGTAAAAACGAAATATTAAATACCTACGGTATATTTAAAACAGATTCCATCGCAGACATGCATAGCAAGCATTGATACAGACGAAATTCCAGCCGAGCAAGTTAAATAAAAATTTCCATTCATTGCATGTTATGTAAATATTTACACATGGAAATAAAAACTGTCCTAACGAAAATGAAAAGTGTGAACACATGGATGTTAAAACTAACATCAAGCAGTAAATAATTACTGTGACTTACATATTGTGGTAGTTCACCAGCATCGATCAACAATAATATGTGGGAAGTACTAGTATCAATAAACTATACTGTATACGTTATTTTTAGTGAGAATTAAAAAAAATGAAAGTTGATAATATTTAATAAATCGGACTATAATTAAGTAAATAGCTATGGGAATATTTGATTTATACTTAAAATAATTGTGAGAATATTAAATGGAAATGTTCTTATTTCTTTGTGCATCGTGCAAAGTTGGTTGCATATCGGGGTGCATTGAAGTTTTCTACTTGCATCGAGTGGTTGGTTGCCTATCAGGTTTCTTTGTTGCATTAATTTTACCCATTTCTGAAATTAGAATTTTAGATATTACTTGATGTATTTTCATATGAAATATTATTTTGTAAAAGCTTGTTTAATTAACACTATTGAAAAGTAGAGATAATTAGTATGGATTTTGAATTATAAAGGTTAAAAAATGATGTATAGTTGCGCGCTTAAATTCAAATATGAGAAGTGTCAGATTTTGACATTTTAAATAATAATGTTATAGTATTGAGTATTTGGTTTGCCGAAGTGTGTTAAAGGTTGTAAAAAATAAAGTAAAGAATTAAATTGATAAATTTTTGGAATTACAAAAAGGTATTTAAAATATTCAAGTACAAATAAAATATGTTTTGGATTATTACAATGTGTGTACAAAGATCATTGGATATTAAAAATTAAGGAATTATTGCCAGGGATATGAGGGATAAATAAAAAAGGGATTCTAAAATAATTTTTAGAAAGCAGTGGATGTATTTTCGGAAAGACGAAGTTTTTCTCCGATAAATACATAGTAAAGTATTCAATTATAGCGTAAAAGTGTAAAAGAAGTGATTAAGATAAAGTGGAGAAGAAAACAGTTTTTTTTTTTAGGAGATTTAAATATTTTCAAGAATATCACCATTTATAATCATCCAAATATTCTGAAAGAATATAAGAAGAAAGGAATTTAGTTACTATTAACTTAATAAGTGAAGAGTTCTCAAAATTTGAGAAGTAAGCGAATAAATACAAAATTATTATTTAAAAATAAACTTACCATATTGGTAAATATCCAAGAAGTATAATCCATATTCGGCCAGAGAATTATTATATAGGAGAGCTGTTCGAGTTCCAGAATTAGTACTAGTATTTCAGTCCGGAATAGAAGAATTCGAGAACTTCAAGAAAGCAGATTGAATCCGAGTGTTCCAGGCGTGAGAGTTTCTGGGGTGTATTAGTATAGCAGTCGAACACAGGTATTCCAGTCCGGTAGAGAAATAATCCGTGGGAAGACAAGTATCTAGGAACAGCACGTCAGCGATCGAAGGTTCGAGTTTCCAGGTGATAGCAGAATTGAAGGTATAACAGGATAGCAGTCAATACAGTCCACGATCCGAGCATTCCAGAAAAATAGGCAAAGGAAAGGATCAACATCTTCGAAACCAGTAAATGTCATCTTAGAGCTAAAAAGAAAATCGTTTGGAATACAAGAAAGAATACCAGTTTATAATTTGTGACAGGTCGTATAATTATTTGGAATAATCTGAATTTAACAGTTTCGAATTTAGTAAAATTATATCAGAATTTAGAAAACATTTAAATAATCGTACGTTATAACGTCGATGATAATTAATAACAGATATTTTGTATTTTCATTTCACAACATTAATTTGTGACAGCAGTAAATATTTTAGAAATCAAAGAAACTGATTGGCAAACTAAAACTAAAAAAGTTATGTGGGGAATTGATTTTCTAACAAGAACTATACAGTATTTTTAAAATAGTATAACAAATATACTTACTTGATTACATTTCTATTCACGAAATTTATAATTTCGTGTATTTATAAATCTCCATAAGAGTTTATTAAACAAGCTTGATACTTCCGTACATGTTTTGTTGGAAATTGTATTGGAAACTACCATCCGCTTTATAATTTGTCTAGTTCATTAAACAAATTAGTTTTGATATATTTGTTTTTATTTGGTATGTAAAGAAGGATTTTGAATTAAATTGATGAAAAAGATATGACGCTTAGAATATTAACCTATAAATAGAAAAACAACTGTCAGTGATTATGTACATTATTTGAATAGTATGCTAGTACATACCTGGATATTGAGTTCATAGTAAGTGATAATTGAAGATAAACTTGAATCACATATAATAATTCACTTAAGAATTACTGTTAGATAAAATTTGATTTACAAATAAAAGAAATATAAGACGTAAATATAATATGATATGTGCTGGTATTGAATAAAATACAGATAGGCAACTGTTTGACTTTGATGAATCAAGTGAAGTTAGTAATATATAAAAATAATTAGTTTAAATGTTTTAAACAAGAACTGAGTTAGTGAGGGCATAGTAAAAAAAATATACCTGAGATAATTAGAAACTGGATATAAATATTACATAGAAGATATCATATTTTTTTATTAATGGTAATAAATACAAGGTTTAAATATATAGTAAAAATAAAAATTATTGAATTTACCTGAGTGTAATTGTATCTTTAATTAATAAAGGTATTGTTACAATATATACCTTTATACGTAAAACGTATATGCATATATGCATGTGTTTGAGATACACACATACATTAACCTCATAGGTCGAAACACCGGTGTCTGTGCGTTCGATTGTCGACAATAGCACTTAATGTATGTGTGTATCTCAAACACATGCATATATGCATATACGTTTTACGTATAAAGGTATATATGTAAGTCACAGTAATTAAAAACTGTCCTATTTATTTTGTATGAAAGGACCATTAAAGAATTCTATTCTCTCATAGCTTGACTTATATACTGTAACTAAACAACTGGTTATTTCTCACTATACATGACCCTACCTTCTAAATTTATTTTGTATTCCCTGCATAATTCTCAGTCAAAAAGTAATAAGATGGTATAGGCTTCAATTTTAAAGTTTTTGACTTATATCATTTTTCTTGAAAATTCCAAAAAGAACACGACTTTAACGTACTTGAGATTGTCCCACCTCGGCGACAGTTTCTCTCTTCGTACGTTAAAGTCTGTTTTTGCGGCATTGATATGCAAATAACTATAAACATCAACTAATGTCAAATTAATTTACCTGACATAAATGGGTGGTCACATACATGAAATTATTACCAACATATTTTACTGAAGTTGAACGGAAATTTTTAAATAGAAAATAAGTAAGAATGACACTAGGGCGGTTCTAGGACTGTTTAGTGTTTATTTATAGATTATAAATTAAAAAGACGTCATTTTCATGTAATATTTCTAGTTTTAGTCTAATGGATATGTAATTCCAGAACTTACGCTGTGTCCATTATGCAATATCTACATGGATGAAAGTGAATATTCTACTTACCACATGACCTCCTGTTCCGAAAGGAATGTCGGGTAAGGTTAGTTTTTTATGTCAA
Organism: Amphimallon solstitiale; assembly: GCA_963170755.1. NCBI lineage: Eukaryota > Metazoa > Arthropoda > Insecta > Coleoptera > Scarabaeidae > Amphimallon > Amphimallon solstitiale. The sequence goes on along the minus strand of OY720677.1, from coordinate 83,009,988 downwards.
TATAGATGATTCCTCTTAATGTTCGAACTATCGACGATATATCATTGTCTTAAGTTTTTGTGATTATAATTTTTGACTTGGACAGTAAATAGTTATATATTATTATCAATATATATTCTCCATATAAATTTGTAGATGCAGAATGTTAACACACATGCCACACAAATGAAACAACACCTTGAATATTGGCTAGATGTTTTGGTCCAATTAGGTGACGATACTTTAAAATATAATTGAAGTCGCTTAATTTATAAAGTGAAAATCAAAAACAATGCCTCTGTAGCTGCTACTCCATGCGAAATGTGTGGTCTCTAAATGCGCCACATGCTTTTGCGTAAACGTATGAAAACAGGAATAGGAATTTATAACTACATAATGAAACTCAAGATGTTCAAATAACAGTATAATTAATGTTTAAATAGTAAAATGTACAATTGAATAACAATATAAACAAATCAGTAACACTATTTAAATGACACTGGTAAATCATTGCCCATCTCTTTTCACATAAACTAAAGTAAACCATAAAACAATATTGAATCAGGATGTGCACAATTTAAATATTTACTTGCAGTTTAAATCAAAATGTAACAGCTGTTCATGTACAGTAGATTGATTTGTTTGATGGCCAGAATATAAGTAAGTCCTTGTTCACAATGGACATAGGAAACTTAAGACATAAGAAACCCATAAGACGTAAGTTTTACATAAGAGCGTAAAATTTAATTACTGTTCACAATGAACATAAAGCAAACATAAACGTAAGGATTTGCGCATGCGCTATAGTGGTATTTTGTATATTTACTTTGACGTTTTAAGGTTAGTAGTTTCTAAAAATTCTGACGATATTGAAAATTCTGTTAGAATGGATAATAATCTGCATATTGCCCTTATTGTTATTAATGAAAGGTAACAAAAATAAATGTGAAAGGAAAACGAGACACACTGGTGGGTGTAGCCGGTAAAAACAAGAAGAGCAAATCCAGTCTGTAAAACCTATTTAATTTATAATATGTATTCTCAAATATACGAAATTAACTACATTTAACCACACAAATTAAAAGCTTATCTGTCTAAATTACATTATAAAGCCTTTAAGAATCATTGTATTTGTATTTTACAAATACAGGTATCTCATTTGAAATAACACCCTTTGTTTTTTATTTTACCATCGTGTTTTATTTATACATACAATTTTTTTTCACACATACAAATATTATATACTCTATCTTAGGCTTGTAACTTGTTTTTGATTCCTTTTTTTACATTATAATGTCCTCAGATAATGAAATTATTAACATTGTAATCCTTAACCATTTCCATGTTATATGTTGATTAGCTTTTTATTCGCATTCATACATTAGACACTGCACTTTAATTCAAAGTTATAATCACGCTTCAAGAATATTTGGTTCACTGTTACATTTAGGAAAGTTTCTAAAGTATTATTTGCCGCACCATGGTGCTCGGCTTTGGTGGTGGTTTCAGTACTAAAGTAAAAATATTTAGAGTAGGTTGTTTTTTTGTATTGCTGTATGCCTTGAGTAGCTTCACAAGTAGTATGTGTAGGTATTCACAATTTCACATACATTTTTCAAACAGCTCTTTGGAATTAACATTTTCTTCTTGCTTTCTCATGTGTAGCGTTTCTTCAGTCGTTCCATATTTACTCATATGGAGTAATTACAATTTATTGCAATAATTTGTAGTAGATACATATATTAAATTATTCCCGCGTTTTTTATAATATCGTTACCAATTGGTTTAAGTTGTGAAACTTCAAAAAGCTTATTTTACTAAAATTATACGTAAGAATACACGTAAGGAATACGTAAACATAACATAAGCTGACATAAGCACTACGGCCACTGTGGATAGGTGCATTGGTTTCTTATACGTTTAACTTTACGCGTTATGTTTATGTTACGTTCAGCTTATGTCTTATGTCCATTGTGAACAAGGACTAAAATATAAACTTCATAAGTAAACAGTGACACACAATTATGAACATGTTTAACTTATTTATCGCTCTTACTATCTGTATCACTATCATTTGCAGTAGCAATGATAAATGGCTCCACGATATTGTCAATTAAGCCATCTAATAGACTCATTTTTTCTTCCTCTCTAATTACATGTACTATACACTTTCTTCATTTAGCACTATTAGAATTAGCAAATGCTGTCAATAGTAATTGTTTGACTTCTGCTATTTTAAAATTTTTATTATTCGCGGCAACATAATTTTTTATTTCGGTCCACACCAATTCAACGGGGTTTAGTTCACAGTGGTACGATGGTAATCTCATCACGTGTTTGTTGTTTGCTGCTGCCATTTCATCAACAACATAATGGTTGAAATTGTGGCGATGTTGTTTAATCAAATCCAATAAAACTGGTCTACTCATTACCAGTTGGTACTAATGGTATTTCTTTTGATTGTAACCAATTCTGCATGTTTTTTTTAGACGATGTACTTGGAATCTTTTAAACTTTGCGAGAATGATAGGCTGCGTTATCCATAATAATAATGGCATCATATGGTAATTTTTCTAAAACAGCACTAAATCAAGAATACATATACAAATACAACAGAATTCATATTCCCATGGTAGTCACCAGTTCTTTTGCTTTGGAAAACTAACAATCCACCTTCAAGAAACCTATCTTCAGATTCTATTTGCTTTTTCCTGTTGGATTTTTCAAACCTGTCGAGACACCATCTATAAATGTTTGTCTGCGATTATATACATTAACATCAACGCAAACTTGTGATTGTGTGTGCCCTTCATTTAACCACGTCTCATCTAAGTAAAATATCCTTTTTTGTTGGGCTCTATATGATCTAATAGTTGTAGTATCTATACCTGCAAGTACTTATCTCACCACGCTCTATAATAAACTCTTCCTGCTTCACTTCATGTACCTATAATAATAATAATAATAATAATAATATATTTTATGTACCTATTCATCTAAAAAATAAATATGTTTAACTTGAAATTAATCTTTTTCATTAGTAGGTACAATGATAAACGGCTCATTTGAGGTATATTGGAATGGTTTTGAATTTCGTTAAAAGTTTTTTAAGTGTACGAGCTTCATTGTTATAAAAAAGTGCCTTACTTGCCTTACAGCATTTTTTACATTTTCGTCAAAATTGTTGACTAATGTATGTCCAGAGCTTTGCTTGGACTGAGTAACCGCTCCATCGGACTTATATTCCTTTATAACTTTTAAAACCGTACTTCTTGCGACACCTAGAATAGAATAGAATATGGGTAACTACAGAAACGTAACACATAACCTGAGACAATACAACATTACCTGTTCTGGACACTATGTGCGATGTTATTTCCCTTGTACTTTTTTTTCTTGTACTTTCAATTCTCAGCTTCCTATAAGTATTGAGAATTTTTTGCTCAACTATATTGTAATAAACTGAAATATATAAGCATAATTAATAAAGAAATACATAACCTCTGTCTTATAATGACTTTAATGCACTTAGCACAAGAGAAATACAATACTATATATATACAGGGTGTAACAAAATAAGTGTAAAACATTTCAGGGGGTGATTCCTTAGCGAAAAAAGAGATAGGGTCTTTCATATAAAAAAACTTCAATGGAGCATCCCTTGTTAAGATACAGCCCCATAAAGGGGGTACATAAAATTTGTTTTACAATTTTTCTCACAAACACTAAAAATGTAATTTATTTCCAATGTAACTTTTTGTCTGATTATTTGTTTACCATTTAAAAATTTATTCCCAATAGCTTGTTTCATTCGAAACAAAAAATGTCTCTTGAATTTTTTGCCCAAAAGTAATCAGTTCGCAGCAAAAAATTATTTTACGAACAACTACAGAGATACATCGTCATAAAACGAAAATGTAAAACTAATTTATTTAGTAGGCCGCTAGTAGTGGTATCACGCTGTCAGTTTGTAAATTTTTGAAATTGAATTAATACTTAATTGTGTGTCGTTGTTTTGTTCGTAATTTGTTAGTTTAATAATTCACTTGTTATTAAAATGGCATACTCAAATGAGGAAATGGCTGATATGCATTACGTTTACGGTTTGTCGCAGGGGAATGGGTTAGAAGCTTCTAGAAGATATGCTGAAATGTATCCTCAACGGCAGCTTCCTTCGCATAGAATATTTGCCCGACTTCATCAACGATTACGATAATATGGTTCATTCGACAAAAGAACGCAGGATTGTGGTCGCCATCGAGAAGTTAGAACAACACATCTTGAAGAAGCAGTACTTAATTTGGTTGAAGAACAACCTACTAGCAGTACTAGAAAGATTGCTTTCGAGTTAAATGTTGATCATATGACGGTATTTCGAAATTTAAAGGAACAACTCTTATACCCTTACCATCTGCAACGAGTACAGGCACTGTTACAGCGAGATTTTCCGAACCGTCTTGAATTTTCCAATTGGATGCTGGAAATGATTAGAAGAAATCCTGACTTTCTGAAGACGATCGAATTCACAGACGAATGTACTTTTTCTCGGGACAAGATAATTAATTTTCATAATAACCACATATGGGCTGATGAAAACCCTCACGCTATTGTACAAGCTAACCATCAACAACACTTTTCTCTTAACGTGTGGCTCGGAGTTATTGCGGATTATTTAATTGGCCCTCATTTTCTACCTCCTCGATTAAATGGTGAGGCATACACTCAATTTTTAAGAGAAGTGCATCCAGTACTGCTGGAGGAAGTTCTTTTGGGCGTCAGAAGGAATATGTTTTTTATGCATGATGGGGCTCCCGTCCATTTTAGTCAAGCAGCACGTCAGCATTTAACCCAAACATATCCAAATCATTGGATAGGTCGAGGAGGACCACAGAATTGGCCCGCTCGATCCCCGGATCTCAATCCTCTCGATTTCTCTACTTGGGGCCATTTACAGACTTTGGTTTATCCTACTCCTGTTCGCGATGTAGAGGACTTAAGAAACCGCATCATCGATGCGTGCAGGGTAATTAGAGAGAATCCAGGAATATTTGAGCGAATACGTGGCTCAATGCGCCGACGTCTAGACGCATGTGTAATGTCTGAAGGTGGACATATTGAACATTTACTATGATTTCTACATGTTTTATGTTTTGTTATTAATAAATTAGTTTTGTTTATTCATCTTTAATCATATGTATTTTGATGCAGGTAGTAACTACAAAATAACAATACTAATCCAGTTCGCATTTATGACGATGTATCTCTGTAGTTGTTCGTAAAATAATTTTTTGCTGCGAACTGATTACTTTTGGGCAAAAAATTCAAGAGACATTTTTTGTTTCAAATGAAACAAGGTATTGGAAATAGATTTTTAAATGGTAAACAAATAATCGGACAAAAAGTTACATTGGAAATAAATTACATTTTTAGTGTTTGTGAGAAAAATTGTAAAACAAATTTTATGTACCCCCTTTATGGGGATGTATCTTAACAAGGGATGCTCCATTGAAGTTTTTTTATATGAAAGACCCTATCTCTTTTTCGCTAAGGAATCACCCCCTGAAATGTTTTACATTTATTTTGTTACACCCTGTATACAATATGCTGCTGTTTTAATACTTTATTTTCTATTTAAGTACATATAAAAATATTTTACAGGCAGGTTATTTTAAATATATTATTATCTATAACTTGTAACAATAATTTCCTGTGTTGAGGATTGTCCAGCGCCTTCAAGGGTCCTCGCTATTGGATCTGTCAACAATGGCAAAATAGCAGATATTAGAATCCAGATATTTTTGTTGATTTTAAAGATGGAGAAAACCTTTCAACTTATGAAGAATTTAGTAATCTACCCGGCTGAAGAATCAAATTTAGAAAAACATTATCGGATTACAGAAAATTAATTAATATGTCAAAATATTAAAAACCAGTTTTCCCAAAAATCCTTCGGAGGAGATTTGTTTGCTTGGGTTCACATTATAAATTGAGTAGAAAGCTACCCGGCTGTGCACTTATTTTTCATTCAACTATTCTTTACTTTGTTTAAAATGAATATAAAATAAATTAAAATTAGGCAACCCACATTACAATGAATTGTTATTCTCCTATAAATGTTTCCCGCAGTTAAAAATGTGTAAATAGTTGGTCATAAATGAATTTTTATTCGCTTAGATATTGAGTTATTATTTCAAATATTTATTATATGTTCCCTATGTGTAAAAGTACTCGGACATCCTTGGCTTATTAAATTATGTGCTATGCAACCAATACTACATTTCCCATTCACTAGCGAGGACCCTTAACATGGCTTAACAAATAACTTTATGTGCCATCTCAGCATGACAAAAATTCAGATAAAAATTTCTAGATATCAAACCTGGGACATACCAAGTGCTTACCGGCAAGCTGCGGATGGCATTTACTATGTGATAAAACAACGACACCGAGAGTTTGTATGAGTTAGTACGAGAAAGCAATATACAAACTGTTCTATTGGTCGAGTCTAGTGATGGAGACTGACTCGCGTTTAGGATAGTAGCTGTACATGCGCATTTCACTTCAATTTTGTTAACGGTCGGTGTTTAGTCGACTAGCAAGCACATTTTTAAATCGCGGTTACGTTCATCTAATTTAGAACAATTACGCTCCAAAATTATTGAAGTTTCGAATCATGTTACCCTGGAAATGTTAACAAATGTCCCGACAAAATTTTTATAATCTGCTCTCGTAACGTTAAAGCCACTCCGCTTCGCGCCGTGGCTTTAAACTCGTTACTCGTGCTTTAAAAGCTTGATTATGCACTAGTGTCATAATATACTAATATACAAATTGCAGTGAAAGTTATAAAAAATAAAAAAACAACGTGAAAGACTTAATCGCCTGAGATATACGGTATTTTCCTTAATGTTGCTCAGTACTGTAAATAATACGAGGAAAGTGACCAGAAGGTGGTGGGTAAGACCATGGCTTGTTAAAAAATGTGACAATTTAAATCTGGTTAATAAGGCGTTTATGAATGACTCAGAGCAATTTAAATTTTTTTTACGAATGGACGAACGAGTATTTAATATTTTGTTAAAAAAGATCGAACTAAAAATTGCCAACCAGAATACAAACTTCAGGTCTGCAATATCTGCAAAAGACAAACTAATAATCACCTTAAGATTCTGGCTACCGGGGAAAGCTACCGAAGCTTAAAATCGAACTAGAAATTGAACTTAAAATTGAACTTAAAATTGAACTTGAAATTGACGGATGTAAAACCCAAATTGCCGTTAATTTTGTTTCTAGAAAGTTCTAGAAATCGAACTTCAAATTGTTAGATGTAAAACGAGCTTTAGAAGTAACTTTGAGTTGTAAAACTACAGTTTAATACATACCGTTGAAACATACCAAATTTTATTTGCCAAGAACAATTATTTAAAAAGATACTTGTTTTGAAAAAAGTGTTCCCCTAATTTATTTGAGCAGTGTATTAAATAAACACCTCTCAATTGTCCTTAACGAATTTGTTTTGTTCATTTGCAGGAACAGCAACTCGGAATCACCGAAAAGTCAAAGGGCAGGAGGGTATGGATGCAAATCGCGGCGTAGCTTCAGCGTTGGATTCCAAAGAGATGGCGACGAAAATCTCGACGTGAAACTATATGAATGCGAAACTTGTTTAGGGCGATTTGAGACTAGGGATTCCATGACGGCCCACGTACAAAACATTCATGTCAACGTTGAAACCAGGAGAGCACGACAGCGCCAGACGACGGAAGATAATACGAAATCTCTCGTACTAGCGGGACACTCAACAACAGACGAATTGGATTCATTTGCATGTCCAGAACGTGCATTTAGCGTGAAAAGCGAATATCTTGTAGAAACGCGCTTAGCAACTGAACATATCGACGAGCGTGATTTTAAGTGCTGCCTGTGCGACTTCAAAACGACACTCAGTCGACTTTTAAAACGCCACATGAAAACTGAACATTTCGATCAGATCACCTACAATTGTGAAATTTGCGAATTCAAGTCCAAGTACAAACGGCACCTAATGAGTCACGTGAAAACGAAACATCTCAAGGAATTCAGGTTCAACTGTGAGGACTGTCAGTACAAGACTAACAGCAGCGACAGTCTGAAAAAACACAGAAACGTGAAGCATCTCAAAAAGTACGATTTCGTGTGCGACGAGTGCGATTACAAGACGAGCCGCAGGTGGCACTTGCAGAGACACAAGGAAGCCCAACATATCAAAGAAATTATTCATGCGTGTACGTCCTGCGACTTCAAAACGCCTTACAAGAACAATCTAGAAGTGCACACGAATACCAAGCACCTTAACATATTCGATTACAAGTGCGAAATGTGCGAATTTAAAGCGAGCCACAAGTCGTATCTGGAAAGGCACATCAAGACGAAACACCTCGAGGAATTCAACTATAAGTGCGACAAGTGTGATTTCAAAACGAGCCACAGGCGTGATTTCGAAAGACACACGAAGGCCAAACATTCCGGTGTGTGGGACTACAAGTGTGATTTGTGCGAACGGAGGACGAACAACAAGGCGACTTTAGAAAATCACGTAAAAAAGATGCATCTGCAAAAGTTCGTGTACAACTGTCAGTTCTGCGAGTACACCACTGACACGAAGGCATATTTAAAGGTGCACGCGAAAATACGGCATCTCAAGCAGTATAGATATAATTGCGAGAAATGTCAGTACAAGACTAACAGGAAGGAGAGTTTAGAAAAGCATAAAAAAATAAAACATCCACCGAACCCGTTCATCGTTCACAGTACGCTTGAGACCATAGCAAAGATATAAGTAAATGGTACTAGCACAGATAACAGTTAGATCATCTAGCGTTGTACGGGCTTTTTATACTGTATGATGGGATTTCGTAGATTGGCAGAGTTGTCAGATTTTATTTTTAGATGGCGCAACCGTATTCGAGAAAGTCACGATGAGAGCTCCAGCACGCCAATTTAAGAAAAATATACGAATTTTAGAAAATAAATAGATTTATTTATTTTGTTTACATATCGTTTGTGCACAGGAAAAGTGTAACAACTCAAAATTTATAGTTTTGCAGGAAAGACGAATGAACATTGCTGTTCGTTTAGTTTATGAATTCGTAAGACACAATAAAGTAGGGTAAGGTGGGGTTAAATGAACATGTCTGGACATTGTTCAACATATTTCCAATGTAGAGTGAACTGATGATTCTAAATGTGGTTGTGGGATAGTACACTATATTAGTAATCAGCCTGATTTTTCAAACCTTTTTAAAAAGCGATACTTTGCTATAGACTGACGAAAAATTGTCGTGGTGCATAATGGATCAAGTAACCCTACATCCAGGTTAACTGAACAGTAGTATGGGTGGGATTAAGCAAAGAGGTGGTACAAAATTCAAAACAATCTTATTCTTTGAGAAAAAAATGAGATTCTTATACGTATGAGCGTTTCAAACTAAACAATTTTAAGAATTTTTTTATACAAAACTTCTTCAAAATCCTATTCTAAGTACTTTCATCCTCTTAATAAATCGCTATAGAATGCATACTCTGCAAGATATTATCAAAAAAGTGCTACTCGCTAAGACTAAAAGTTCTACTTTCGGTCCGAATTTTGAAATTTCATATATACCAAAAATATTGCAAATCCAGTTCTAAATACTTTTGTACTCTTGATAAATATAGTTGGACAACCCAGGTTCTCGGCATGATCTAAATATGGTGTAGGAAATAGTCGTGCGGTGTTGCCATCGCAGTTTTTATATTCACCCATCCCGTGTTTAATATTTCTAATATTTCAGTACGTATCGAGACGCTGTGGAGTATGTTGTTGCCGATTAAGTAAATATTACGTAAATGCTAATCAATAATAATGCATGAAGCGATATTTATTATATTAATAAAATATTGGTGTAGATATTTACAATATGTAATACTGACAAAGTGTTTTCATATTTTAAAAATTTAAAGAGCATTTTCTCATACAATAAAATGTATTCTAAAGAAAATAAATACAAGCTAAATTCTAAACATTAAACAAAAGAAATGGATTCTAAATAATGTGAAAAATTAATAAAGAATTCTATTATTTAATGAAGCGCTCAAAAATCCCTCCATTTTCTGCTTCACAGTAACCTAGCCTATCATAAAAGTCTCGACGTACATTATTTAGAGTTTGGGGTGGAATTCTGTTGCATATTTGTGTAATTCGCATTCGTAACTCTGGTAATGTTTTAGGCCTTTCGTGTTGATGTCCGTAGATCATTTGTTTTAGAAATCCCCACAGAAAAAAATCGTTGGGCGTTAAGTCAGGAGATCTAGGTGGCCAGTGTATATTGCCCCTGGTGCAAATGAGGCGTTGAGGAAAATTTAAATTAAGAAATTCCAATACTATTCTGGCGTTATGGGCCGGACGCCCATCTTGTTCGAACCAAATTTCCTCAAGATTACTAGTCATATTGCGTACAGCAGGTATAATATCATGATGCAGTAATTGCAAGTATGTCTGGGCGTTTAAAGTGCGATTTATGAAAAATGGTCCTATAATATGGTTACCTAGAATTCCTGCCCAGACATTTAGCTTCTGTGGGTACCGTAAAACGGGGTGAATAGAAACAGATCTCTATATTCATGAAAGTGTATCATCGAAACCGCAACATATAAAAACACACAAAAATATGGAAAGTGTGTGTCATCATTGGTAGCTAAAATAGTGAATGTGGTGACTTTTCAAGATAAAAGGTTTAAGATATAAATATATATATATGTCAATTTCCTATTCACCTTATACCTGGGGTGAATCAAAACACCCATTTAATTTTTATGTTTTTGGACAATAACCCGAATGTAGGGTGAATAGAAACACCAGCGCCTTTTTAAAATATTAATTTCAATTATTAACGTATAATATTATGACAGAAAAAAGACAAAACGTGTTTGGAAAAAACGTTTATTAAGCACAGTTTCTTCTTAGAACCTCAAAAAACTCTTTTTGGGGTATGAATACAAACTTAAAACATATTTTTTGGTCTTAAAGCCTCTTTGGGATAAAAATACAAACTTAAACAAAAATCTTTTCATTTTCAAATGAACACTTTGATAAGTAAAAAAAAATGTATTGAACTTAATCAAGACAGCTTTGATTAACTAGGGAACGAAGACATTCTCTTCTAGAACTGGACGCATTTTCCGTATCCGTAACTGGAAAGACTTGTCCAATGACTTGATCATATTGAAATTCACAGACATCGGGGACGATCGGAAAATGGTATATGTAACCTTGGAACTGTTTAGTTGAGCGATATCGCAAAAAACTTCCTTCAAATCCCTCATCATTTTTTTTTAAACCTAAAACTTTTCCAATAAAATATTTGAACTTCTTTATTTTACCATGTTCAGCACGAAAAGCAACGACAAGCCAATCAGATTCTTTTATAGAATCTTTTGCGATTGGATAGACATTTTCAAAAGCTTTTTGATCATATGACACAACACATCTAGTCCCATTTTCAACGTTTTTTGGGCGATTTTTCAGTTGTGCCAGGGATAAATTCATCTCTTCATCAGAGTCTTCTGATTCTTCTTCACCGTTTTCGTCTTCAAACTCAACATTTGTTCGGAACATTTCGTCATCAGAACCATAATTATTGTCACTGCATTCATTCTTGTCGTTTTCATTATCACTACAAAAATCAGCCCCTGAAATGCTTTTGCCTGCTGATACACGAACTTTCTTTCTTCTTATTCTTTGTGATGGTTGCTCAGGATATCTGAATTTTTTCAATAGATCAACGACTGCTTCGTTCATGTGATTTGTCGCCTCTTGGCCTCCGTTATTTTCTGCATAATTTGGAAGTTGCTTTAAAACTTCCTCTCGATTGAGAGGAAAAATTCCGCATTTTCGGAAACCTGCCTTGATGTTTTTCTCTCTGTTTTCCTCCAAGCTCTTGTAAAGTTCTTAGAGGAAGTGAAGAAATCTATCTTTAGGAATACCGGGCGACTTTCTTCCCTCGTTCATTTTCCAATCATGAAGAATCTTCCTCCATGCTCCCTTCAACGGTCGAAAAAAAGCAACATCGAGGGGTTGTGTGAGGTGCGTCGAATTGGCTAGCAGAAAAATGAATGAATTATATTGTTCTTGACAAGTCCTCACTGTATTTGCAGAAAAGTGACTGGATAGGTTGTCACCAATCAAATATTTTTTTCCTGGTAACTTTTTTAATACAGGTATTGCCAGATTCTCCACCCAGTCACTAAACGTCGTGTTGTCGAACCATCCACTGGCACTTCTGTTATATCGAGCACCTTTTATGCCTCCAGTTGTCCAGGATTCATAAAGATTCTGAGCTTTATAAACCACATATGGAGGCAGTAGTGTCCCTTCCGCATTGGCAGCGAACATTACAGAGGTGCAAGCTTTCGAAAAATTACAAACCCTTTCTGGGTAACGGCAGCCACGTTTTGAGATAACCTTTTTACGACCTGGATCGTCCGATATATTCGTCTCGTCGTAGTTAAATATATTGCTCGCAGGAACATCTCTTAACTCGTCCTGCAAATGATCAAAATAATCATTTATAACATCAGGTGAAACTTCCGCACGTGACCTCTTGATATTTTGGCATATTCTCGTCCGTAATGAATCTTTATGACGCTTCATAAAGTGGTAGGCAAATTCGTATCCCGGCATGTTATTTTTAAACTTTTTTATCCTTTTCCCTCTTCTATCAAGATAGGATTTCACTATCATTCTCAAGTCATAATGGTCCATTGGATATCTATCCCCACTCTGAACATGTGACTAGCTGGTTCACTATCAGGCGTTCTTCTTCATATGTTACAACAGTTTGTCCACCCTGTTGTTTCATATTAGGTTTTTTACTCCGTCTATACAAAACTGAGTAATGAATTTTGTGTTTTTTGCTTGCGTCTCTGTAGGACATACCCAGTCTTATATCATTTAGGGCGGCTTCAATATCTTCAGTGGTACGTTTTTGATAAGTTTTGCAACGTGGGTCATGCTTATATACACGTGGCATAGCCTTAAAACAAAACACTCATTCTAGTTAAGGTGAATAGAAACAATGGGGTGAATAGAAACACCTGTTTTTATTCACCCATTCATTTTATTCGGTTAAAATACTTCAGTGCCACATCACGCGTACACGACAATGTCCGAGTGTCCGTCAACGTGTTAACCTCACTCTTTTGTTAAGCATGGGGTGAATAAAAACAGGTGTTTCTATTCACCCCATGCTTAACAAAAGAGTGAGGTTAACACGTTGACGGACACTCGGACATTGTCGTGTACGCGTGATGTGGCACTGAAGTATTTTAACCGATAAGTAACTTAGGAAAAAACTCTCTGTAGCTACGTGTTACTGTGTATATAAAGAATGTGATTTTATACAAAAAAGTTCAAACGGCTATGGCCGTCGATGCCACAACGTAGAAATTTTTTTGTACCATTTATGACAGGCGGCCATAGACGTCTTCTTTATTTTACAAAAAATATTTTTATTGTGCTTACATAAGTACATATTTATTGATGCCACAACTTAAAGCATGGTGCGGGACACAAGGGTGGGTTCCCAGGACACGACTCACATCTATATCTTGTTTCCTTGCGTTTGTTTCCTATAGTACATTGTCTACATCTCAGGAAGATATGGGCCTTCTTGTAATTATCGGGGAGTGGGATTTCCTCCAAAAAGTGTTGTTCATTATGTTTTGTTTTTAATTTCTTTTGTGTTTTTTTGAAGTGTACAAAACTACGACCATCATCGGCATCTTCTATCTGCATGAGAGATCTTACTACAGCTTCTCTAAATTCAACAAACTTTATCTTTTTTGTACGTATACCAGCATTATACAAAAAGTAAGCGTTCCATACCGCTATATCTAAAAGGTGAAATATTACTTTTTTATACCATCTAATGGTTTTTCGGGGACAACTATAATAGCTCATCATTTGATCGCTTCTGTCAATTCCTGACATATGTTGGTTGTATGCATCTATTTCGCAAGGTTTCAGTTTTTCGACCCCATATCTATTTCTTGTAGTGACAATTCTAGGCTGATATGCAGTTGTAATGGCGTGTACATCGCGTTTATCCTTCCATTTGCTCACATATATGCTAACGTTTTCTTTTTTTCTCCATACATGTTCCCCCTTTCTAAGTTTCTTTTTTATGACAACTGTAGGATTGCCTCGTCGGTTTGCTCTTAATGTTCCGGTGGTGTGGGTTTTATATGTAAGCAATTTGGCCGATAAAGATACACTATTATAGAAATTGTCCATGTACACATGATGGCCTTTATTTAGGTAAGGTCTTAGAAGCCGCAGCACCAGCGCTTCAGTTTTGGGACCTTCTTCTGGTTCATTGTGGGCTCGTCCTTGGTATTTCTCTAAATTTAAAATATAACCATCAGTTGTAGTCAGTGCGTAAAATTTGATACAGTATTTTGCCTTTTTATTTTTTATGTATTGCCTAAACACTAGGCGTCCTCTAAAGAGCAACATTGACTCGTCCAAAGATAATGATTCGCAAGGTGAATATACAGAATTACTGTTTTGAATGATTGAATCCAACAATTTTCTGACCTTGTGAAGACGGTCTTGAGGATCAAAATTGTTGGGTGTAGCACTAAAGCATCTTAAAATTTGTTCGAATCGGCGTCCACTCAAAACATGTAAAAAAACTGGGTGGTAGTACAAGGGATCATATGTGAATAACTTCCTAATAACAGGTATTTTTACCATCCCTTGAAGTAAGCAAAGGCCCAAAAATGTATCCATTTCCTCCGCGGTTACAGGCTTGAATTCACGCGATCTACTATTTCTTGTTTTAGGACGCATGGTATTTACAACATTGGTACCATAACGATTCGTGCACTCGATTAAAAAAGTCATAACATCGTCATTCCATATTTGACGAAACACCTCCACTGGCGACATATTTTCAATCCCATCAATTTTTATACCGCTTTGAGCAACGTCAAAATTGAAATCGGGAATATCAGAATAAACTTCTTCCCAAACGTCGTCTTCACCTGCCGCGTGGTTGTTATTTTCTTCTTGATTAGAATTGCCTTGGTTTGAATTCTCAGCTTCTAATGTCACACTACCAACCTCTTCATCTTGCTCATTTTGCTCATCGCTCTCTGACTCACTGGAATCAGGAGGTACATAATTCAAATCATCAAAGTCTCCATTATCACTGAATGGCTCGGGTTCTGTATCATCCTCTGTTTCAGATATAGGCACGTCGCTATCACATTCCTCAAACCAACGTAACAACCTCTGCTCTTCTTCAGGGTTCATTGTTACCTACTTCCCAGATCTACAATAGAATACACGTGGTATATTTTAGGTTAGAAAATATTCAAAACTTACATCGTTATAGACGCAAAATTATAATGAAACTTAATTCACAACAAGTATTTATACCATACAAACACAGAATATCAGTACACACTTCAGTTAGACTGGTAAAAAAACACTACAACTACATCCACGTGCTTTGCTTATGTCAAACAGAGATAATAACTATTGTAATACAATAGATCGCAATCTGTAATGCTATTACACCTAAACAGCGATGACAGCGCCTCTACAATTGTAAGATGAATTACCGGGATTGCGGGTTGCAGGAAAACGAAATTTTTGTTCCTTTTTTTATACAAGTCGCATGTACAATCGCGGACAAAATACTTTGGTCGAATTTCAGTGTACATCGGGGTCACAGTGCATATAATTAAGCCCGTTTTACACTCAAATCCGACCGAAGTATTTTGTCTGCGATAATACCAGAAATTATTGCTTGTAGGTAATGAATAAATATGTAAGAAATCGTTTTAAAGCGTTTATTTAAATCGAGCTTCACTTATAATTACTTATACCTAGTTACTTTTTTAAGAAATATATTCTTAGCTTCTAAAAATATTTCAGATGCCGTTGTTGGAACAGGTCTAACATCTCTTCCAGTTATAATTTTGTTTACCCCGTTACAATGATTATTAAGTATCAATTTTGAAAAATGATTTATAAGACTGTTTTCTAGTTGTAAGGCATGTGGGCACCTAATAAAATTAAAATCTACATTTGCTTTTACGTATGTTTTAGCAATTTCTAAAACATTGGGTTTGTGCCCATACTTTCTTATAATGTATTTAATTGCCACATACGCTTCACTTAAATTATGCAAAAATACCCGATTACAATACTTCAGGCGGCGCTTTGAATCGTATTCTTTATGGTGAACAAAATCATTGTAGTCATTTTGTTCCCCTTCTCTTGCAATTACGTTAAATTTGCAGTCAGCACACTGAATTAGTTTTCCTTTAATTTTGAGTAAATAACCGCCCACATAACCCAGGGCCTGCTTCTCCATATTTTGAGGAACACTAAGCTTCAACTTTTTAATTTGTTCAACCTCTTTTGTATCTTCTGTTCTGGTGTTCTAAAAACAAAACATGTTGGTAAAGTTGCAAAATATTTGTATTATATCATTACGTCTTCCATAAAATGTTCCATGGTAAAAAGGATATCGCCACCATCATCTTCACAATTTGAACCCAAAGAATGTTTGGACACCAAATTATTTACAAGTGTGGTTTTATATAAAGCAGTAAATGAAGATGCAGTGGGATTGGTGTTTCTAAAGCCTTTCGCTCTAATTCGCCCAAAAAAATTTTCTAGGGCATCTTGTTGAAAATTGCGAGCTTTAAATGAAGTATACCCTAAGCCTCGAAGTTCTTTACAAAGTAATAAAAAGTTTGCTGTTGTTAATGCCCAATTAGTAAATGATGGCGTAACCTCTTGCTTCCTCCTATCTCTGTTTGCCTCAAGCCCTGAAATTTTTAATGTTTTCAGGATAGGCAAGGCTTCACGCCAGAAATCTTCCTGAACAGAAGTTTCTGTAGTCAATTTGACAGTTGTCCTTAATGGTTTGCCCACTTTGTCAAATCCAGCTGTGCCATTGACTGAATCAAATAGTTTGTCAAAGAAAAGTATAAATTCAGCAGTCTCAATAGCACGTTTAGGAAGATAGTGATCCAGGTGTTCATAGTCTACTGTAAAAAAAAGTTGCAATGAAAATCAATCACGCATTTATTCTTATAAGTATATTACCTCCTTTCGCTAGCAAATTGATTACAGCTGCAACACTTCTACTAAGAGTTTGTGCAGCAATTGACACCTTCATCTTTTTAATTTGTTTTTTATCCACATGGAATTTGGTTAATTTTGGCAATGTTCGCAGTTCCACGCTGTGGTTATCTAATTGCCACGTGCGCTCAATGTCACTCCATTTCGCAACAATTTTCTTTCCATTTATTTTAAATTCTATATCATTATTCAATAAAGAATTTCGGATGCCTTTTAAAAGATGCGGGGTATCAAAAAGAGGTATAACTTTTTTGGAAGTATTTTCGTCAATTTCTATTTCAAAAATATTATCCTCCAATATTTGACCTCTTTGAATGTACTTCTTTTTTGTGTCAGCAAGTAACGTTTTCAAGGCTTTCACATTATTAGAACCTTGATCGCATACAGTGCTGACAACATTAAATCCAGCCAGAGAAGCCTTTCTGACAATTGTCTTGATATTTTTGACAATATGCTCTGATTTCATGCTTCCCTTGACAAATTGGTAACCAACTGGCTGCTTCCAGTTTCCGCTAATACCCCGTAGCATATAAACCTACAAAGTTAAACAATAAGTACCTACTCATAAACTTCATGTTCATGCAGATGTAATGTTATAATAGTGACATATTGCCATAAAAAAATTACGATTCCATATTTGCTTAAGAACGCAAAAGATAATGAAATATAGAAAAGCACCTACTTGCACATGATCTGCAATGTGATTGGTTCGATAATATCCATAATCTTCATAGCCTTCTATTAACCCTCGACTACAATTGTACTGCAAATGAGGGGATATGGCCATTTCATCGAATAAAAGAACACAATCCTTTTTGTCTTTCTTCAGTTTTGTTGCAAGCTTTGCTACAGCATTAAAAATAACATCATGGATCCCAGGATGTATAATTATTCTGTTAAGCACTTTCTGCAAAGTTGTGCGTGTTGGCATAGCAAATATTCTTGACAGAAGCCTAAAACTAGAATAGTTAATATGAAAAATTACCCTTGTTATACGTATAGGTATATATGTAACTCAGGGCAGAGACTAGTTGAAAACTTGTCATTATCTGTATTGATGGCTTTCAACATGTCGTAACCCACATTTTTGTAAATTTTGCTTTATCTCGTATTATAATTTATAAGATATACACTTATATAATTCCAAAATCTACAATAGTATCCAAACAGCCAATAATAAGCTCAAAACAAGGCAACATAAAATTGCAAAAATAATACCAGTAATAGTTGATTCACTTTTTTGCGTCTCCTACAATATTCCAAAAACGGGTTAAAACAAGTTGATTCTAAGCCAATGATATGGACCTTTTTTACAGGAATACAGAAATGAGTTTGTAAATTCAAGTAAATGTAAATGTTACCTGTATGCACTCGCACTTTGCTTGAATATAGCCAAGGATAACATTTTATCTTGCAAAGTATATCGTCTCGCTTTTTCTTTTGTTGCTGAATAATTGCTATACTGAATTGTTTCATATGAGAACTAGGTAAAAGATTTGATTAATTAAACATTTAGCAATTAGCAACTGTACTGGATGCAAGAACAGAGTAATTCGCCCTGTAGCACAGTCTGCATCCAGTGATCCCAGGGTCGTTCAATATTTATTATTGTAATTGAATTTATACCACTAATAATTGAATTAACAAAGAGTGAATAAATGCGTATATTTAATTTAATGACAAAACTCACCTACCTTAATCTTAAGTCTTCCAATTCCTCAATCAGAAGTTCCTCAGGTAACCGGTGTTGATTCTTTTAGATGGCTAATTGTTTACATGAATGATCTTGTGATTATGCATGAAGTTATTATTGGACGCCACCTATTTTGACTTGAATCGTTATTTTTTTTTTATTTTATTTATTATCACTAGAATTAGCACATCGTGGCTCCAGGTATATTAGTGAATTAAAATAGGAAACAGTCACTGAGCTTTCGAGTCGCCTCAAGGAACGAGGATTAATTAATTTAAAACACAAGTGTCGTAAACTTAACAATATTTATTACCTAAGACAATTTAAAGCAAAATACAATAAACATTTAACACCAATACATTGATGTTTCACTTCCACATTTTACATTAGATTAAACAATCCCTAATTTAATACTCTGGCCAGATAAAATAAATTGTGGTTACACAAAGATGAACACAAATAACCTATGACAATATCTTGGTTGCAAATACAAATGGTAAATTAAAATCGGATATTAACTCTTGAACAAAATGCAACAACTAATGTATGGATGAATTTGACAAAGTGAATAATTCGTACTGGAACTTTTAAAAGATTAACTTAAAGTTACGATAACATAGGCAATAGTACAAAGATTCTAACAATGAACTCGAAATTTCAGATTAATACTATTGTTTACAGTAGTGTAATGATTCCAACAACAATGTGAACAGAAAAATACAGATTAATCCTATTTTAAAAGTTATCCGACGGACTAAATATTACAGTTTTATTGTTACACAACTAGAAGCAATGGCCGTAGATTTATTACAACGACGGTACAATAATTTCTAAGCCGCTCTGAGACCTAATTAATACGGTAATTTACCTTGGTGTGTGCAGACACGATGCAACGGTCGATGACTCCTGCGGGGGTAGATGTTGTTCCGCTTAGTTTGACGAAAGTTGGTATCCGACGGCAATGGTTAAGATCGTTTCAAATTCCCATAAGGTACATCATCTGGATCTGCCAAGCCTTCTTTCAGGTTGGACTAACGATATTTAGATAATTTTGCACTCACTATGTACGTTAAATCGTCACTCGACTAGCTTTTGACACGGCTATATTACGTACACGATGATAACAATCTTAACATTTGAAATTATGCGTCAACCATTAGATGATAGCCATCGACCAGCAAGGGTCTATATAAAATTACTTCGATGTGTCTACAGTCACTTGGCGGATAATAACTATTAATTATTTTTAAGCGATCTTGCCTTTTTATGCGTACTGTTGGAGAGGGGTGAAACACGCCTGTTTTTGGATTCTAGAAGGTTCTCGACTTCTCCAAGAAGGAATTTTTGCACACGACGCGTACGATGTAATAGATTTAATAGCTTCGTTCCCAGGGTATTGTTAAATAAAGGGCTATTGATAAACCCGAGCACACGTGCGGCGTCAAAATTTAGTTGTCGTCATGTCATACAAAAGGGTATTTAAGAAAACTTGTTGTACGTGACTCTAATATTTGCTTTATAAGAAGAATTTTACTTTAGATTATAAATGTTGTTATTCAGATGTTATTTTTAAGAAATGTTAGATGTAGAAGTTATTTTAACAGAAATTGATACGTAGTTGAAAAAAAAAATATAAAGAACTGTTTATTCAAGAAGGTTAAACAAGCTTAGCTGTAGAATTGCAATACATATTTAAGTTTTGAATATATTTTGCGTATTGAAAATAATAAATAGTATACAGTATGAGTCAAAAGAATGATATTATAATTAATTTGGAATTCTTAAGTAATTAAATAATTGCTCATTTAAGTAAACAGATATTATTTAATATTTTGAAATGAAATTAGTCAGAAGTGCCAAAAGCACGCAACAAATCCCCCCTTAAGTGCCTTAGGAAAGTTACTTCAGTAACTTTCCGATTAAGTAAAAGAAAGCACCAGGGTATTATGAACAAAATTTTTCAAGCATAAAGTTAGACTGAAGGTCCCAAATAAATTCGTAGGTAGACACGACGAGTAAACACATAATTTCCAACGGTACACAAAAGAGCAGATGGTAATCCATAACTGAAGGCTAAGTAAAGTTAAACAAGGGGTTAGGTGAATTTTGAAAAATGACGAAAAAGAGAAAAAAGTTTCTTACAACTACTGACACAGGCTGACCTGAACAGAAACTATCAATGTAGACAATGCTACAATGAGAGTTAATAAAAATATCCAAACGGCGTTACATAAATTTTGATACAGGGTACATATTAAAATGCAACCGAAGTTACAGAGAAAACTGAAAATATCCTAAAGGCGTTATACTAATTTTGATACAAGGTTATATTAAAATGTAGGCAATGCACTACAATAAAAGTTAATAATCTAGGCCGAAAGAGGTTCAATAAATTTTGACAAAAGATAACAAATAAACCAACTCCCACGTGAAATTCCTTAAAACTAAGTAAAGTTGTATTATCGACCATAAACAAAATGAGTTCCCTATAAAAGTTGAACAAAAGTAAAGATGAAATTTACAAAAGTATCGTGCACGAGGGTCATCACAAACCAAAACCAGTAGCTAAACTACAACACTAAGTAACAAGTGAGTGGCACAAAGTAGCTAAACTACAACACAATAGAGGGGAAGGGGACTTTATACCCCGACAACACCTCACCAAAAAGTCATCTTAAATGACAAATCAAAACGTCATGCATACATGACAAAACCAAACACTTGCACACAAATTTTTAACAACTACAAGATGACACTCTTGCACACAAAGCTACATTTAGGGACAAAATTGAGAAAAGTCAAACATTAAAGGTCATAAGCAATTCACTCCACCAAATAAATTTAATCAAAACTAATAGGTATATCAAGCAACAAATTCAACTAAATATTAAAAGGAAAACGTGGAATGAACAGCAGGTCGAAAATTTTCTTAATATGAAGATTGCATTAAGATGGTGGTTGCGCAATATATTGATCCATTTAGGGGCCTTTTACCCCACGCTGGTTACACGGCTGTGGAATTCTTATCGACCCCAACAGCAGGTCAAAAAAAAATTTTCTTAATATGAAAAGATTGCATTAAGATGGTGGTTGCGCAATATATTGATCCATTTAGGGGACTTTTACCCCACGCTGGTTACACGGCTGTGGAATTCTTATCGACCCCAACAGCAGGTCAAAAAAAATTTTCTTAATATGAAAAGATTGCATTAAGATGGTGGTTGCGCAATATATTGATCCATTTAGGGGACTTTTACCCCACGCTGGTTACACGGCTGTGGAATTCTTATCGACCCCAACAGCAGGTCAAAAAAATCTTTGTCTAGTCTGGCGGGTGTGCCTTTAGGTCTTGGATATGCCAAGTAGAAATTCGACCTTGGTCATCAATAAGTTCATATGCCCAAGGCGACACAATACGAACTATCTCAAAGGGTCCTGAATATTTAGGAGCAAGCTTGGCAGCAAACTGCTTAGTAGCATCCGATAAAACTTTATTCTTCCTCCAAACTTGCTGTCCTACCACAAACTTAATAGGTCGTCGTCTGAGATTGTAATCATGAGCACTGCGCAGATGCGCTTTCTTAATACGGGCCTGTATGTCTTTATACAGCGCGGCAAAAGCTAACTTTTTATTATCAATATTCAAAATAGGTGTTTCAGCTTCATTCGGAACAAAATTCTCATCATTGCCATTTAAAGTGACTTCCCTACCAAAGTTGATGAAATTTGGAGTTACCTTAGTGACTTCGTGTTCAGATGATCTAATGGCATAACCGATTTTTGCTAAATACTGATCCCAGGTTTTGTGATTATTTTTAACATAAGCAGTTAACATTGTTTTAATTGTCCTGTTGACGCGTTCTGTAGGATTGGCTTGTGCATGGTAAAGCGCAGTGTAGGCTATTCGAATATTATAATTCTGGGTCATTTTTTGAAAAACTTTACTTTTAAACTGCACACCGTTGTCAACTATTAAATGAGAAGGGGCTCCAAAAAGAAGTATCACATGATCTTCAATAACTTTAGTGACACTAGCGCCTGTAGCAGTTCGCAGGGGAAACACTAAGGTGGCCTTACTAAAAATATCACAAACAGCTGAAATATATGAATATCCCTTAGTGGAACGGGGCAAGGGTCCCATTAAATCCGCAGAAATTATCTGCCATGGTCTGGTGGCAGTGGGTGCTTTACTACGCAGATGTCCTGCAGGTGGTTTATTTTCCGATTTAATACTGAGACAGGTCCCACATTTCCTGACATATTTGGCAACGCTGGTGGCCATTTTGGGCCAAAAATATTTTTGGGAAACACGGGAGATGGTCTTAGAAATTCCTGGATGTCCACAAGTGGGATCGTCATGGCAAGATTGAATGATTGAGGTGCGGCGTTCTCGTGGAGGAACTAATTTCCACTCCTGACTGGGATGACTAAGTTCGGAGTAACGAGGTTTGATATATTTAAACAATTTATTGTTTTCCACACGCCATAAGGGATAACGATGGGGTTTATCCTGCACTTCTTGAATCATTTTAAGATACCAACGATCGATGGGAGGTAAGGGATCTTCAGCCTGAACTAAATCAACAGTGGTACTGACGGAGCGTGACAAAAAATCAGGGACGGCATTTTCCGAACCTTTTCTATGAATCATTTCAAAATCATAGGGCTGCAGTCGCAATGACCACCTGGCCAGGCGACCATGAGGGTCCTTTAAATTATGCAACCATAATAAAGAGTGGCAATCCGTAATTACCTGAAAGTGATACCCCTCTACGTAGTGACGCACATGCTCAATAGCCCAAATAACACCTAAACATTCACGCTCAGTAGCACTGTACTTACGTTCTTGAGCAGTCAGAGAACGAGACATATAACAAATAACTTTCTCCCCATCGTCATATTGTTGGGTGAGAACGGCCCCAAGGCCATAAGCTGAAGCATCAGTTTGAAGAATAAAGGTCTTAGAGAAATCAGGACAAACCAGTAGTGGAGATGAAACAAGTTTTTCCTTTAGCTGTTTGAATGCCTCTTCGCATTCATTGGTCCAAGACCATGGAGTCTTTTTTCTAGTAAGATTGGTCAAAGGTGCAATGATGGTGGAGAATTGTGGTACGAAACGTCTGTACCAAGAAGCAGTTCCGATAAATCTTCGTACTTCCTTGACATTCTTAGGTGGTGGGATGTCTAAAATGGATTGTACTTTTTCAGGATCTGGGCGCAATCCCAGTTCATCAACTACATAACCCAAGTATTTTAATTGAGGACGGCAAAATTGACTCTTGGCAAAATTCACTGTAAGTCCTGCATTATGAAGACGATCAAAAACTTCATTTAAGGTGGCCATATGGGATTCAAAGGTTTGCGAAATAATAACGATATCATCAAGATATACAAAAACAGAAGGTTGGAGGTCAGCTCCAAGAACAGAATCCATGAGACGCTGCCATGTGGCAGGCGCTCCTGTAAGACCATACGGCATGCGTACAAAACGGTATAAGCCGCCACGCACACAAAAGGCAGTGCAATCACGAGAACTCTCCGCGACAGGAATTTGCCAATATGCACTCTTGATATCTAAAGAACTTAAATATTTAGCATCTCTTAATTGATCCAAAATGGTAGAAATATAGGGCAAGGGATACGAATCTTTTTGAGTGACAGAGTTTAATTTACGATAATCAACACAAAAACGATAGCTATTATCTTTTTTCTGAACTAAACAAACAGGTGAGGCCCAAGGACTGTTACTAGGTTCTATGATTCCTTGCTCTAACATTTTTTTTATCTCCTGGTCAATAGCTTGTTGTTTGATTGGTGACGCAGGATAATATCGTTGTTTAATGGGTTTAGTATTTGGCAATAATTGAATTTCGTGAGATACTAAATGAGTTTTACCTAATGATTTGCTCATGAGTACTGTTTTCTCAGCGACTAATTGATCTAATAGGTTCTTTTGATCAACGCTCAAAGAGGTAGCACTAGCTGTACTATTAATATGAATTTCAGGGTCCTGTTTACTAAAGTGCCAAATATTCTGACGTAAGGCAGGCACTATATTCATGGCCATCCAAAAATCTACTCCTAAAATTAATGTGTGTGGCAAGTCAGGCACAACTAAAACATCAATTAAACAAACTTTGCCCTCTAGGCAAAAAGGTACAGTAATAAATCCTGTACTTACACACACCTGTCCGTTCGCAACTGTACACTCAACAGCTTGCGGTTTTAGACAAAAACCCAAATTACTCAAAATCTGATAGCCACGCGAGCCAACCAGTGTTCTAGAGGCTCCGGAATCTAGTAAACCTATTACAGGATAACCCTTTACTTGAACTTCTAAATATGGGCGTTGATCTCCAGAAACACGAGAAATGACATAATCGAGAAAAATTTTACCGGTATTTGATAATACAGAGGCTGGGGTCGAGGAAACAGCGACGGGGACGACCTCTCGACCTACGATCGTCTCCCCCTTGCGTTTTCCGAGCATCGAGGACATGTGCCTACGGTCACGTTAGGTTGACCACACTTATAACAAAATTTCTTCCGAGCTTTCTTACAATCATTAAATCCATGCCCTCGGTCTCCGCAATTGTAACACCGAAAATCTCTAGACACTTTGTCTGAAGATGCTTTAACTGAATTTACTGCAGGTTTATTCACTGCTTCGCGCTCAACACCAGATGTCGACACAAAAGCAAAATCTGGCTCTACATAGGTGTTACGCCTGCGTGCCGGTGGACGAAAACTATCTGCCCTAAATTTCTTTTTCTCGAGCTTGAGGCATTCATCCTCAAGCTCCGCCAATGTCGTTACTGTTGGCAATTGCATAATATAAAAAGGTGATAAATTTCTAGATATAATTCCCAATTGCACATCCTCCGATGCTTCCCCATAACGTCTAAACATTGATAACATGCATGAAAAATAGTCTATGAATGACTCAGATGGATCTTGAGTTCTTGACAAAATATCTTGAAACAATCTAGATTGATAATCTGGTGGCTCATAATGCTTACACAATAATGCCGATAAAGTCGGCCAACTGTCAAACCTATGTCTGTTTGACCTGAACCACAGCAAAGCTTTTCCTTCAAATAAATCAATGGCGGATTCAAACAAATCGCTTTCTGAAACTCCGCGTGCAGTTCTTAATTCATTAACTCTTTCTAAAAATTGATGCACCGAAAATTGTCTAGAATCCCCATTAAATTTCAAATTCCATTTTCTAACTGGCGAAAAATTACGCGACGCGCGCGATACTGTAATTGGACTAGATGCCTGTGCTGTTATTCCGCTAGCATAACTTGCTGCACCCGTACTCCCTAATGTGACACTCTGTAGATCATCAGTGACCTGATCCACTTCAATAGTATCTAAGTGTTGTAACAATTCTAATAAAATTTGAGTACGTTTCTGAGATTGTTCTGCGTTTAACTGTGCAAGAGGTAACCGATTGATTCTATTCATACAATGATGAAGGCGAGTTTGAATAGCCGCAGAACTACCACCCGGTGACAATGCGTATTTTTCCATTGTTGGTTTAAGATCTTTGAGCTTAGCTTCAAGCTCCGTTAATTCCTTGTCAATATCTACCTGATACTCTGGATATGACAAAGATTCTTTATGTTTTTCTAGTTTTAACAATGGTCTCAAAGCCTTTCGCAATTGTTCTACCGTATCATCGTTCGTTGTAGGTAACCCTCTTAAGCTCAGTTCGTAGACTAATTCGTCTTTACGTAAGTAGCTTACATTAATAGTTAATGACGCCATGTTTACAAAATTAACAACCACTGAACAATCAGACTACAATATTTACAAAATCAAAACTGAATTAACTCAATTAATATTAACTGAATATCAAAATTAAATGTCAAAATAGTTCCACAAAATTATTAAAATTGAAAGAAAAGCAAAGCGTACCTTCCCCAACCAATCTAAAATAAAATAAAAATTTTTAAGAAATTTTTATTTTCAAATAATGTTTAATGAAAGAATTCTAAAATTGAAAGAAATGACAAAACAAGCAAAATAATTTAATTTGATTATAAGTAAGTGTTGTCACCAAACACACGCATCACTCTGTATATATATATAAAAATTAAAAAAGAAAAATCTTTTAAATAATCAGAAAAAAATTTATTTTAAAAAAGTGGGTGGTAATTTCACAACACCCTGTATATGTATATTAATATTAATATTTAAACAATTCACGTTGGGCGCCAAATTGTTGCTGAATAATTGCTATACTGAATTGTTTCATATGAGAACTAGGTAAAAGATTTGATTAATTAAACATTTAGCAATTAGCAACTGTACTGGATGCAAGAACAGAGTAATTCGCCCTGTAGCACAGTCTGCATCCAGTGATCCCAGGGTCGTTCAATATTTATTATTGTAATTGAATTTATACCACTAATAATTGAATTAACAAAGAGTGAATAAATGCGTATATTTAATTTAATGACAAAACTCACCTACCTTAATCTTAAGTCTTACAATTCCTCAATCAGAAGTTCCTCAGGTAACCGGTGTTGATTCTTTTAGATGGCTAATTGTTTACATGAATGATCTTGTGATTATGCATGAAGTTATTATTGGACGCCACCTATTTTGACTTGAATCGTTATTTTTTTTTTATTTTATTTATTATCACTAGAATTAGCACATCGTGGCTCCAGGTATATTAGTGAATTAAAATAGGAAACAGTCACTGAGCTTTCGAGTCGCCTCAAGGAACGAGGATTAATTAATTTAAAACACAAGTGTCGTAAACTTAACAATATTTATTACCTAAGACAATTTAAAGCAAAATACAATAAACATTTAACACCAATACATTGATGTTTCACTTCCACATTTTACATTAGATTAAACAATCCCTAATTTAATACTCTGGCCAGATAAAATAAATTGTGGTTACACAAAGATGAACACAAATAACCTATGACAATATCTTGGTTGCAAATACAAATGGTAAATTAAAATCGGATATTAACTCTTGAACAAAATGCAACAACTAATGTATGGATGAATTTGACAAAGTGAATAATTCGTACTGGAACTTTTAAAAGATTAACTTAAAGTTACGATAACATAGGCAATAGTACAAAGATTCTAACAATGAACTCGAAATTTCAGATTAATACTATTGTTTACAGTAGTGTAATGATTCCAACAACAATGTGAACAGAAAAATACAGATTAATCCTATTTTAAAAGTTATCCGACGGACTAAATATTACAGTTTTATTGTTACACAACTAGAAGCAATGGCCGTAGATTTATTACAACGACGGTACAATAATTTCTAAGCCGCTCTGAGACCTAATTAATACGGTAATTTACCTTGGTGTGTGCAGACACGATGCAACGGTCGATGACTCCTGCGGGGGTAGATGTTGTTCCGCTTAGTTTGACGAAAGTTGGTATCCGACGGCAATGGTTAAGATCGTTTCAAATTCCCATAAGGTACATCATCTGGATCTGCCAAGCCTTCTTTCAGGTTGGACTAACGATATTTAGATAATTTTGCACTCACTATGTACGTTAAATCGTCACTCGACTAGCTTTTGACACGGCTATATTACGTACACGATGATAACAATCTTAACATTTGAAATTATGCGTCAACCATTAGATGATAGCCATCGACCAGCAAGGGTCTATATAAAATTACTTCGATGTGTCTACAGTCACTTGGCGGATAATAACTATTAATTATTTTTAAGCGATCTTGCCTTTTTATGCGTACTGTTGGAGAGGGGTGAAACACGCCTGTTTTTGGATTCTAGAAGGTTCTCGACTTCTCCAAGAAGGAATTTTTGCACACGACGCATACGATGTAATAGATTTAATAGCTTCGTTCCCAGGGTATTGTTAAATAAAGGGCTATTGATAAACCCGAGCACACGTGCGGCGTCAAAATTTAGTTGTCGTCATGTCATACAAAAGGGTATTTAAGAAAACTTGTTGTACGTGACTCTAATATTTGCTTTATAAGAAGAATTTTACTTTAGATTATAAATGTTGTTATTCAGATGTTATTTTTAAGAAATGTTAGATGTAGAAGTTATTTTAACAGAAATTGATACGTAGTTGAAAAAAAAATATAAAGAACTGTTTATTCAAGAAGGTTAAACAAGCTTAGCTGTAGAATTGCAATACATATTTAAGTTTTGAATATATTTTGCGTATTGAAAATAATAAATAGTATACAGTATGAGTCAAAAGAATGATATTATAATTAATTTGGAATTCTTAAGTAATTAAATAATTGCTCATTTAAGTAAACAGATATTATTTAATATTTTGAAATGAAATTAGTCAGAAGTGCCAAAAGCACGCAACACTTTCCTATCACCATTTCTGAGCTGGCAGTGAAAAAAGTCTTTGACAGTGTTACTAAACTTGCTAGTAACGGTAGCAAAAGCATTTTGCACAATATTGTTCTTACAACTAAATAATTTTTTTCGGACATTATTTAGTTTTTTTCTTATTGCAGAGTGTTGCCTTCTCAAGTAAGATGCCTTACGATACATTTTTTGGGCCTTCGGAGTTAAATCCTTTTGGAAACGAACCCCTATTTCTTCTAATAAACCTAAAAAATGATCACTTAACACTATTTCCTTTCAATTTCAATTTCTAAGAAATTACCATTACTGTCCTTTTTCGTAGTCATGTTAAAATTTATTTCTGATGAACCTGAGGCTTCTAAACCCAACAGTTCACTTGGAGATTCTTCTTGGGAAAGTGTTTTCTCCACAAAAGGATAACTGTGATCATGCATAATGTGTCCAGTATTATCAGCAATATTTGGAAGATGCAATGTTGGTATAACTCCTTCTTTAAGGCGACCACTGCATGAAAAATCACATTTCTTAAAATGTTTTCCACACACTTTATAGCGACGATGCACTTCCTCCTGTGGCAATGTCTTTAAAATATCGTTAGCAACTGCGTTCAACCACAAGGCAAACAATACTGTTTTACGCGGCAAAGGAAATCTATGCCGGCTATCCTGTAATGGTAAATAAAATCAAGATCAATCAGTACGACCAGTTAATATTTAATATTTACCGTTTTCGACGGTGTACAGTTATGCACGGCACAACCGTCCTTTCCCATCTTACTAAATCTTGCAAAACTGTCCGGGCGTCTGTTGAAAAAAAACATACATTTTATAACCTTATTTCTATAGGAAGATACAAGAGAGCACGAGACAAGAACACAACAAAACCACACCACCTACAATTGGAAGATGAAGTTGTGCATTGTTTTCAAGCGCGTATGTAAGACGGCGATCTATTGTATTACAATAAGTATTATCTCTGATGTCAAAGACGTTTTTGTTTGTTGGCCTCAACCTGTCACGACAACGACGGATATGGCCGCAACCGGGCAAATCCGAGTGCTTGATGTGACACTCCAACAGAATTACACACTAAAACGACGTTCCCTGTCGTTGCTGCCGTTATAACGTGCTCATGTATCAGGACGTCGATAGACGTCGAAAACTCGGGGTGTCACATAAGTCCCAAACGCCAAAACGTCTCCAAACGTCGCTGCCCGTCAACGTGTTAAAGTTAATAATAAGCATTGCAAAAAAATGGAAAATCATATCGCAAATCTCAATATCAATTTATTAAAAGGGCACAGATAAGCATATTTGAAGGAAAATTGAAGGATCTCACCTGTTTTTCTCGTACTTCACGAACCAAAGTTTTACCGGTTGAAAAAACCATACATTTCGAACAGCTCACTAAAATGACGGTATGACAAGGTCGCCGCTTGGCAAATTCAAAACCGTATCTGCGCATAGCTTGCTATATATCGGTAGTGTCTATGGACCCGACTCCGTGGGTTTAAGTTGCAAAATGAGAGCATAAGAATTTTTTTTTAGTACTCATTTTCGTTTCTATTCGCCTTTAAGTTGCGATTCACCCCACTTTACGGTACTGCGTTTTTGCTGTTAAATTGATATGTTTATTTTCCCGAGACCAATATCGGACGATGGACGGATTGTGGCGACCATAAAGCGAAAAAGAGGATTTATCCGTGAACAAGATATTTCGGACCAAATTATCATCCTCGTCGCATTTTCCCCTCATAGCCTCACAAAAGTCAAGGCGATTAACTTGATCATGTTGGAAAATTTCCTGACTCTTTTGTGTTTTAAAGCACTTATATTTATGTTGCTTCACAATATTCCTAACTCTAGTTCTTGGAATGTTCACGTTTTCGGATATTTGACGACTCGAACACGGTTCATTTGCTTCAACAAATGCACATACTTGCACCTCCCGCTCCATTCTTTCGTCAGAAAAAGAACGTTCCTGTCGATCGCTATTGTTGCATTTAGAATAGCCAGTTTTACAACCGGACTTTTCGAAACGATGGACGATATTTAAAACTGTTTGACGGTTTGGAACTGGTCGATCGGGATACGAAAACACAAAACGCCCAACGACTACGGGACGGGTGAATTAAGAACTGCGACGGCAACACCGCACGACTATTTCCTATACCATTTCATATACGATATTTAGATCATGCCGAGAACCTGGGTTGTCCAACGTGTATATAGAATGCATAACTTACGACATATTTGTAAAAAATCGCAATTCGATAAGAGTAAAAGTGGTACTTTCGATCTGAATTTTGAAATTTTTTTTATACAAAAGATATTGAAAATTATGTTTTAAATACTTTTATACTCGTAACGTACTTGTATAAAAAGCATGACTTCTTTATAAATTTATTTAAACTTAGTAGTTGACGAAATATTGGCAAAATTCGATTTTTTCACTGAAGTAAACTGCAACTTCCGGTCTACCAATTTTACTGAAAAATAATCAGATCTCAAGAGGGAGATTATATACGTAAATACAAAATTTGGAATTGATAGCTATAGCGGTTTGATCGCTATCGTGGTCACAGACAGACAGACAAACAGACATTTTTTAAAAACCACTTTTTCGGTATCAGGGGACTTCAAAACCTGGACATCTGCAAACATCTCGAGGTCGAAAATTTTCATCATCACAATACTTCCTTATACTACGTATAAGAACGTAAAAATTAGATACGTAACAAGATTTACCTGGATTATAAATATAAAAAATTGTATGACAGAAAATTAATAAATGGTAAAATCATAGTCATCCATATTTATATCAAAAATTAACATATTTGCGTATCTCTTACTAGCCACTATAGTTTGTTTTTAAATTAAGACGAGTAAATGAAAAAGCCACATTTACATTGCAAATATTACCAGATAAATCACTAGATCATTCTGGCGGTAAATTTGAAATATATTTAAAGCCTGTGAATGTCATAGAACGTTTTGATACCCGTGTAAGAGGCAAAGGCAAATGAAAGTGATTATTGATTCTAGTTTAGTGTTCACGAATTAATTTGTTGGTTAAAAGTTTAATTTATTTTGACAAATAAACAATACAAGTTACAGTTAATAAATTTCATTCGTTGAAGACAGTTCTACATGATTCAGAAAATGTAATAGCAAACTGTTGTCTTATTTAGTTACCACTATATATAGCAACATAACACATAATAATGACTAACTCACTGACTCCTGATTATCTACTCTAAGTCTGAAATCTCGATCAATCAGATCATCTACAATTCCATCTACTCTACACATTTTTATCTCTTCTTGAATCACATGGTCAACACAAGTCTTCCAATTAACATTTTCAATATTTCGTATAGCTTGTAATAAAAGTTCTTTCACTTCCCTCAATTTAAATGTGTTATTCTTGGATGCCACTTTATTTTTTATTTTTTGCCCATATCAATTCTATTTGATAAGTTCACAATGATAAGGTGGCAAACTTAAAACAATTTTATTGTTATCTTTTGCCATTTCAACAATCACATACATATTATACTGTCCTTTATTAATTTTGATTAAATGAAGGAGTTCAGATCGAACCATATCATCCCTGAATTCAATCTGCTTAGCTTCCAGCCATTCCTGCACATCTTTTTTCTTAAAAGATGTAGGGATTTTCTCCAGTTCACGACTATGGTATGATGCATTGTCCATGACTAACAGCATTGTCGGGTAATTTTGGTAACAAACAGCCAAACCATTCTTCAAAAACTGCCGAATTCATCTCCTCATGATAGTCTCCAGTTTTCTTACCTTCGAAAAGCAACAATCCTCCATCAACAAAGCCATGGACAGATCCAACATGTAAAACAATAAGCCTCTTCCCCTTTCCTGACGGTTTTCTAAATCCAGTAGACAGCCCTTCAGTGAATGCCTGACGTCGGTTTTCTACATGGTCTATACAGCCTTTTGCTTTCGTATGCCCTTTAATCAGCCATGTTTCATCCACATAATAAATCGACCGACCTTCCCTTCTGAACTCCTTAATTGAGGTTAAATGTTCTCGTCTCCATCTAATGATGCCGTCTCGTTCTATAAGAATGCTTCTACGGTTCTTCTTCATGTACCTGAAGTTAATTTGCTTCATGAATTT
Source organism: Amphimallon solstitiale (assembly GCA_963170755.1). Lineage (NCBI taxonomy): Eukaryota > Metazoa > Arthropoda > Insecta > Coleoptera > Scarabaeidae > Amphimallon > Amphimallon solstitiale. Next base: position 82,976,627 of record OY720677.1, on the reverse strand, counting down.
TTGCAGTGAAGAACGGCACATGTGTGGTAAATCAGGACGTTTCTTTATTTCAATCAACATGTTATCCAAAGTAGGTAAGTCGTTATTTGGTGTAGCCGTAAATAAATAATATACTTCTCAGTAGTGATGGATAAATGACCGGTCATTTAATTTTGGTCAAAGTTGACCGGTCATTGATCGGTCAATGATCAGTCATCATTCGTCAAAAAGTAGGAGCGACTTAAACATCACGAAATGATTGCTTTAACATCAAGGATTATTTTAATACCAAATAATAGTTCTTAATTAAAATCTTTATAAGATTTATTGATCCATAAAGAATTTTTCTAAAATTGTGCAAGTGAGGTTAAGTTTGAAATTATTATTTAAGTTATTTAACTATAATAATGTTTTGTTTCTCCTTTTAACATATTGCTGTGACTTCTTCTATATTGGTTAATAACCAAATTTTGAATTAATAAGTTAATGTACTTTAGTGATCTCAGGGTCTAAGTGTGAATTTATTATATTTTTATATCAGATGATTTGTCGCAGCCTTGTACTTATTGTGAGTTCTAGCTGTGATTGTGATGTTTACTTTCCCTAGATTCTCCTGGGATGGGTATAAATAAGTAGATATAGAATGTCAGCACAACTTATTTTATTTTTCATATAAATATTTACAAAACATTATCAAATATCATTACTATGCAATACAATACATTATTTATTTCATCGTCATATCCAGTCTCTTTCATCCGCGGTACAAGCACCTTGCAATCCTCAATTCTCTATGAAATTGTTAATGATAAATAAAATAAAATTCACTGCTCTAGTCCTTCATGTATGCTCATGTTTCGAAAATTACTGCTATTCAATTAAAGCGTTATGCCTCGTTGAGTCGCCCCAAACCAAGATTCGCACGTCAATCTAGGACTTACTCAAAGAAGAATTTATTTTTATTGTTTATGACAATATCCTAACTTTCATTGCTATCCGGAAAATTTTACTAATGCTTCGTTGAACCACTCTGAATTAAGATTCACACGTTAATCCAAAGTATATCCAAGGAAGGATTTATTTTTAAATTGTTTAATTAATATTCTAAATTTTTATTGCTATCCGGAGAATTTTTTATTAATACTTCGTTAAACCGCCTTGAATTAAGATTTGCACGTTAACCCAAGACATATTCAAAGAAGAATTTATTTTTAATTCTTTAAGTGAAATTCTAAGTTGCTTTGATATCCGGAAAATTATTAATTCTTCGTTAAACCGCCCTGAATTAAGATTTGCACGTTAACCCAAGACATATTCAAAGAAGAATTTATTTTTAATTCTTTAAGTGAAATTCTAGGTTGCTTTGATATCCCGAAAATTATTAATTCTTCGTTAAACCGCCTTGAATTAAGATTTGCACGTTAACCCAAGACATATTCAAAGAAGAATTCATTTTTAAATTATTTAAACAATATTCTAAATTGCGTTGCCCGATAATTTATGAAGCATTCATGAAGGTTCTTTCATTTATTTAGTTTAGAATTGCAAGATGGAGTTTATTTTATAGTGCTTGTACTCACTTTTCTTCGTTATATAGCATCTCAAACTCCTCCTGGTATCCCAGTCCCTTCATTTTTATTAAATTTATTATTGCGGCTTTTGTGCGATCCAATCGCGTTGCTTGGCGTCTCTTTGTATATCTGGAGCGCACTTATCGTTGTCGTTTCTTGCGACTACGGTGTTTGAATCTTAAGGCGTTTATGCCTTTAGACCCTTTATTTCTTCGGCGCACTGGTTTCACTATTTCCTTTTTAAGTTTTTAAGAGAATCCGGACTTCTTCACGACTCACTCCTTTTCGCTTGTGTCCCGCTTTTTATAATGATAAACATCTGACAAGCGGCTTATTTTGTTTTTAAATCGTGCGTTTCGTTTGAATTTTCGTCTGTCACGCCCCTCGTGTTGATTTCGATAACTATCGAAATTATGTAATCACGTGACCTTGTTTCCACCATGTTTGTTGTTGTTATTATTTTACATATCTTTTTATTTTTATTCCATGGACATTTTGAATGATTTTATTCGTTGGTAAGTATTCTTTATTGTATTATATTATGTACTGACTAATGCTTTATTTATTTATTTTAGCCTGGAATGTCATTTATGCGTGAATAAAATTATGTACCATCGCATATTTAGATGTACATTCTACAATGTCTTTTTATTCTGTAAATATCAGTGCATTTGCATAGCCAGCATAATGTTTTATTTTCAATGATGTACTAGGCCCCAATATTTACATTCTGCGTGCGTTAGTGTATATCGAAAACAAGCAAATCATATATCTTTGTATGCGTTTTGGTGTCCCTACGGACGAAAATACAATTGCTCTTGTGGCCGTGAAATAAGTGGTATATATTTATTTATTTATGTATATAGACCTTTGTTTAATATTGTATTTTTGGTTTTAGCTTGGTCTTTCTTAGAATATATTTGTGTATAGAGGAAGATAAACAAATCGTGCCTCTTTACGTACACTCAATAATATTTAATACAGAAAATATAAGTGAAACGTGTATAGTGATACATAACATTTATTCTTGACAATGTTGGTGGTTATAATATTGATATTCTTGGTGATTAATTCTCATTCTGAACCATTATTGCTGCTTAAAGAGTGTGTTCTCGAGTGACCTACATTTTTATTAACCACTAATAATAATGCTTTAAATTCTTATATATCCTTTTTTATTAAACGGAGGTCAGTACTTGAATATTGTTTTATAGAATATTTAACATGATTTTGTGCTCTAATTTATTTAAACATTGTTTTATACTTTCCACTTTTATTTTTAATTGTGAATGCTATTATTTTTACGGGTATGCAACCCATATTGCATTGTTGTGTATACTGCTGCCTAGTTATGAATTTTTAAGTGAACACAAAATATAATTAAAACTACATACATTTATATTAATTAGTGAGTTTATTCTGTATTTTATTTGTTAAAATATTTATTATATTGAAATATATAAAATTGTAATTTATATTAAATATGTAAAATTATTTTTACTTAAAAATAAACATAATAATATTTTATTTTCGTTGATTTTTATTTGTTTGGTTTCTTTATTTTATTTATTCATTTATTTACAAGAAAATACCACAGCATATCCCAAGTTAAGAAACTGTCAATATGCCATAGTTGACTACGGAAAATATGGGCATATTGCATTTTCTTTACTTAATGGTATTTTCTAAACATTTACTTAGCTAATATTCTTACATCTAATTTTACTATATCTTCATGTGGGAACTATCCCTTTTTGTTCCTTAATATCTATTTACATAACTTAAGTGCTATAGTCTTGGGAACTATCCCTTTTATTTCCTTAATACCTATTTACATAAATTAAATAATGTGTTCATGGGAGCTGTCCCTTTTTACTTTAATGCCTTATTTATCTAGCTTAAATAATATACTTCTGGGAACTATCTCTTTCATTTTCTTAATATTTATATACAACTTAAATAGTATAGTTTTGGGAACTACCCCTCTTTATTTTCTTAGTATTTATTTACACAACTTAAATAATGTAATCTTGGGAACTATCCCTCTTTGTCTTTTAATATATTTATATACAACTTAAATAATATAATTTTGGGAACTGTCCCTTTTTATTTTTGTAATATTTATTTACATATCTTAAATAATGTAATCTTGGGAGCTGTCCCTTTTTATTTTTGTAATATTTCTTTACATATCTTAAATAATGTAATCTTGTGAGCTGTCCCTTTTTATTTTTGTAATATTTATTTACATATCTTAAATAATGTAATCTTGGGAGCTGTCCCTTTTTATTCTCTTAATATTTATTCATATAACTTAAGTAATATATTTTTGGAGCTATCCCTTTTATTTCCTCATGGGTTCATATTTTTCATCGTGTGAGTTTTATATTTTAACTTTACTCCCTTCATTTTTGTTTGATATTTTGGTTTGGGTTTTACACCTTTCATTTTTAATCGGAAAGTGGTTCTTAATTTGTTTAAAGTGAACATATACTAATATATAATAAATTGGAGATATCTTCTTCGTGTGGGTTCAATATCTTTTGCGTGGCATCAATTAAGCCTACAATTGATATGCATGTATAAAATCTTATTGCCTTCCACATATCAGTCGGGGAATTTATCTTGAAGAAATGGTATTTTCTTTTTATTTTCTTAATGTTACCAGCCCAAAAAGAATCTTTCAAAGCTATCGTAGCAAACCACTGGGTATCTGTGTACTTCATTGATAATGTTTCCTTTGGATCTTCTATATTTTTCTCTTTTACAGCGATAATTGGACTGATAAAGTTCGATTCTGCTTTTTCTATTATCTTGTTCTTCAGCATTTCTTTTATTTCTATAATTTCACTTAAATAATATTTACTGGGAAATTGGATATGTTTTCACATAGAAAGGTTCCTTTTCATTTACCTCGAGCTTATGCTCGTAATTTCTAACCAAGCCAGGACTGTCGTCGACTAGTCTCTTGTGCTTATTTTTAAAAGATTGCTCACATGATTTTTACACTTTTCATTGCAATTTATACTTGTACCATCCCATTTTTAATGTGAAGTCCTTATTCTCTGGATGCTTCACGAGATGCGTACATTTATTGTCATATGAATTGTTAATCATTTCTTGCGTGAGTTCCTTTTCTCTCTCTTCTACATATAATTTATTAATTAATTTTATTTATTTCTTTACTGGTGCTTCTTCGCTCCATAGAATTATCATATCTCTTATGTGAAAAGTCTTGTCCTTCATATCCAGTCTTGTGCTATATTGACTTAAAAAGTCCATTCCCAATATGCAGTTGCAATTTTAATTATTTACTACTACAAATTCTGTTAGTAGGTTTATTTTATTTATTTACATTAACGCAGAAAACTTTATCAATGGTTACCAAAGATTTTTATTTTGCTGTAATGAAGTTAATCTTCTTTATAGGAATATATCGTTCTTGTTTCTCTAAAATTTTCATTTATAACGCTGTGGTCGAGTAGCTCTTATTTTATTTATTTCCTTTCCCAATTTTGATTGATATCTGTGGTAGTTCATTGGTTATTTTCATCGGATCTTCATATTTGTATATGTCTCGTTTCATTTTCCTTGATTGGGGTGTCGTTGTTGAAGTCAGCTAAGGTTAGAGTGGTGTCGCAACGCACCAACGGAGGTCCCCTTTTTATCCTCCGCCTTGCTCCTTGATTGGGGTGTCGTCGTTGGCTAAGGTAGGAGTAGGGTAGCCACGTCCCATCGGAGGTCCCCAATTTATCCTCCGCCGTGCTCCTTGATTGGGGTGTCGTCGTCGGCTAAGGTAGGAGTAGGGTAGCCACGTCCCATCGGAGGTCCCCAATTTATCCTCCGCCGTGCTCCTTGATTTATTGGGAATTTATTTTCCCAAAATCTTTAGGCGAAAATCAATAATGTTTTTGTTGTGTCGAAGTATATCCTTGATGTACGTCGTTGTTGCTCTAGGTTCTCTATCTTCTTGGTTACTTGTACGTATATATATTGACTGGTAAAGTGATACTTTATTTTCTTTATTTATTTCTGTGGCTATACTTATCCTTCCCTTTTCTATCAGTGCAACTTCTTCGGTCCACCTCAGTGTTTTAACTTCCTTGTGTGTCTTTGAAAATTTTTCAAGTTGTATAATCAGTGCCTGTCGTTTCCATGAACCTGTGTATCTTCCTGCTCCTATGAATATTTCTAATGTTTGTCGTGAAATGTATAGATGTGAATTCTTGTCATCTTCTTCTTCATATAACAACGTATCCAAATGTGTTCTTAGAATTTTCTTGTTGGAGTCCATGTATTTGGTTCTTCTCCATGTATGTATTATTGTGGAGGCTTCTTTGACTTTTGTAACTATTTGTACATCATCTTCATGGGTTGGCATATTCCTCGTAATTTCTTCGTTGTTGGTGTTTATTATTTTATTTTCTAGTGATCCTTCTTCGTCAAATCGTTCTATCGTTTCGTCCATTCTGTCATTTGTTCCGTTTATCAGTGATTTGTACGTATTCTCACACCTTCTTGTATTGTCCCTTATTACTTTGGCTAAACCTGACACAGACTCTGTTATTTTGTTCTCTAAATTAACATTTAACTGACGCATCTCTGTTCGAAAATCTTGGAATTTCTTGTCAATTCCTCGATTTATTTTATTCAGATTCTCATTGTTTTCTTTCATTTCTTCATTATCTTGATCCAATTTTTTATTTAGGTTTTCATTGTTTTGGTCCATTTTCTGCATTAGAGCTTGAAGCAAATTTTCCATTTTGTCTTCCCATGGTTTTTCGCCTTTATTTTTATTGTTTTCTTCAGCCATCTTTATTTTTGTTTTATTCTATCTCTTATTCACCCTGTCCCAATAGGAGAATATTGTGTGCTTATGGCGTTTAAAGGAAAGTAAATTCACACAGCCTTTTATCGTTGAGTGCCAAATTAAGGTTGATCTTGGCCAACGATAAGCTTTTCGACGTATGGGTGCCAAATTAATATATAAAATGTTGTAGGCTTTAACACAGCCCTTCTCGTTGGGTCGCCAAAATAATGCTGTGACTTCTTCTATATTGGTTAATAACCAAATTTTGAATTAATAAGTTAATGTACTTTAGTGATCTCAGGGTCTAAGTGTGAATTTATTATATTTTTATATCAGATGATTTGTCGCAGCCTTGTACTTATTGTGAGTTCTAGCTGTGATTGTGATGTTTACTTTCCCTAGATTCTCCTGGGATGGGTATAAATAAGTAGATATAGAATGTCAGCACAACTTATTTTATTTTTCATATAAATATTTACAAAACATTATCAAATATCATTACTATGCAATACAATACATTATTTATTTCATCGTCATATCCAGTCTCTTTCATCCGCGGTACAAGCACCTTGCAATCCTCAATTCTCTATGAAATTGTTAATGATAAATAAAATAAAATTCACTGCTCTAGTCCTTCATGTATGCTCATGTTTCGAAAATTACTGCTATTCAATTAAAGCGTTATGCCTCGTTGAGTCGCCCCAAACCAAGATTCGCACGTCAATCTAGGACTTACTCAAAGAAGAATTTATTTTTATTGTTTATGACAATATCCTAACTTTCATTGCTATCCGGAAAATTTTACTAATGCTTCGTTGAACCACTCTGAATTAAGATTCACACGTTAATCCAAAGTATATCCAAGGAAGGATTTATTTTTAAATTGTTTAATTAATATTCTAAATTTTTATTGCTATCCGGAGAATTTTTTATTAATACTTCGTTAAACCGCCTTGAATTAAGATTTGCACGTTAACCCAAGACATATTCAAAGAAGAATTTATTTTTAATTCTTTAAGTGAAATTCTAAGTTGCTTTGATATCCGGAAAATTATTAATTCTTCGTTAAACCGCCCTGAATTAAGATTTGCACGTTAACCCAAGACATATTCAAAGAAGAATTTATTTTTAATTCTTTAAGTGAAATTCTAGGTTGCTTTGATATCCCGAAAATTATTAATTCTTCGTTAAACCGCCTTGAATTAAGATTTGCACGTTAACCCAAGACATATTCAAAGAAGAATTCATTTTTAAATTATTTAAACAATATTCTAAATTGCGTTGCCCGATAATTTATGAAGCATTCATGAAGGTTCTTTCATTTATTTAGTTTAGAATTGCAAGATGGAGTTTATTTTATAGTGCTTGTACTCACTTTTCTTCGTTATATAGCATCTCAAACTCCTCCTGGTATCCCAGTCCCTTCATTTTTATTAAATTTATTATTGCGGCTTTTGTGCGATCCAATCGCGTTGCTTGGCGTCTCTTTGTATATCTGGAGCGCACTTATCGTTGTCGTTTCTTGCGACTACGGTGTTTGAATCTTAAGGCGTTTATGCCTTTAGACCCTTTATTTCTTCGGCGCACTGGTTTCACTATTTCCTTTTTAAGTTTTTAAGAGAATCCGGACTTCTTCACGACTCACTCCTTTTCGCTTGTGTCCCGCTTTTTATAATGATAAACATCTGACAAGCGGCTTATTTTGTTTTTAAATCGTGCGTTTCGTTTGAATTTTCGTCTGTCACGCCCCTCGTGTTGATTTCGATAACTATCGAAATTATGTAATCACGTGACCTTGTTTCCACCATGTTTGTTGTTGTTATTATTTTACATATCTTTTTATTTTTATTCCATGGACATTTTGAATGATTTTATTCGTTGGTAAGTATTCTTTATTGTATTATATTATGTACTGACTAATGCTTTATTTATTTATTTTAGCCTGGAATGTCATTTATGCGTGAATAAAATTATGTACCATCGCATATTTAGATGTACATTCTACAATGTCTTTTTATTCTGTAAATATCAGTGCATTTGCATAGCCAGCATAATGTTTTATTTTCAATGATGTACTAGGCCCCAATATTTACATTCTGCGTGCGTTAGTGTATATCGAAAACAAGCAAATCATATATCTTTGTATGCGTTTTGGTGTCCCTACGGACGAAAATACAATTGCTCTTGTGGCCGTGAAATAAGTGGTATATATTTATTTATTTATGTATATAGACCTTTGTTTAATATTGTATTTTTGGTTTTAGCTTGGTCTTTCTTAGAATATATTTGTGTATAGAGGAAGATAAACAAATCGTGCCTCTTTACGTACACTCAATAATATTTAATACAGAAAATATAAGTGAAACGTGTATAGTGATACATAACATTTATTCTTGACAATGTTGGTGGTTATAATATTGATATTCTTGGTGATTAATTCTCATTCTGAACCATTATTGCTGCTTAAAGAGTGTGTTCTCGAGTGACCTACATTTTTATTAACCACTAATAATAATGCTTTAAATTCTTATATATCCTTTTTTATTAAACGGAGGTCAGTACTTGAATATTGTTTTATAGAATATTTAACATGATTTTGTGCTCTAATTTATTTAAACATTGTTTTATACTTTCCACTTTTATTTTTAATTGTGAATGCTATTATTTTTACGGGTATGCAACCCATATTGCATTGTTGTGTATACTGCTGCCTAGTTATGAATTTTTAAGTGAACACAAAATATAATTAAAACTACATACATTTATATTAATTAGTGAGTTTATTCTGTATTTTATTTGTTAAAATATTTATTATATTGAAATATATAAAATTGTAATTTATATTAAATATGTAAAATTATTTTTACTTAAAAATAAACATAATAATATTTTATTTTCGTTGATTTTTATTTGTTTGGTTTCTTTATTTTATTTATTCATTTATTTACAAGAAAATACCACAGCAATATGAACTTGAACTTTTTGTTAATTTAAAATGTTTTAAAACTTCAATACATATGTGTATTTTCAATTTTGTAGTTGTTTTTAAAATACTTAAAAATTCGTTTAGAATTAAAAAAAAAAAGGTTTTATGAAAATGAAAATATATTGTACGGGTCATATAATTAATATACGTAACATGCCTATTGGATATAATATATGGATTATAAAATAAAACAAAAAAAAAACTTAAATAAAGATACTATAAAACGAATCAAAAACAAAAATCACTTTCCGTACAGATGGCATTCCAAATCTTAATCGTTTTCCACTATGATCTTTAACGTTTCGGATGTTTCATTGCCAGGATCTATTTCTTCATCGTCATAATTTAGTTCTTTATTGTCATCATAATCTATTTTTTCATTGTCATCGCCTATTTCTTCGTTGTCATAATCTATTACTGCTTCTTCATTGTCATCGCCGACTTCTTCGTTGTCATAATCTATCTCTTCATTGTCACCATCTACTTCTTCATTGTCATAATCTATCTTTTCATTGTCATCGTCTACTCTACTTCTTCGTTGTCATTTTCATCAAAACTTTCCGACCCTGCCTCCTTCATTACAGTACCTTGATTATTTGTTTCTGTTTTATTACATGTATCTTTATCTAACATTCCAACATCATCTTCTGTAAATAAATTTAAATTATATTTAATGGCAACTAATTTACTGGTTCTCTCAATGGTCAATTTATTTCTTTTTTGTTTGTTTTTATTAATGAAAAATATTTCCAATTACGCTCGCTGCTGCCAGAAGTTGCAGGGAAACTCAGTATTACTTTTGCAATTTTTGTTATTTCCTTGTTTGCAAAAAAACCTGTCCACCAAGTTATTGGATTCATTGTTTCTGCAGCTTTCCAATATATTTCTCTACTAAACTTCTCTCGTATTGCTCTATATTCTCCCAATTCCTGCATAACAACTACAGTATCAATACCTAAACGCTCACTCATTTTTAAAATTTCATCTTCACCCTGAGTTATTTCATCTTCAGTTAAATTTGTATTTTTTAGTTTTGGATGTAATATAACAGCAGCATACTGAATTGGATACAAGATAGTTTTCATTCTCTTTTCAATAAAATTTAAAATTTGTGTTCTTTCCCTTTCAGTAATTTTTAAAATTTAGCAGTATATATGCTAATGAAGGTGTATCGCCTTCTAAATTATTTATTGCAATTGCATTGGTTTTAGAACTTTAAAACACCTCTCCACGTTGTACCAAAAAGCGTCTTCCCCCAAAACCAGTTTTTTTTTTTATACAAGTGACATTTTGTGTAATTAACCTTTTATCCAGAACTGCCATTTGTAGGTAATCTTTACTCTTAATTAAAGATTCAAGGGTTTTACAAAAAGAACTCCATCTTGTTTCTATTGGAACAAGCAAAGCGATTTCTTTTCCATTTTGTTCCAGCTGTATTGACTTCAATACTGCTTTAGGTATGTGCTTATTGTTAAAGTATTGTATATCACACCGCGGGTGAGGTCGTTTACAAAAATAATGAAGAGCAGCGGTCCCAGAACACTTCCCTGCGCTATTCCGGCCACTTGGTGTGCCAGCTGACTCTGTTTGCCATCAATTTGTACAAAGCGCCTATGGTCGTGCGCATAAGACTTCATTAGTTCCAGAGGCACCCCCCTAAATCCGTAATATTCCAATTTGTTCAAAAGTATGCTATGTGACATGCAGTCGAAGGCCTTGCTTATGTCACAGAATAAAGTCCCACAACTTTGATGGTCCTCCAAAGAGGTAGAGATGTACGTTATTAAGTCAAGAATGGCATTTACTGTACCAAACTGCTTTCTGAACCCATATTGTTGTGGTATCAAGTAGCGGTTCTCTTGCAAGAATCCGACAATCCTTATTGCCATCAGCAGCTCCATGATCTTACCGAAGACCGGCATAATGGAAATTGGCCTGTAGTTGGAAGGGTCCATCGTAGATCCCTTTTTATGCACCGGAGTTATACGAGCTATTTTCATTTTGGTCAGAAATACTCCTTCACAGAAGCACTCATTGAAAATATGAGCTAATGGATCCGCAATAGCCGTAGCGGTGGCTTTTACAGCAATGGCATTAACATCATACACGTCCAATGTAGTTTTCTTCTTTAGTGCGTTGATGCAGGATATTACCTCTCCTGGCGTAGTGGGGAAGAAGACCATCGACTTGCTGTTTGTTTGCAGCTTTGATAGCAATTCCGAGGATATGGCATTAGATGAAGACACATTCTTTGTGACTTCACTCGGCAGTTCCGTGTAATGTCGAATGAATTCTTCGGGTGTTGGCATGTTCTTCGGTCCGTTGTTGTTTTTTTTTTGGTCTCTCGTTTTATTATAGCCCAAATAGATTTCTGTCTATCATCAGATTCCATAATTTGCTGCTTGTTCCGTTGCTTTTTATTTCTCTCCATTTGTTCATTGTAGAATTTTTTATACTTTCCAAAATACCTCCCAATATCATCATCTCGTGCCTGTTTGTACGCTTCATGAAGCAGTCCTAGTGTTTCGCCCATTTGTCGCAATTCATCGTTGTAGTAGAGATGCTTAGGTTTCCGATTGCTCTGAACTTTGACGGCAGGATAAGCTAACCCGATAATTTTACAAAATATATCTAGGAAAATGTTAAATTTTGCCTCACCATTCGTTGCACGGAATACCTCAGCCCAGTCTTGTTCGAGAATCATTTCCGAAAATATCCGCTTGTTTGCTTCACTGAAGGCTCTACACAAACGTGTACCTTCTTCGATAAGGTGATTCCTCGTGCTTACATTAATTATAATGGCCTCGTGGTCTGATATTGCGGCACCGAACGTGTCTGCATTCGAAGTATGGAGGGTGATATTGAGGAAAATGTTGTCGATGCATGATAATAATAATAATAATAATAATTTATTGATTCTCTTTTACGCAAAAGCGTATGGAATAAGTCAAAATACATAATACAATCTATAGAAATAATGAGACAAGGTCTACCAAAAAAATTCACAGATTTTGCAATCCTTGCAACCATCGGGGACATTGGAAATGATAACACCATATATGAAACATGATTAACTGTTTATTATACATACAGTTAGGTACATGAAAAAAAAACGCTTTGAACAACATAATAAACATTTGGTTTAAACAAAGAAACACTTTTCATATAGGTGAAGAATATGGTACAACTACCAAGTAGATGTATCAAACTTGTCGCGGCTGCTACTGGTAGAGGCCCCCACGTTTACATTATCTTCATCATCACTTGAAGATGCATTTTGGGCTAGCAATTTGCATCGATCTCTTTCAACGACTTTGTAGTTCCTTGCGAGTTGCGTCGATCTACGATCAAAGCCAGTGCTGTATCATTACTGAACACTCCCCACTTCCCAGTCCCCACTCACACTATTCCGCGGCTCGACGGCCGAGCTGAACCGACATCTGCCGGATCTACACGTCTTGCGTGACTCGACCTCGACACTTCCGTCTTTTGGCCTTGAACGAAAACCTGGTAACTTGGTCCCCATATACGAACATAAACATTTCCAATGTTAAAACTAACACAAGTGCATAAATAGACAAACATAATTACAAATTAAAGTCAGTATCAAAATAATCTCCAATGTTATAAAAAACACCATTAATTAAGTGTCTTTTTAAATGTTTTTTAAAATTGGCGACAGTTAGTGACCTAATATTAACTGGAATGTGGTTATATATCTTAATGATCTGCTGTTTTACACTGTTCTGGATTCTTGTCAATCTGGTATATGGCGGTATCAGTAGAGCACTCGCAGTTGCGCGCGTGGCGTATGTATGATCCGTCTGTAAAGCTCTGAAATACGTATCATAGTGCTGTTTAGCGAAAATCGAACACTCAAATATATACATTCCAACCACAGTAAGTAAATTATTGTTTCTGAATGCGCTCCTGCAGGAGTCTCTCACCCTCATGCCAAACACATTCCGAAGGCACCTTTTTTGTAATATCATAATTCGTTTAATATTAACACAGTTACCCCAGAAAACAATCCCATATGTCAGACTGGATTCAACATACGCATGATAAGCACACAGAGCGGCACCAGAGTTCACCGTACTGGATATTGTTTTTAGGGCATAACAGAAACTTGAGAGTTTTCCAACAATATATTCAATATGTCCCTTCCAGTTCAAGCTGCTGTCCATTCTAATGCCAAGGAAGAGGCTATGATCCGAAGAAGTGAGTGTGTGATTTCCATAATTTATATCACAAGTTTTGTTTAGATTGGAGAATAAAGTGTAAGTGGTTTTTTCGATATTTAATAACAGTCTATTTTGCTCAAACCATTTATTCATAGAGTCTAGTGTCTCTATTATATGTTCCCGCAGTTGTTCTATGTTAGGAGCTCTGAGTACCACAGAGGTGTCATCAGCATAAAGGGTCATTCCATGTGCAGACGCATTCGGGATGTCATTGACATAAATTATGAATAGCACAGGGCCCAAGATTGAACCCTGTGGCACACCCCGTCCTATGGTACCCCAATTTGATAATAGCTTTTCATCATTTTTATCTTTGGTCATTACACGTTGCTTTCTGTCCTTTAAGTATGATTTTAATAGATCATAAGCCGTACCTCTAAAACCCATTCTGTATAATTTATCCAGCAGTATCTCATGATGAACCCTGTCGAAAGCTTTTGACAGATCCATGAACAATGCCGCCACGCATTCATTATCATTAATTCCATCCAGAACATCCGTCACCACTCGATAAATAGCTGTGTTGGTCGATCTACCCTTTCTATATGCATTTTGACAATCTGTCAGTAATCCATTGTTGTCAAGGAAATTGTTGACTCTTTTTAAAATAATCTTTTCAAAAATTTTTGAAACGTTCGACAATAACGCAATTGGTCTGTAGTTATTAACATCTGACCTATTCCCCTTTTTATATATCGGTTTAATGATTGCTTTTTTAAGTTCACTTGGAAATTTAGCCCGTTCCAACATCAAGTTTGCAATATGATATAATGGGTGTGCAATGTAGACAACTGCTTCTTTTAGCAATTCATTTGGGACCTCATCATATCCAGTCGACTTTGTGTTTTTCATGGACTTTATTATGTCCAATATTTCCGATACGTCCGTGGGATACAGGTAGCAGGTTTCCGGACAGTTCACTACAGTATCATAACAGGGTTCAATGTTCTTAGGTTGTACTGTGTCTGCTTTCAGCAGAAAGTCATTTATATGATTTGCTATTTCTAACTCGGTGTCATTATCGTTATCTGTTTGGATAATTTTTATATTTATTTCTTCTCTCTCTTTCTGCCCCGTTACTGTCTTTACCAGGTTCCATGTAGCTTTAACTTTATTTCTGGAATGCCTCAGGTAATCAGAATTGAATCTGAGTTTGGCATTTTTGATTTCTTCATTAAGATGTTTAGAGTAGTCGTCGTAGTATTCCTTGTCAAGGCGTCCCTTCAACATTTCTTCATAAAGCTGTCGTTTTATTTTACATTTATTTCTAATTTCTGCGGTCAGCCATGATTTATGTTTATTTTTATTCTCTTTTATAGATACTACCGGTGAAGTGATGTCCATTATGTATATTATATTCTGTATGAAGTATCTGTAGCTGGTATCAACTTCCATACTTTCTATGCATTGTGACCAGTCGAGATTCGATAGTAGTTGCGTCATTTCTTTTATTTTGTTATGATTCAATACGCGTTTCTTTATAACTTTATTACTTGTGGTGTTCCTTTGTACATTTCCGTTTATTGGAAAACAGATCTCTTGACCGAGATGGTCCGATAACCCCGAAACTATTACTTTACTTTTAGATGACATCTTGTTAATAAAAATGTTGTCAATGATTGTAGCGGACTGCCTTTGCACTCTGGTTAGTTCATAGATTGTTTGTATGAAATTGTGGCAGCCAAGAATGTCCTTCAGTTGTGTAGCCGATTGGTCATTAGTATTTCCCAAATTTATATTGAAATCTCCGCTTATTATTATTGTGTACGTACTAAACTTTTGACCCAATATGTCCAAGACATCCTCCATAATTTGAAAGAAGATTTCAGGGCTTCCGCCAGGCGACCTGTAGATATTAATCACTACAGTTCTAGCAGTGGTCAATTTTATAGCACTAATTTCAATATCCAATTCCCTGCTTTTCTCTCTCAGATATTCTAGTTCTTCAAATGATGTTCCGTCCTTCACCAAAATGAAAGACCCCCCGTGAAGCCTGCTTGGTCTGCAATAGCATGATGCCATTGTATATCCATCAATAATTATATGTCTTGCGGTTTTTAACCAGTGTTCACTGATAGTCAGCACATTAGAAATATATTTAACAAATCTGTTTTGTTAGCCAGACTTTGTATATTTTGGTGGATTAGAGTTATTTCTACGTTTGGCTTCGATTTTTCGATGTTAATCGATGCGAGGCATTCCGTCGAAAATTTTTATACGGTCTAACTATGGTATTAGATGGCCAAAGATTTTCATCATAAATCAAAGATGATTTGCTTTGATTTATTGCTATTTTGAAGGCAGCTATCTCTGTATTTATTATTTGTAATTTAATACATTCCGATATTTCGATATTATTCTCGAGTAAATATTGTTTTATATTTTCCGGCATCGTATTTTTTTCTAATTGTGAGATAAAGATCCATTCCCTACTTTCAACGGCTTTTATTATTGTTGTGTTTTGATTTTTTCCTCTTAAAGTTCTTCTGGATTTAACTTCTTTAAATTCACCGTCGTTTTTCTCTATATCCCGTGGCAACACCTGTTCAGTTGAATCCTGTGGTATTTGTTCTGTGTTTTTCGCTGTTAATATACCTTGAATCTTTGACAAGGCCGTTTGTTCTGTCTTCGTCTTCGATGTCCCCTCGTCGCACGCATTACCAGTGCCTACGATTTGAGATTTCATTTTACTGGTAGATCGCGTTTTATAAACCATTTGTGTCTCCGGTTCATTGTTCATTATTTGACTGATAATCTTATTATGTTCTTCTATCTTTTTATTCTGCGCGTTAATATGTTCAACGCACGTATTCATTTTACTTTCTAGCTTTTTTACTATTTTTAAAATTTCACACACCTCCGCGTTATCAGTTTTTCTCCTGCTGCAGTCGTTACACTGCCATTTCACGTTATCCCCATTATTTTCGAAGAATTTTAGTTCACTGGGTTTATACTGACTACATAAATTATGTAATCCTAGCACGTTACACTTAAAACATTTCAAGTACTTGTCATTTTCACTGAAAATTTGCGAGCATTTAACGCAACGCACCTCTACCGTCGCCATCTTGCACACACATGTTCGAGTTTGCCCCTGTATACGGGTGGGTTTCTTTATGGCTGGTTCCAGATTGTAAGATCCCATTGTATTTAACAGATCATGCGTTTGAGGAGTGGCCTCCAGAATATTTACGTTGTAATCTCCCGTTATTAGGATGTCGATGCCATTATTGAAGTTGTTAAAGATATATGTTAGCACCTCTTCTATTGTTAGCAGGAATTCATTCCAATTCCCCTCGGGTGATCTGTAGACTGCCAATATTACAGTAATAGCTGTTCGTAAAAAACATGCTGAAATTTCACAAGTCATTTCCGTAGATTTAGCACAGAGATTTGGTATCGGCTCAGCTACGATATCAGTTCTAGCGTATATTGCAGTGCCCCCATGGCTGTGCCTCACTCTAGAGAAATGACTCACCAGATTGTAGTTATCCAAGCTATAAAAGATAATACCACCAGCGTGAAACCAGTGCTCAGAGAGGCATATTACCTGGATGTCGTTATCCAAGACTAGTTTTTCTAGGGATCCTGTTTTGTTTGAGAGGCTTTGAATATTAAGGCACATTAGCTTCAAGTTCATTTCTTGTTTAAAATCTTTGTTTGGTGCTAGCGATTCTCTTTTAGATAGGCAAGTCGCTGTAAAAAATGGTTAATTCGTACACCAACTGGCCATACCTCTTCTTTCATTATATTTTCCAATTGATCCTGAGGCACTGACACCTTGAAGGAAGAGTACTCCTCCGGATGTTTCGATTTCAACTGCTCGCATTTAAGATTTGTAAATTTTTTTGATTTTAGGTACTCGGTTAATGTTTCAGTAGAGATTAAGGGATTCAATCTGAGGACATGGAGATGCGAATATTTTACAGCACCTCTGATCGAGATATTTGAAGCACTACCGCTTATTGCTGGATTATTCCATTTGTTTACTTTCGTGTTTCGATTCACCGTAATAAATCCCTCATTTTCCTTTACTGTCTCAGTATTGACATTGTTATCCGTGACAGTCACTTCCACATTTCTCGGCTTTGTTACAGTTTTAACAGCTTGGCTGTATCCTCCACTACTTGGGTGAGTTACGCTGGCATCAGAGGATGAATATAACTCCCCCGCTCTGTCCATAATTTGTTTCTGTCTATTCTGCATCAATGCAATATTTAAACCCTGCTCAAACTGGTGTGTACTAATTGCTTGCACCATATTTATTGTTGCATCTGTTTGCATACTATGCCCTGTATTCGCCCCACCAGTTCCATTAGTCAGCTTCTTTTCATTACTTGCTCTTTTATGCTATTTGCTTTATGCTCTTTGCCACCCTGTATCAATGTTTCTAGTGACTCGACTTTTTTGGTGAGCTTCTCAATTATTCGGGTTTGGTTCAGTACTATCTTTTCCAATTCCTCAACTTTCACCGTCTTTAAATCCTTTTTAAGAGCACTGATATGCTTTTCTAGAAGGCCATTTATAATTTCTTCGAATTTTTGTTGCGGCAGATAAACATTGTTTTCATCTCTGTACATTTGTTTATCTGATCTAACCTCACTTTCTTTGTGCAACAAATAATTACATCTTCACCCTTGTAATAGTACAGCCCCTTAGTTGGTCGACATATTTAATAGTACGGTGTTTAAAGTTACATAAAAATGACTAAAATGCCCCAAAGTGGGGTGTTCATATGTAATAATACAGATTTAAATAATATAATTAAAATGACTCAAATAAATAAAATGACTTATTGAATGCTCCGCGTAATTAGCTCAGATAAATAGTTCGGTTTTGCATAAGACTCTTAATTTCAAGACGGTTCGGGTATTTAGACACTAAGATTATTTTTCTGAACGTACTATTACTTCTTTTTGATAATCCAAATTTCTTATATTAAGGTAGACAAATAATACGCAAAAGGATATTTAAACATTATTAATATATTGATTAAAACACCATCAACACAGATCAGGTTACAAACAAATGTTACAGAACAAAACACAATTCAAATGGTAGGTCTCAATACAACTTACGCATCAATTACAACATAGGCAAATATAATAAAACAACAATGCAATGATGCTTTACCTAGACAATATACCATGGATTTAAATAGATGCTAATTGAATTGTTTTATAAAAAGCATGCATGATATAGGCCTTGAATTTGCTTATTCGATGGGTACCTTTATGAAGATGCGGTGACCATGAAACGGTGTTTTCACGGGCAGCTTTCCCAGGGTAGATTGAAATCGCCGTCTTCTTTGTCCCGAAATACGGCACACACTTGTTTTAATAAAACTTTTACTTCACTTGGCACACTATTTGTTTTATTAAACTTATATCTGTTTTCTCACTAGGCTTTTTCCTTTACTTTTAACTAATGCTTAGAATGACTATATTTGTATTCGCACTATTAGCCTGTGAGATCGCTCCACGTTGGGTGCGGTCCAGTCGTTATTTTACTTAAAGGGACCTGCGAACCTACTTGTTCACGGGCTAGGGAGCGTCTGCCTCTTACTCTTCGCTTAAGGCACATCTCACCGTATTCTTTTAAGGGGGTTCCCCGGGCCACCTATGTACTTTACTTTTCTTCATAACATTCAAGGTTCCACGTGTCGGTTGCACACAAACTGTTTCTTGTCTATGTCGCATAACTTCTTGGCTGACTCCGATATCATTGACGCCACTTGTGTTTTCTTTCTTTCACACAGATACACCTACGCACTATTTCTCTTTTACATATACAGAATTTATATAGGAACATTTTAAACAGGAATATAATAATTTAATACACATAAATGAATAATACATGTTTCCCGATCTGTGTTGATTTATTATCTACCTTAATTTCATGATATACATTACCTTAATATAAATATTTTGGATGTTATATTATATTTATATTTTACTCATTATATACAGGGCCTACCGTTACAGATACCACCCTTTGCCTTTTCTGATAGGCTGATAAGTCTAAATGAAAAGCAAATAATAGTAACGTGTATATAATAAAATATAAGAAGCTACAAAATTAATGTTGAGATTATATATATTTCTGGTTTGCTAACTGAATAGTCATAAATGAATAGATATGTATTGTATATTTACAGACTAATTTTCCATACACCCTATATCTCTGTTGGATCTTTTGGCGGTTTTTTATAAACGTCAACAGATGTTGATAAAATATTATTAATCATTTTTGATGAATGATCAAAGTTCGTATTGGGTATCAATTCGTCATCTGAATTAAAGTCTCTTTCTATTGTAACTTGTTTCTTCTGACTGTGCATGATATTCTTCCAACTTTATTTCCTTTGGAGGCTACGTTTATTTTATACCACGGTGGCTTTATTTAAACAACGATAAGGCATATAAAAAACAACTAAATAAAAATTTGACAACAACGCTATAAAAGAAAATTCTTTTCCGTTCAAATTTTACTCCATTTTGCCTTTAAAAGCTCCGCTAATTGTATAAAATGTTTATTTACTTAATTCCGGTGACCCCCCAACCAGGTGTGCCTATTCCTTTGGATCAGCCTGTATAATACGTCGCCAATTTGCTTCCAAAATTACCGCTTATTTGTGTCAAATATTTTGGGTTTTATTCCTATTTACCCCCCAATAAAATGACCTGTCTTTTAAAACACCCTGTATAATACGTCTTATTGTACCGTATACCTTATATGCTATGCGCCCTGAAAATGTTTACACAAACTTTTGTAACACCCTGTATATCAAAAAAAATATACTTAAATTGTCTACCTTTTAATTCAAATTTAAATTGCACTTTTATTTAAAAATTAAAATTTTGTTCACAAAAATTTAAAAATTACGTGAAAATATTTCTAAAATATTTGAGCAAACTTTGTTCCTACCAACTACTCAACACAAATTTGAAATAAATTGAAAATTTAGTGCCTTTTCGAGCCCACCGGCTGGTGCGCCATATGTAATAGTACGGCCCTAAAGTTGGGCACCATATGTAATAGTACGGTGTTTAAAGTTACATAAAAATGACTAAAATGCCCCAAAGTGGGGTGTTCATATGTAATAATACAGATTTAAATAATATAATTAAAATGACTCAAATAAATAAAATGACTTATTGAATGCTCCGCGTAATTAGCTCAGATAAATAGTTCGGTTTTGCATAAGACTCTTAATTTCAAGACGGTTCGGGTATTTAGACACTAAGATTATTTTTCTGAACGTACTATTACTTCTTTTTGATAATCCAAATTTCTTATATTAAGGTAGACAAATAATACGCAAAAGGATATTTAAACATTATTAATATATTGATTAAAACACCATCAACACAGATCAGGTTACAAACAAATGTTACAGAACAAAACACAATTCAAATGGTAGGTCTCAATACAACTTACGCATCAATTACAACATAGGCAAATATAATAAAACAACAATGCAATGATGCTTTACCTAGACAATATACCATGGATTTAAATAGATGCTAATTGAATTGTTTTATAAAAAGCATGCATGATATAGGCCTTGAATTTGCTTATTCGATGGGTACCTTTATGAAGATGCGGTGACCATGAAACGGTGTTTTCACGGGCAGCTTTCCCAGGGTAGATTGAAATCGCCGTCTTCTTTGTCCCGAAATACGGCACACACTTGTTTTAATAAAACTTTTACTTCACTTGGCACACTATTTGTTTTATTAAACTTATATCTGTTTTCTCACTAGGCTTTTTCTTTTACTTTTAACTAATGCTTAGAATGACTATATTTGTATTCGCACTATTAGCCTGTGAGATCGCTCCACGTTGGGTGCGGTCCAGTCGTTATTTTACTTAAAGGGACCTGCGAACCTACTTGTTCACGGGCTAGGCTGCGTCTGCCTCTTACTCTTCGCTTAAGGCACATCTCACCGTATTCTTTTAAGGGGGTTCCCCGGGCCACCTATGTACTTTACTTTTCTTCATAACATTCAAGGTTCCACGTGTCGGTTGCACACAAACTGTTTCTTGTCTATGTCGCATAACTTCTTGGCTGACTCCGATATCATTGACGCCACTTGTGTTTTCTTTCTTTCACACAGATACACCTACGCACTATTTCTCTTTTACATATACAGAATTTATATAGGAACATTTTAAACAGGAATATAATAATTTAATACACATAAATGAATAATACATGTTTCCCGATCTGTGTTGATTTATTATCTACCTTAATTTCATGATATACATTACCTTAATATAAATATTTTGGATGTTATATTATATTTATATTTTACTCATTATATACAGGGCCTACCGTTACACCCTCTACCACTCTCGCCTGACCAGCACAGCTCCTATGATAATTAGCCCCGCACTTCACACAGTCCAGAGAGTCAACTACTTACCTTTTTTTTACAATGCTTACACATTTTTACTTCATCGAGCGGTTTGCCACAATCAACGCCCGCCATATTTGATTCAAAACACAGTGATTAGTATCTCTGATCGAAATTCTCAATACATACCTGCAAAATTCCACAATGTCTTCAGATAAGTCTTAATCGTCTTAATTAATTAGGTACCTCGTGTTACTTTCGTAAATAAAATAAGTCGTAAAACCGAGGGGTTAATCACTGTGAAAATTTTTGTACAACAAATTCCAATTCCAAAAATTCCAAGAAAAATTCCAAAATTCCAGAAAAATTCCCATAATTCCAGAAAAATTTCCATAATTCCAGAAAAATTTCAAGTCTTGAATTTATAACACGCATGCGCACACATGCTCATTTAGGTATTAAAGAATGGCTTATTAATTGAATTTAATATAATATTATGTATTTATAACCTTAAAACCCAGCATAGCAGTTCTGAAACGAGTTAATAAATTTCTCTAATTTAATGAACAACAGTGAATCTCTTTATAGCTGATCTAAGTGATCTGATCACCATAATCAATCAACATTTTTGTTATGTAGGTACTCAAGTTTCTTGTGGTGTTATAGTCAAAATCGAGGTCAAAATATAAAACTTCATTTTTATTAAAAAAAAAAAAACAAAAAACAAAATAAATACATAATAAAAATACTCACAATATAACAAAGGAGTATGTTATTAAATAAATAATTAATTCTTAAATCTGTGTAATCTGTCTGAACTTATTCGTTTGTTATCTCGTCCAACAACCAAACTAGACTGCTTTTTCTTACGACAACAGGTTGCTTGTCTCCAACTTTTACAACAATCAGGTGAGAATTTGAATCAATTGTTTCATTCTCGTCAACAACTCCAAGATGCTTTAAGTTTAGATAATTGATACTCTCAAGCAATCTTAGGTCATCTTGATATTCTTCAATTGATTCAAAATTCTCACCTGATTGTTCGGCAGACTCTTCAAGCAGCAGATCTTCATCGAAGTCAACATCTTCATTCTAAAAATAAATAATTATTAAGCTTATTTGGAATTATTACTCCTACTAAATTTCTTAATTGCTATATCATGAGGATTAGACTTGTCTTAAAGCAAAAGGATCGGAGCTTGTGAAACGTCTTGGGCGGTTGCTTTCAAACGGAAAACAAAAAATTATCGTTCACAATTAAAGTGGAAAAATTGTTACCCAAGTAAACCCAACTCAAACTTCGAACTTTAGACGATTATGAGTCCAAATTTTGGTACGCTTTCAAATTCAAACAGATCGAAGCTGATCCTCACGATGGCGATGTATACTTGCTTACCTGATGATTATTTCGAAAAGCTTGATATGTCGTTTCAAGAGTACCATATATAGAGAGTCCATACTCAATTCCAGTAACCAACGCCTCATGCTCGGCAATAACTATTGTGCTCTTAATATCTTCTTTAGTAGGCATTGAGGTATTCATAGCAACTTTTGTTAGTACTGATAATATCTTCAACATACAAAAAATATATACTTACTTCTTTCCCAATCTTGGTAATTTTATCCCCTTTGACGGTAACTCATTATTCAAATCTTCTTGTAAATTTATTCTACCGAGTCTGTATAATACATCCAAAATTGAAAAGTTGACTACAGTTGATAACGTAGTACTCATAGAACGTAATGTTCGAAAGAACTGTTCACAAGGTTGCGAAGAATATAGATGAGGTAGAAAGTTCTCATTATTTACTACGCCATTATTATACAATAACAAAGTTAAAGCATGAGCATTTAGTTCTATGCCAATGTAAGTATTTCTAGTTATGAAGTTCTTAGATAAAGAACAATTTTCTGTTTGTAGAAGCCAACTACGCCACATTCTACATATAAAAACTACAAACCAAATCTTCTGTAAACGTTGTAAGGGTTGGAGATTTTCGTTTAGGAAAGATTCCGTCACGTATCTGATTATTTTTAAGTAAAGTTGTGTTCCTCTACTGTTCACTACATACTGGTCCAATAGTTGCTCAACATTTTCAGTACAGATTCTTTCCACTCCATCATAATTCATTTTATCACTACCATCCACATCTTGTTGTCGTATGAAGTGTTTATCCTTTTTTATCAGTTCCATCAATTGAATTAAATGATCTCTAGATACGTTAAAGGTGCCTAGTTTCAATGAGATTTTGTTATTCAAAAGTCTATTTCTGAGTTTGCCGTCAATATGCACAGTGTCTTGCACATAGTACATTTCAGTGGAGTTTGTTAAAGGCATGGAAAACCATTCGCCAATTTCACTACAAACATTTTGGCCTAGATTTGAGCTTAATTCCATTGCTCGCAAAATACGCGAATCGCCGTCCCCAGATGCACCCAGCACAATAATACCTAAAAATGTATTTTACTACAGTAATTATTAAAATATAAATGAACTTTTTTACCTTTTTCAGCTGCTGCAGATTTAATTAGCTTCCATCGATTCATCACATCCATAGATTTAAATTTGTTATCTGTGCCAAATAGGCAAAGACAGAATGGAGGTGCCTTAACTTCCAAAGGTTGAATTAAAATCGTGTACGCTATGCTAGCAGTAGGGTAATTTAATATATAATTTTCTATTGTGACAGCATCTGTCGCTTTGAAATAATTGACTACAGGAGCACCATTTGTGAAAGGTAGAACAAGGCCAACTAATGTATTTGTTGCAATGTCGTATTCAACTCTATCCACTACTCGAGTACCATCTTCAGATAACCAAACTACATTACTATAATTTCTCTCTTTTAAATAGTCTTGCAACTCTATTACTCTAATTTCACCTTCTACAGGCCTTTTTTTGTTTGTTTTAAATATCTGGAAATTGTAGACATTGATGGCAGAGGCAAATTTGACTGAAGAATCTCATAAGTTTTCCTTCCACCAATCAAAAATAAGTATGTAGAAAATTTTTTTATAACTGCCTCATATCTGTCGCCTTTGCATCCTTTAATTGTCTTTGACAACGTTACAAGCCTATTCACAAGGGAATTCACACATTCGCCATCATATTCTTCATCTGAATTTGAGTTCAAATTTCCTCTTATTGACTTGGAAAAAGAAACAAAGGATGTTTTTATATTATCAGTAGAAAGTATTAACTGCCTTAGACCTCCAGAAAGTGTAGTAAAATAGTTCGTTATTTTTTGCTGACTTTTTATTGCGCCTGCAATATTCAATTTTTTCTTCGTTCTAAAAGATCTATTATATTTAGTATATCGGTGATACTTTTTGTATGATTTCTTTTTTAATTTTGCCATCTTTCCCTTTTCTAAGGACGTTGTATCTACGGAGACTGCGTCTCGTCCCTTATAGACGTAGTCTCCAGAGCTTCCCCCGATGTTGATGGACCGGGCATATTGGTAACATAGTATGTATGGTCATCCACTTCACTGATTTCTTCAGTTATCAGGTTAGAATTGACCACACCATCAACAAATTCAAACTCATCTTCATTATCACCTAATTTTATTTACTATGTGATGCAATTGAGTTATAAGACACTTCTTCCGCACTTGATTTCGTAAAATATGCTTCTATGGTTCTTTGTGATGAAACTATTGGCTGATCTGAATGTTCAGAGATGTGATGATTATAATTAGACACGATCCATCTACTATTGGCTCTGTTATGAATATCGAGGTGAACTGTAGTTTTTCTGTCACAGAGAATGCAACCCACTGTTCCAGAAAGCGTTTCATTTCCTTTTTTGTCAACTCGAACTGAAACTGTCAATTCCGGATCGCCTGCGAGATTTTTTTTTTTCAAACAATTCTGAATGGATGTATGGAGCTTAAATTTTTCTTTATGTAAAGTTCTTGATTTTGAATTCTCGCCTTCTACTACCGCAGGTTTTATTTTTTTTGAGGAAATGTTCAAACAAAAATCGTTTTTTCTTTTTAGCCTTTTCTTGAGCTCACTCTTTAAAAATTGTAGTGAGCTAACGTGGCCTGGTAAGATTGAAAACTGTTCTGCCTCAGTAATAAGCTCTCCACCATATTTTTGAAGAATATTCAGAGGTTTGCCCTGTAGTTGTCTTCTTAAGAAGACTTCCATTTCACCACCAATCCATTCGTCAGAAGCCGTAGCCACAGCAAGACCGCTTGTAAAACCACATGCTTTCAACTGTTCGTTTACTATATTCGGCAGTTGTCCTAAAATTTGACTATAACAGTTGTGAAAGTTTTCCGAAGATTCACCTAAATCCATATTTCTGAAAAAAGATAATAAAACACGGTATTAAAATAAAAATCAATACAATGTTTAAACAAAAAGGGTTTAAGTTCATCAAAATTGAACAAAATATGCAGCACTGTGAGCGGTGAATTTTCCAATGAACAAGTGCAGTAAGGGCCTTACAAAACACGTTTTTCTTCTTCTATTGATTATACATATTGCTCAATACAATAATTAGTGGCTGTTAATATATCCTGCAATAATTGTGATAAAACTCCATTAGTTAAAGTGGGTGTTAGTAACAAATATTGACATAAACAAAATACATTCCTTCTACTCAAGCTAACGTGGAGCAGGACAAACCCACAAATCAGTGCATTGAGAGGTCTCATTAATGAAGCAAGAAGAATAAAAACGAATGCAACAACGGCTCTTACAGCACCCAAATAACAAAAGCAGTAAAATGTCGTTCTCATCCAACTCGTTTAGGTGCTCACATTGGCTTGCAATTCTAAACTTGTTGGCTAAAGTGCTATTTTTACTGCCTTGTTACATAGATAGGTAATTAATTTATATTTTACCACATTTTCATTTAAGTACTTTATTTTGTGAAGAATCATTGAAACTGATAAGTGATAATGAAATTCCTGCTGTAGACACCATTGCTTTTGAAGTAATACCCGAATCAGATTTTTTCACTCGATCTTTCATGTTCATCATCTGTAACTAATAAAAAAATATATAATTGATGTTGATTCTTCTGATGATTATTACACTACAAGAACAACTATTACCCATGATGAGTTTTTACAGTTATTATTATAATGCTACCAAAGATAAAATCCTTTTTGTCTCAAAGTGGAGGTGCATATTGTCAGAATGGAAGGAGTGACTTAAAGAGTTTCCTTCCATCCTCATAATGCTACCAGTTTTTATAATAATATGATATGTACTGCTTTGGAAATAATGATTTCATATTCTTTCATCCTTTGCTATGCTAGCAGTAGGGTAGTTTAATATATAATTTTCTATTGTGACAGCATCTGTCGCTTTGAAATAATTGACTACAGGAGCACCATTTGTGAAAGGTAGAACAAGGCCAACTAATGTATTTGTTGCAATGTCGTATTCAACTCTATCCACTACTCGAGTACCATCTTCAGATAACCAAACTACATTACTATAATTTCTCTCTTTTAAATAGTCTTGCTACTCTATTACTCTAATTTCACCTTCTACAGGCCTTTTTTTGTTTGTTTTAAATATCTGGAAATTGTAGACATTGATGGCAGAGGCAAATTTGACTGAAGAATCTCATAAGTTTTCCTTCCACCAATCAAAAATAAGTATGTAGAAATTTTTTTTATAACTGCCTCATATCTGTCGCCTTTGCATCCTTTAATTGTCTTTGACAACGTTACAAGCCTATTCACAAGGGAATTCACACATTCGCCATCATATTCTTCATCTGAATTTGAGTTCAAATTTCCTCTTATTGACTTGGAAAAAGAAACAAAGGATGTTTTTATATTATCAGTAGAAAGTATTAACTGCCTTAGACCTCCAGAAAGTGTAGTAAAATAGTTCGTTATTTTTTGCTGACTTTTTATTGCGCCTGCAATATTCAATTTTTTCTTCGTTCTAAAAGATCTATTATATTTAGTATATCGGTGATACTTTTTGTATGATTTCTTTTTTAATTTTGCCATCTTTCCCTTTTCTAAGGACGTTGTATCTACGGAGACTGCGTCTCGTCCCTTATAGACGTAGTCTCCAGAGCTTCCCCCGATGTTGATGGACCGGGCATATTGGTAACATAGTATGTATGGTCATCCACTTCACTGATTTCTTCAGTTATCAGGTTAGAATTGACCACACCATCAACAAATTCAAACTCATCTTCATTATCACCTAATTTTATTTACTATGTGATGCAATTGAGTTATAAGACACTTCTTCCGCACTTGATTTCGTAAAATATGCTTCTATGGTTCTTTGTGATGAAACTATTGGCTGATCTGAATGTTCAGAGATGTGATGATTATAATTAGACACGATCCATCTACTATTGGCTCTGTTATGAATATCGAGGTGAACTGTAGTTTTTCTGTCACAGAGAATGCAACCCACTGTTCCAGAAAGCGTTTCATTTCCTTTTTTGTCAACTCGAACTGAAACTGTCAATTCCGGATCGCCTGCGAGATTTTTTTTTTTCAAACAATTCTGAATGGATGTATGGAGCTTAAATTTTTCTTTATGTAAAGTTCTTGATTTTGAATTCTCGCCTTCTACTACCGCAGGTTTTATTTTTTTTGAGGAAATGTTCAAACAAAAATCGTTTTTTCTTTTTAGCCTTTTCTTGAGCTCACTCTTTAAAAATTGTAGTGAGCTAACGTGGCCTGGTAAGATTGAAAACTGTTCTGCCTCAGTAATAAGCTCTCCACCATATTTTTGAAGAATATTCAGAGGTTTGCCCTGTAGTTGTCTTCTTAAGAAGACTTCCATTTCACCACCAATCCATTCGTCAGAAGCCGTAGCCACAGCAAGACCGCTTGTAAAACCACATGCTTTCAACTGTTCGTTTACTATATTCGGCAGTTGTCCTAAAATTTGACTATAACAGTTGTGAAAGTTTTCCGAAGATTCACCTAAATCCATATTTCTGAAAAAAGATAATAAAACACGGTATTAAAATAAAAATCAATACAATGTTTAAACAAAAAGGGTTTAAGTTCATCAAAATTGAACAAAATATGCAGCACTGTGAGCGGTGAATTTTCCAATGAACAAGTGCAGTAAGGGCCTTACAAAACACGTTTTTCTTCTTCTATTGATTATACATATTGCTCAATACAATAATTAGTGGCTGTTAATATATCCTGCAATAATTGTGATAAAACTCCATTAGTTAAAGTGGGTGTTAGTAACAAATATTGACATAAACAAAATACATTCCTTCTACTCAAGCTAACGTGGAGCAGGACAAACCCACAAATCAGTGCATTGAGAGGTCTCATTAATGAAGCAAGAAGAATAAAAACGAATGCAACAACGGCTCTTACAGCACCCAAATAACAAAAGCAGTAAAATGTCGTTCTCATCCAACTCGTTTAGGTGCTCACATTGGCTTGCAATTCTAAACTTGTTGGCTAAAGTGCTATTTTTACTGCCTTGTTACATAGATAGGTAATTAATTTATATTTTACCACATTTTCATTTAAGTACTTTATTTTGTGAAGAATCATTGAAACTGATAAGTGATAATGAAATTCCTGCTGTAGACACCATTGCTTTTGAAGTAATACCCGAATCAGATTTTTTCACTCGATCTTTCATGTTCATCATCTGTAACTAATAAAAAAATATATAATTGATGTTGATTCTTCTGATGATTATTACACTACAAGAACAAATATTACCCATGATGAGTTTTTACAGTTATTATTATAATGCTACCAAAGATAAAATCCTTTTTGTCTCAAAGTGGAGGTGCATATTGTCAGAATGGAAGGAGTGACTTAAAGAGTTTCCTTCCATCCTCATAATGCTACCAGTTTTTATAATAATATGATATGTACTGCTTTGGAAATAATGATTTCATATTCTTTCATCCTTTGCTATGCTAGCAGTAGGGTAGTTTAATATATAATTTTCTATTGTGACAGCATCTGTCGCTTTGAAATAATTGACTACAGGAGCACCATTTGTGAAAGGTAGAACAAGGCCAACTAATGTATTTGTTGCAATGTCGTATTCAACTCTATCCACTACTCGAGTACCATCTTCAGATAACCAAACTACATTACTATAATTTCTCTCTTTTAAATAGTCTTGCAACTCTATTACTCTAATTTCACCTTCTACAGGCCTTTTTTTGTTTGTTTTAAATATCTGGAAATTGTAGACATTGATGGCAGAGGCAAATTTGACTGAAGAATCTCATAAGTTTTCCTTCCACCAATCAAAAATAAGTATGTAGAAATTTTTTTTATAACTGCCTCATATCTGTCGCCTTTGCATCCTTTAATTGTCTTTGACAACGTTACAAGCCTATTCACAAGGGAATTCACACATTCGCCATCATATTCTTCATCTGAATTTGAGTTCAAATTTCCTCTTATTGACTTGGAAAAAGAAACAAAGGATGTTTTTATATTATCAGTAGAAAGTATTAACTGCCTTAGACCTCCAGAAAGTGTAGTAAAATAGTTCGTTATTTTTTGCTGACTTTTTATTGCGCCTGCAATATTCAATTTTTTCTTCGTTCTAAAAGATCTATTATATTTAGTATATTGGTGATACTTTTTGTATGATTTCTTTTTTAATTTTGCCATCTTTCCCTTTTCTAAGGACGTTGTATCTACGGAGACTGCGTCTCGTCCCTTATAGACGTAGTCTCCAGAGCTTCCCCCGATGTTGATGGACCGGGCATATTGGTAACATAGTATGTATGGTCATCCACTTCACTGATTTCTTCAGTTATCAGGTTAGAATTGACCACACCATCAACAAATTCAAACTCATCTTCATTATCACCTAATTTTATTTACTATCTGATGCAATTGAGTGATAAGACACTTCTTCCGCACTTGATTTCGTAAAATATGCTTCTATGGTTCTTTGTGATGAAACTATTGGCTGATCTGAATGTTCAGAGATGTGATGATTATAATTAGACACGATCCATCTACTATTGGCTCTGTTATGAATATCGAGGTGAACCGTAGTTTTTCTGTCACAGAGAATGCAACCCACTGTTCCAGAAAGCGTTTCATTTCCTTTTTTGTCAACTCGAACTGAAACTGTCAATTCCGGATCGCCTGCGAGATTTTTTTTTTTCAAACAATTCTGAATGGATGTATGGAGCTTAAATTTTTCTTTATGTAAAGTTCTTGATTTTGAATTCTCGCCTTCTACTACCGCAGGTTTTATTTTTTTTTGAGGAAATGTTCAAACAAAAATCGTTTTTTCTTTTTAGCCTTTTCTTGAGCTCACTCTTTAAAAATTGTAGTGAGCTAACGTGGCCTGGTAAGATTGAAAACTGTTCTGCCTCAGTAATAAGCTCTCCACCATATTTTTGAAGAATATTCAGAGGTTTGCCCTGTAGTTGTCTTCTTAAGAAGACTTCCATTTCACCACCAATCCATTCGTCAGAAGCCGTAGCCACAGCAAGACCGCTTGTAAAACCACATGCTTTCAACTGTTCGTTTACTATATTCGGCAGTTGTCCTAAAATTTGACTATAACAGTTGTGAAAGTTTTCCGAAGATTCACCTAAATCCATATTTCTGAAAAAAGATAATAAAACACGGTATTAAAATAAAAATCAATACAATGTTTAAACAAAAAGGGTTTAAGTTCATCAAAATTGAACAAAATATGCAGCACTGTGAGCGGTGAATTTTCCAATGAACAAGTGCAGTAAGGGCCTTACAAAACACGTTTTTCTTCTTCTATTGATTATACATATTGCTCAATACAATAATTAGTGGCTGTTAATATATCCTGCAATAATTGTGGTAAAACTCCATTAGTTAAAGTGGGTGTTAGTAACAAATATTGACATAAACAAAATACATTCCTTCTACTCAAGCTAACGTGGAGCAGGACAAACCCACAAATCAGTGCATTGAGAGGTCTCATTAATGAAGCAAGAAGAATAAAAACGAATGCAACAACGGCTCTTACAGCACCCAAATAACAAAAGCAGTAAAATGTCGTTCTCATCCAACTCGTTTAGGTGCTCACATTGGCTTGCAATTCTAAACTTGTTGGCTAAAGTGCTATTTTTACTGCCTTGTTACATAGATAGGTAATTAATTTATATTTTACCACATTTTCATTTAAGTACTTTATTTTGTGAAGAATCATTGAAACTGATAAGTGATAATGAAATTCCTGCTGTAGACACCATTGCTTTTGAAGTAATACCCGAATCAGATTTTTTCACTCGATCTTTCATGTTCATCATCTGTAACTAATAAAAAAATATATAATTGATGTTGATTCTTCTGATGATTATTACACTACAAGAACAAATATTACCCATGATGAGTTTTTACAGTTATTATTATAATGCTACCAAAGATAAAATCCTTTTTGTTTCAAAGTGGAGGTGCATATTGTCAGAATGGAAGGAGTGACTTAAAGAGTTTCCTTCCATCCTCATAATGCTACCAGTTTTTATAATAATATGATATGTACTGCTTTGGAAATAATGATTTCATATTCTTTCATTCTTTGCAACTATGCAACACGCAAAAAAAGTATCAAATATAACTAGATTCTTTGGGTTCTTTTCTGGACCCGTCAAAACACTCAAAACCACCACAATATTTCAAACTTAGAGTCGTGTTAACTAGAATCAGACTCGAAAGTGCACACTCCTCTGAACAGTTTTTTTGTCGTTAAATCATTCTTACCCAAAGTTTCTTAACCTTCGTCATATCCTAATTTAAAATAGGGATAGATTGTACGATTTCAAATTTTCTGTAACAAGCATTGCATGTTTATTGTCCCTTTGTCTTAAAAGCAAATTTCAAGCCCATTTTACATCATTTTTATAGATAGCAAAGAACTCGTTTACAGTGGACCTTATCTCGTTTTTGTCTCGATTCCTATTTCTAACTTCTTTTATTAATCCAAGAAAAATTGCTACAACTACTACACGTACCTACCTTTTTAACCCTCACTATCACGTTTCGCGATCACGTTCTCTGCTAACAAAGATTTTTAAAAAACCAGCACCAACATTAAGGACGTAGCACGTAGCAATTGCAACTAACCATCAACGAACAAACTAAACTTGCAAAGGAATAAGGATGCGAATTAATTCATAACTGCGAAAGACGCTCACATTATTCTCACGATCAAAATTCAGAAAATCAGAAAGGACGGAAGGACGCTAACCTAACAAACGTTGACAGTTGACTTGACGACTCCCGGACTCTGTAACGTCATCCTGCGCTTGCGTACGAGCATCCGAAAATTCCGGAAATTCCAAAATAATTACAGAAATTCCAAGAAAATTCCAAAATTCCAAGAAGATTCCAAAAATTCCAAAATTTCCGGAAAATTTCCATAATTCCAAAAAAAATCCATGGGGTGTGCAACAAATTCCAAGTGACTAACCCCTCGCGTAAAACGTAAAACTAAAACTCACATAACCTCATCAGTCATCAGATTCTAGCTGCGTTCGGGTAGGCAACTCCAAGTACACTAAGAGTGGAGTGAGAGCGGAACGGATACGGAGTGGAGTGCAGGTAGATGTTTTCGGAACACAAAGAGTAGATACACGGCCGAACGCAACAGAGTTGGATAATATTCAATTTCTAACCTTAAATGTGTGGAATGTGTCAATAGTTAGTAGCAGATACAGATCCATAGTTGTTAAAGACATGAACCAAAATAGAAGACAGGCATTAGCAATGACAATACACAATGCTAGAATTATATTTTTTGAAGATGATGATAGCGATTCTGAAATTTTAGAAAAATTTGAAAACTATGCAGAATATACAGTACCCAGAATGAATAACTTACAATTTCGACAACATTTCAGAATGGAAGCAGATACATTTGAAGATTTATTAAAACGAATGTTCAATACCCAACAAGACAATCCCTCACATCCATTAAACTTTCCCAGAACTGTCTTGGAAAAAGAAGTCATGATTACTATATGGTGTTTGGGTAATCCCGAGAGTTTTCGGTAATTGGTGGAACGGAAAAGTGAAGAAATGCTCAAATAAATAACTGCATGTTCATTTGCAAATATTAGTGCCCGTGATTTATTATTTTAGTGTTTTAGATCAATTGCTGATCGATTTGGAGTGAGTAAAGCGACCTGTTGGCGTATCTTATACCGAACGTGTCACTTGCTACTGAAAGTTAATAGGAAGTATAAAATTGTAGTGTGGTCAATTAGAGACAGAATGCATTTCCAAAATTTAACTGAAATTCCAGGTATATAAAAAAGCTTAATAAGAACCACGTTTTGCACGGTTAATGTTTAAGGTGTCGTTGGGTGCATTGACGGAAGCCATATCAAAATTAATGCTCCAAAAGAATTTCCAAATTCCTACATAAACCGTAAAAACTTTCACTCACTACTTTTACAAGGTGTCTGTGATCACAAGAAAATCTTTACAAGTGTTTATACAGGAGAAGCTGGCTCCATCCATGATTATACGCTTTATAGACGATCTGATTTGTATAGAGCAATGAATCTTGGGGAAATTAATTTTTTTGATGACAGTCACCTTATAGGTGATTTGGCTTGGCATATA
This sequence comes from Amphimallon solstitiale, assembly GCA_963170755.1. NCBI lineage: Eukaryota > Metazoa > Arthropoda > Insecta > Coleoptera > Scarabaeidae > Amphimallon > Amphimallon solstitiale. Next base: position 82,942,114 of record OY720677.1, on the reverse strand, counting down.
AGCTCAGCACAAACTTATTAGTGGAATTCAAAAATAACGGGCATCTGACTGACCGTTAAAAGACTTTGAATTATCGGTTAAATAGAGCACGAGTTACCATTGAAAATGCATTTGCCTTATTAACCCATTCGCATCGGACATTTTTTCATGCTGATGGGCCCACAAAACGGGGATTTTTAATGCTCGCGCATTTGTGCGTCTCCGGGTTTTCATCGACTGCGCAGAAATGCGATTCGCGCCTAAAAAGCGATGCGCTCATGTATGCATGACATTAAATAAGTAAAGAAATTGAAGCATATTTTTCATTACAGCAATAATACAAATAATACATTAGAGAGAGAGAAACAGGTTTTCTCACACCCAATATTTTTTTTTCGTGTGGTAAATTTCAAAACATGGGATGGTACATAATGCCACATCGCACGGAACACATCCACCCAATCAACGCAATTACATAATAGATACGTAAATGTTACGTGTCATTAGATCTTTCATTTGTGGCTGACACATAACGTGAAAGGTTCAATTATGCTTCGAGAACCATCTAATGTCCGCTTTGTGATAACAACATTGGTACGTCTCAGAAACGTTAAATGTTTACGTCTCAGGTGCATTGACTTAGTTACGTCGCTGGTATGTTACAGAGTTCTACACAATATTGGGAGAAATAAATTAAAATGACATAATATGAAACAAAGAATTTATTCAAAAATATTACTTAAATAAACTCATATATCATTGCTTTTTTTAAAGTTTCTCTCTTGTATAGTAATTTAGCTTGGCGAAACCACTCACTGCAAGTTCTGTGAAAATCGGATTCCTTGAAATCTTTAAATTGTGACATAATACTACCAAAAAATTTAGTTATGTTATCGGATCTCTGATCAAGTATCATTGTTATACAAACGTTTTATAACTTTAGTTGAACATAAATGATTTATTTTTATATTATTTCGCTGCCCCAGCCAAGAACATTTACTTGTCAACTGATTGGTGAATGTATGTCCTAGGGCCTGTTGGCAAAAATCTTTGCCATCTTGCCTTCCGATTGAATTTATAAATGACCGCTGGAAAACATAAACACGTCATATTAAGAAATTAAAGAAAACAGCAGATCAACTTACAAAAGAATCCTGATTCGAATTTTCAGCAAGATAGTCTTCGAAATTATCTAATTCTTCTTGTGATTTAAGTGGTATAACTTTTTCAAGTCTGGAAAGATCGTAACGTTTTCAAGTTTGGAAAGATCATAATTTTGAAAATTTGTTATATTTCCGCCTTCCTCTAATTTTTTTAAACGGTTGTCAATATTTTGCAGAGTTAGTTTCATAAATGAACAAACATTTAGAATTCTATAAACTGGAATGGAAAGTTCAATAAAACCAACTATATATGGCAGAAAATAAATCAAATATTACTTGCAAGTTTTTCCTCGGTATCAAATGCTGAGCACAGAACCAAAAAAAAAAAAATATATAATTATATTACCATTAATCAATTAAGTAACTTACTTTTTCGGGTGTATTAAAATTAATACCACATTGGGGTAACTTCCTCTGAACAGAAGTAATCTAATATTGGCGCCTGTGACTTCTCAAAGGGTTGTTCTTCATTTTGTGCTACTAACTTACTAAACGTTTCTTTAGGTACTTTGGGATCGTCTAACGCTGGGGTTTGTGAAAAATTAGACTGATGTTCTGTAGTTTGTGTGTCCAGGACTTCCTTTATGTAGTTTTGGTGGGGGGCTGTAAGCTGAAAGTCAGACAACAAATATGGCCTTAACTAAGTACGTTACATTATATATACTAAAAGCCGAGTAGTCAATGGCAACCAAACCCGGTCAAAATCGACGAAAATTGGGTACGCGGGGGGAAGAACTCGTCTCTGGATACGCGAAATTGAAAGCTGCCCTTTGGGGTGAAGTTACCGACGACCTTGAATTGTTCCTCGACGGAGAGATTTTCTTCCCAAGTGGAGCGTGTGCAGAGATATCGCCCGTTGAAGAGGAGCGTGCATTCGGTGTTTTAACAGAAAAATGGCTTACGTCATGACGATTCACGTGACAACCGATCAAAATCGTAAAAATGTCAGGTATGACAGGCACGCGCGAAAGAATTGTAAAAGTTTCACATTGACGAAGAAATTTCAGGCCGTCGAGGTTTAGAGTGCGGAAAGAGGGTTGGAAACCAAAAGAGTGGACTCTTCCGCGACGATTGAGTGCACTGTCCACGTGCCAAGTCTGTCGCTGTCGAAGGTGCGATTCATTTAAGGCTTTTCTGCAGGGTAAAAAAATCTCGCGATGACGAGTTTGCGTGTCATTAATGACTATATATATTCACGTTCATCCATCGGTTGTCAAGTTTAAATGTCAGAAGGCCGACAAATAAAGACATTACGAAGAAGAAGTGTATTTTTAATTGAAACGTGGTACCTTTCAGATACGTATTAGTGTTATTATTATCAATCGTTACTATTTCCTTTCTATACGAATATATATACAAAATGCCGACGGATATGATAAAATAAACTTAAAGTGGATTATCGCACGTAAGTACAGTGACAAATATAACGATCTTTCTATATTTTATTAAGATATATTAAATACAAATTATATATGTCATCGAAATGTCGTCACTTCTCGCGAAAGAAGTACCGAAGCAAGCCTAAATAAAGAATCATCTGAGTTTTCTTTATTTGTCAGATGTGTCCGAAACACTTCGAAATAACATAAATACATCAAATATGTAAAATTCCCATAAGCATTTATGTAATTTCGTTTATCAATTCAGTTATAAAAGCAAGCATTTAAAGTATGCGACTATGCGGGTTGGCACAAACTAATCAGAAATACATTTTCAGTTAAATGGTATTAGGAGCCAGCAAGATTTTTGATTGGGTTTTACAAAGTACATATATATACTATTAAAGCGTAATATGAAAATTAATTAATTCTCTCAATGACCTGTAAGTTTAAAACATGTTTTGTTAAAGTTCATCATGTTATGTTGTTAATTTCATTTGACAATTGGAAAGACAATTTGGTTAAGCACTATCCGTCTGACATTTCGATCTCACAAGTTTATGTGTGAACGAATACACTACGACGAAGTATTGTCACGATGACAGGTGGAACGACAATTTGGTTAAACATCAAGTTTTCATTGTCGTATAAGTGTCACGATGACAGTCTGTCAAAAAATTTGAAGTATACACTATTTTTATCGTAAACTTGACACAAGGCATGGTACTACCAATTTTATAGAACGAATAACATGAAACAACATTTAAATACCGAACCGTCTTAGTTTATTTTTTGTCTGTCGACGTTCACCTTGGCCTAGAAGCACACAGTTAGCAATCAGTAAAAACATTAACAAAACCATAAAGATAGAAACTGAAAGTGTCATGAGCTCTGATCACAATCCAATTATAATAACTTGGAACGAAGACATAACCGAAAGAACATATCACAGCTTCAAGACAGACTGGGCCGGCTACAAAACAGAACTAGAACAAACCATCACTGCAGTTCCTAAAATACAAAACACTGCAGAATTAGAACAGAACATAAAATCACTACAAGATAAAATAACAAACGCTGTTAAAAATAATACCATCAAAATAGAAAGGATATATAAATCAGGTAGTCTACCACATCATATTAAAGAACTAATAAAGGAAAAGAACAGAGCTAGGAGAAGACAAAACTATACTAAACAACCTTCAACATCAAGTACATAAGTAATTACTGGAACTGAAAAATGTAGAATGGCAAAGAACACTCGAAGAAATAGGTGCAGACCCCTCTAAGACATGGAAAATAATCAAGGCAATCAAAAGAGAACAAATACAAATCCCACCATTTCAATTCAATAACTTCACACAAGTCACAGCAGAAGAAAAAGCAGAAGCTCTAGCGGAATCACTAGAAGAGCAATTCACTCCGAACTTGGATGAACTAGACATGCAACACGTAATGCAGATTCACAAAGTAGTAAGCAGAGAAATACGTGAATCCCACTCCCCTAGCAACGACCCAGTCACAGCCGAGAACCTAAAAGCAATCCTTAAAGCATTAAATCCCAAAAAAGCTCCTGGTATAGACAACATCACCAACAGATCACTACAAAACCTCCCCCGAAAAGCAATAATGTCAATTCTAGCAATGGCAAACTCCGTTATCAGACTCCAAACATTCCCAAAGATATGGAAACATGACAAAGTAATAGTTACACCTAAACCAGGAAAACCATAAAACAATACCAAGCAGCTACAGGCCCATAAGCCTGTCACCATCCATTAGCAAAGTGATAGAAAAAATAATCCTACAGAAGATAAAGTACCAGTCTGACAATCAAGACATAATACCAGAAGATCAACATGGGTTTAGAGAAGAACATTCAACGATAACACAACTTTCAAGAGTCACTGAGATTATCCAAGAAGGATTCAACAAAAATCAAGTGACAGCAGCTGTATTTCTCGACATAGCAAAGGCATTTGATAAAGTCTGGAGGCAGGGACTCATATATAAAATGATAATACACAATTACCCAACACACATCATAAAAATCACGAACAGTTTTCTCTAAGGACGCTGCTTTCAAGTTAGCATCCAGAACACACTTTCCTCAATAAAACATCCAACAGCGGGAGTCCCCCAGGGCTCATGCCTGTCACTTCACCTATATACAATATTTACAGCCGACATACCAGTATCAAATCCTACAAGATATTTAAATACGGCCACCTTTGCAGATGATTCGGCACTGCTCTCAACATCAAGATGTCCGACGAACGCGGTACAGGAACTCCAAACGCACCTAGACAACACGATAAAATGGTTCAAACAATGGAGGACAACAATAAACGAAGACAAATCCCAAGCAATAATCTTTCAAAGGAATCTGAAAACAACAGACAACGAAATAACCATCAACAACAACACTATACCATGGGGTAGAGAAATTAAATACCTGGGAATATACCTGGATATAAAGCTCAATTATAACACACACATAGCAAAAAGGATAACCAAAACCAAACAAACAAGATGTCAACTATGGCCTCCTATAGGCAGAAAAAGCCAGCGAACACGAACAACAAAATTCTACTTTACAAACAAGTATTAGGTCCAATATTCACATATGCATGCCCAATATCGGTGCATATGTGCAAGACCAACATCAAAAAACTGCAAATAATACAAAACACCAGTCTTAGAATGATACTAAATGCTCCATGGTATATGAGAAATAATCAAATAATGAATGAAACAAATACCCCAACCATTATTGACTACATCAAGGAAAGAGCGCTCAGTTTCTATAATCAGATGGAAAACCACTCAAATCAAAATCTTAAAAGAGCACTTGCATATGATGGAAATGAAAATTTCAAACACAAAAGACCTAAAATGGTTCTACTTTAATTCTTAATCAAAATAAAGATAAACAATAGCTAATCAAATTCAACTTCAACAATCCAAGATTCACCGCACTCAGATGAAGAGTAAAAGACTAAATAGTCTAACTCAAAGCCACAATAAAGAAGAAGAAGAAGAAGAAGAAGAAGATGCACACAATTGATACAAAACCTGAATGTCAACAAAATTTTTCTAAATATCAGCTTTCAGTAAATTATATAGAAATGTTGTTCGCTTTGTGGGCAAAGTCTTAATAAATAAATTCATTTGCCACTAATTATAAATGTCACAATAATATTTAATTTATTTCTAAGAGACATTTTGCTTAATATGCGTCTTCATTCATAAACAAGAAGAAACTGAACTGCGGTTGTAATTACTCTACATTGTCGGTCATTCGGGTACAGTTTCCAATATCGTAGTTTTAAAAATTAAAGCAAAGGCGCGATTAATAACATTTAACGTCCACTGAAAGAAATATTATAACCGTTAATATTTACATTTTATTGCATTATCAATTATTATTATTATTACTATTGTATCGGTCCTTTATCGTATCTTTAATGTCTTGGACACATCTCTGTCATCTTTCTACATACAAATATACATACTGCGTCTTTAATTTAAATTTAGAGTAGCTTATGATATCAATATTAATTTGGGAATACTGTGCTACAGTAATGTTTTTCATTTTGACTACTGTCATAGTTAAGTCAATTAATTGAAAACTTCCACAGTGTTTTCAAATTAATATTGAAATCGTAGGTTATTCTAAAAAAAATAATTGAAGGCACGGTATGTCTAACATGACATTCAATTTGACAATTCATTCTAGCAATAGATCGAACTGTCACCACGATGACAGTTTGCAAGAAAATTTAACGTATGGGCAACGTTTATCATAAAACTTGAGACAAATAGAGTTAGAGTACTACCAAATTTAAAAAACAAAGAAATTTATATATGATACATAAAATCTTGATCATACAACCATCTTAGGTTACATGGAATAACAAAAAGAGCAAGTATTCTATTAAATTAATGTCCTAAATAAAAAAAAAAAGGGGGAAAGAGTAAATTGAATAATCAGCACTTGATGACTTATATCGACATTTTATGACAAACATTATGGAGCACTGATGAGCTTGATTATTTGCAACGAACGTCATATAAATTTATTTCTATTGACTAATGTCCCGGAAGCCCTACGTTAATTGTAATTCAAAGAAACGAATACATCATGCACACATATCACCTTTAATCTAACGATTTAAAGGGTAATGTAATTACTATTTTAAACATGGAACAACTACTACATATAAAGAGAATGCGATTTAAAAATTTATCATACATGGTAATTCACTAATTATCAGTTACTTTAAGATCGCGATCTACTTTATTACACAAAAGCATCCCTTCCTTAGAAAAAATAACTTAAGCATTACGCCCCAGATGCTGATCAAAATTGGTGAACATAGTATATTATTAAACTAAAATTAAGTAACAGTTAAAGGGTGTAGCCATCTTTACTCATCTATTATTATTTTAACACCGATATATTTAACTAGAGCATACGCGAAATGTTGGTCAACTCAACATTCACGTTAGGTGGCTTAAATGTTACACGAAACGTCAGAATTGTTAGAAAAAGTCCATCTGACTTTTGATTAATGTTGGCAATTTCAAAAAAATTTAATTGCAGGTTATAAAACGTCAAAACGATCAATCGATTTCAGTTCGTGATGAAATCTGAACTGCTTTCATGATGACAATTATTTCAAAAAAAAAGGTTAAACACCCTGACATCTGTCTGATATTTCATGGTTCATGTTTTTAAGCTTCATCGATATTTATTATAGACCTTGACAAAAAAGATATGAAATTACAAATTTTATACAGCGAAATGACTAAAATATTAATGAGAAAAGTGCTATCAGATCCATTTTAGTTTTGCCTATATACCGTGCCTTCAAATACTTTCCGCATTAGAGACCGCCATGCTTTTTTTTTAATGGTTGGTGACAGTGCATAATTTTAATAGTTTGGTTATGTCATATAAATAATAATAGGCGTCTATAATTTGAATTTAAGTATGACAACTGTCAGAATTTGAAGTTTTCAAAAAATTAGCATGTACACCAACATTGATTACTTAAAAACTTCAAAAACAGCCTACTCTAATGCGGAAAGTATTTGACGGCACGGTATTAGACAATTACCTTAAAATATGATTTATATTATTATTACTAGGTGACAGACGAATCAAATTCCAATGTAATGACAATTGTTTTGTAACTATTCAATTTACTAAAGTAAATATTCCGGTCTAATTCAACAATTACTTCTACTAAATAGTTTGATTGTCAGTAGAAAGTTTGAAGTATGGGCAGCGTTCAATCTTTTAATGCGATATGTTTGAAAATACACCATTAAATCAAATTGTTAATCAAACATTCTGATGATGGTTAATGATGATCGTGTCCCAGGCTGGTGGCTCTTATTTCGATGGATTGGTTGTAATCATGAACTACCTTTTTGTGTTATTTTTCCTTAAATACTTAATAAAAATCACAAAATGATCCAACAATTACAAATTATATTCTTTTTACAGTGTGTGTAAGCAAAATGTTTACACAGATATTCCAACGTCGGTCAGTATTATTTTTGGTTATTGTTTTTAGTTCAACTACCAGCGTCACTACTAAATATTTAAATTATAATAGGATCGTCTCAGCAACCGACATAGCCAGAGCACGATCTACAGGCGACGACTCAATGCCACTGCAAACTCACTTTGACAGGAACAATTTCAGAGCAGACAAATGAAACTAATTATTAATATGGAAGCCAGTTATAAATTCACTATTATAAATAAAAGTAATAAGTCATACTTATTCTATACCAACATTTTATTTAAAACTTGATTCTTCTGTGTAATGGGCATGCATTGTTCACAAATTTGCATTATAACAAAGCTCAAAAGGTATGTCAAAAGTATGTTTGCGGGCCATGATAATTGGCAGGTTAAATTATGCAAAATTAAAATAAATCTGATATTACATTTTCAATAATGATTTAGTCCTTTCATTGTGTAAAACTAATAAAACTATGAATCTTTTAGTGTCAAGTCTTAGTATTACGCTAAATAGCATCTAAATTTCAAACTCCAACAACGAAAAGTCAGACTGACGTTAAGATGCTTTAAATTGTCGTTCCACCTGTCACCGTGACAGTACTTCGTGGACAAAAATATACGTCTATACAAGGTGTGCCAAAAGTTTAGAAAATCAAAAATGATTTTTTTTGGCGTTTTACAGCGAACTGTAATAAAATTGTAAGCGGACGCGAAAGGCGATTCAAGCTCGAAGAGATTGATGGACAGCTAGTCTTTAAGATATTCTCCATATTGACAACATGGTAAATATTAAAAACAAAATTTCAGCTGCTCACTGCTCACTGCTGTCTCTTTCTACAATACTAGTTTGCTTCGTTTTCCACGTCCTTTCTTATTGTCTTCGTTATCAGTGCTTCGGTATTGATTGTCTTCGGGAAAGCGGCGTGCAGTGTTGATGCTTGCTAAAAAATGTAATCCAAACAGCTATCGAGTAATATGTAATTCCTACAAGTTTACTTACAATGCTTCTCTCTATTACAATTTCAAATGTTTCCCCTGTCTCAGAATAAGAAGGAGTGATTCAAATATCCCGCCAAAACATGGAACACATAGCTTAAATTTAGTAGTCAATTTGATGTGACATCATGACAATTGAGGTTAGAAGAACTGTATTAATTCTAACTAAGGATTTAGCTGTTTTGTGTTTCATTTACTACTTTGGTTAAAATAGATGGATGTGCAGCTTTTCATTCTACCAATCAAAGCAGCATTACGAGTGCAAGGCAATTTGCAACAGGAGAGTAAATTTATTAACACAAGTATGTACATACATCTATAATTTGATGAATATAATGCCCGGTTTTTCAGTAATGGTTCAAGCACAAGTTTAGGTTTAAGTTCAAGTTTAAGGTTCAAAGTGTATTTCAGTCAGCTTAAACTTAAAAGTAAACTAAAATTTCAGTTGAACTTGAACCCAATAAATTACTCAGTTCAAGCCTTGTTTTTGGTTTAAAGTATTAGCATAACCTATACATTGAAAGATATCTTCTATAATTATTGTACCTACTTTGCAATATTTCCATTTATTGTTCTTTATCGGTGTAATTTTTTTTGAATAAGTACATAAATTAATATGGATATTCTGAATTTAATTGATTCTTCGGACGATGAAGAAATTATTGATTTCATTGAGCATCTAGGGCGCAATAGAAGACCTAAATTAATACGGGAACGACCCAACAATTTTCAATTGTGGGATGATCACGACTTTTTTGATAGGTATCGTCTAAGTAAAGATTCTGTTAGGCGTATTTTGGATGAAATTTATGAAACAATAGCCCAACCTACTGCTTGGTAAGCAAGAACTAGTAATAATAATAGAATGTACAAAGCTTACTAATAATTCATATACTTTCAGGAATTGTGCCTTAACACCTGAAGAAATGCTTTTTCTGACACTTCGTTTTTATGCCACTGCAAGTTTTTTAAATACTGTTGGGGACTTAATAGGTGTACATAAATCAACTGCCAGCAAAGTTGTTCAAAAAGTTTCAAATGCAATAGCTGCTTTGAGAAATCAGTACATTTGTTTTCCCATAACAGATGAGGAAATCCTCTCAAACAATGAGGGTTTTTACAATCTAGCCAGCTTTCCTCAAGTAATAGGTGCAATCGATTGTACTCATGTGAAAATTCAATCACCAGGTAAAACTAGATATGGTATACTTAATTGCTTATTTATTTATATTTATTTAAATAGGTGGGGAAAATGCAGAAATATTTCGAAATAGGAAAGGGTACTTTTCCCTTAACATTCAGACTGTGTGTGATCACAAGTTGAAGATTCGAGACATTGTTTCTCGATGGCATGGATCTACACACGATTCTCATATCTTTAATAATTCCTATATTCGTCAGAGATTTGAAAGAGGTGAATTTGGACAGAACATACTGTTAGGGGATGGTGGATATAGAAACAGTAATTTTTTGCTGACTCCTCTTTTGAATCCAGCCACTCCAGCAGAGAATCTATATAATGAATCTCATATCCGAACACGTAATTGTGTTGAGAGAATGTATGGGGTTTGGAAAAGAAGATTTCCTGTACTAGCAAATGGTGTGCGCTTGAAAATTTCCACAGTGCAGACTATTGTGGTGGCAACAGCAGTGTTGCATAATATTGCATGTGATGCCCATGAGGATGTACCACCAGTGCAGCAAGATATGCAAGCTGCAATAGAATTTGAGGGCAATATCCAACCACATCTTGAATTACACAATGGCAATAACAACAGAAGAAATAATCTAATTAATAATTATTTTCAAAATTTATTGTAATATAATAAAGCAATTTGGATTTTTTCTTTTAAATTGGCAATTTTATTTGTATTATATTATCAACTGAATTTAATTATTGAACAATACGTAAATGACAAACATTCATCATAGATCACTGATAATCTTTTGGTGAGTGTTGACGTAAAGTGGTCATACAGAATTGCTTTGCAAATACAAAGTTATAAACTTACTGAGTAAATAAATATTAAGATATTTTTAGAATCTTTATTTATAAATTTACACAGTTTTTCTCAATTCCCTCTCTTTCATTTCTAATTCCAATTTTAAAATCGAATTTTTTAGTTGTTGCTCCTCTATTTGCAGCTGTAGCAGCTGCTTCTTTAACCCCTTCAAACCTGATTTTTATTTGTTTAAACAAAAAAATAATTGTGGTCGTATGTGTTATCAGTGGACAATATTTAAACAATCCATAAACCAAAAAATTAAAAAAACTTATTTTTTATTAAAAAATAAGAATGTACATGTACATGTACAAATGGTCCAAAGTAATTTTATTGTTATGTAAGTAAATAGGTATCAGAAACATTAGTAAATAATATAAACTTTATTCTCTGACAAAAAAAAATATAATAGGGTTTATAACAACATTTTAAAAATATTATAAATAACTTTTAGATAAAAATCTTCACTGCTCCGTTCTATGAAATGAAGTAAAACATTGTCTTTCTCGTACAAAACACAAATGTACTTTGCATTTGCAGCAATATATGTGACTTCGGCCTTTACAGCCCAGCTTTTTACAACGAGTGGCTTCTTTGTTTTCATCAAAAACTGGCAAGTGATCTGCCCCATCAAGTTGTACTTCGTGCAAAGGTCGTTGTTCTTTGGAGTAATGTTTACGAATGGAAGTTGGACTTGATGAAGATGGTGAAGACGTGGGTCTTCCTCTCTTGCTTCGATTTGAAGACACCGGTTTTCCCATGTAAATCAGACAATGAACAACTCTCATTCTGAAAGCTAAAAGATCCATAACTTTTTTTTGTGGAATCCCTTTTTCTTCGCAATCTTTTTTATATTCAATCCAACTATTCGCCAGGGCAAAATCTACCATGTGCATAATTACCCTCAGTGTCCATTTTCGTGATCGTATAAAAATTCTATAATAACTGATAAGCTGATCGAAAAGATCTACCCCTCCCATCGCGTGATTATAATCGCGGATAATTGCGGGACGGTTAATTTCTACGTAAGCAGACTGCGATTTGTCCCATCTCTTTACCTTATCCTCAACTCCAATTCCAACGTAATTAGAAGCAAGACATACTGTTTTATTGTCTAACCATTTCACCACCACTACTGTATTGTCGCTGTTAACGACTTCATCAGAATATCCTCTGTCTTTTTTTTTCATTTCTGAATCTGACATCACAGGGGGTTTGTAGAATCTATTTATTCTAATTGTTCCAGCAGCGTAAATTTCATTTTCCCGCAACATGTTCAGAAGAGAATATGAAGAAAAATAATTGTCATAAAACAATTTACTGTTTCTATGGGCAATTCTTTCAGAAAAATGAAGTACAACAGCTGCCCCTTGACCATAGTTTTTGAGATTATTCTCGTTCAAGCCTGTTGATTTGCCTTGATAAAAGAGAAAATCGTAACATTTTCCACTTTTCCCACATAACATAAAGACCTTGATTCCCCAAGGGCATGGTTTTCCTTTGATATATTGTTTTACACTTAACTTGCCCGTGAAAGGTATAATTTGCTCGTCTACACAAAATTCATCTTCTAGCTCCAACTCCAAACATCTTTTTCTTACCGCTTCAATTATAGGACGGACTTTATACAATTTATCTTGGCAAGTAGCTGGTCGCTCTAAATTGTTTACCAAATGAAGACAAGATCGTAATTGAAAAAACCTATCGCGGCTCATATTTTCCAAAAATAACCCAATACCTAGCACTTTCTCCCAGTACATTCTAAGTCTCGGAAACTTTCTCAAACATCCAATTGCAATGTGGAGTGCAAACAATATTTGCATTTCGTGCTTATCTGCAGCTCTCATATTTCTCCCATTTTGTGCGGCATATAGATTAGTAAAGAATGCCATCTGCTCAAACAGATCATCGTTTATATATCGCGAAAAATATTCTATTGGAGAAAGAGGCTCTGCATTTGAAACTGGAATAGGTGGAGGTAAAGGAATAGTTGGAGATGTAAAAGACTGACGCTTCCAGACTACGGTAATTCGGTTTTTTTTGTGCCTTTTGTCTTGCGGTGCGATCTCTTCTTCCTCTTCTGAATCTAATGCTTCTTCTTGATCTTCCTCATGGTTGAGGTCATCCTCAGGCTCTTCAGCTTGTGCTGGAGTGATTTCATCACTTCCCAAGCGAAATGGAGCATCTTCAGCAGACTCATCAATTAGTTCTTCTCCACTGTCACTATCTCCTTCGATTTCGCCTATATCTGATAAATCTCCATTTTCTACTACTTCTAGTAGTTCCTGGACATGTTGGGGGTTAGCAAGACAATAGTTTTTTCTCAATTTATTCATTTTTATTTGTATTCTGAAAAAATATAGAAAATTAAAAGTCAGACCGGATGTACATGAGCGTGGACAAATGGGCTTGTGAGTTCAGACCAAATGTACATGGCCATGTACAAACATTTAGAAGATGCTCCACAAAAAATTATAACATTTTTCTAGTAGTTTTTATTATACTCTGACACCTCAATGGTCCTTCTAAATGTTACTAATTTTTTTCAGACTCCAAAAGCGACGTAATGTACAAAATAGTATAAAATATATGACTTACCTCCACTCTGCCCTGCTCAGTGAAACTACTTTACCAGCAAACTCACTAAATACTCTAACATCTCACAGATGGCGCTAGTAGCATCAAAAATCGTTAACCACAATGTACCTGGAGGTGTACATTAGGCTCCAAATGAATAATCTTTATTTCTCGTTAAACAAAAAAATATAAAAAACAATGTACACGCACATGGACATGGGGTTTGAAAGGGTTAATAAATGCTCGTTATTTAAATTTTCTTGTTGCAATAAAAACTTGCTCTTGTTGTCTGCAAGCTTCGACCATTTCTCATTGGTGGTGCTTCCTGTATTTTTTTGTTTTTTGGGGGTATTCTTCGTTTCTAGAAGCCAATATCTTTCTTGAAGTGGCAGCCTGAGACACATCTCGAGGCTCCAGGGAAGATGAGATAGGCTGCGAAACCTTGGCCATGGAGTAATATTGCCATGAGCTGGCATCCTCACCCAATTAAGCATCATCCCCATCTTCCACACCGGCAACCCCTGGTTGAATTATAATTGTTTCTGCACCATCTCCATGTGAAATATCCTCTGCAATAAATAGAACATTGTATTAAACATTTTTATTTTGAACATATTTATGTTCTTAAGAAATGAAATATGTACTGATTATTAATTACCTCTATCAGCATCACTATCAACTGCACAAGGCAATCCATCCAAGCGAACACCTAACAAATCTTTTATTTCCTCATGTATTAAAGTAAATACAATGTTGGTGGGTGGTCCTCCACCAGTGGAAAATACTTCACACTTATTGTCTGCATACATTTTTTTAGTGCGCTTCTTTAAATTTTCATATTTATTTCGCAAAACTGCTGCTGTTCTATAATACTGTCCACTCCGCATGTTAAATTGTGTTGCAATTTTCTCCCACGTCGCATCCTTTTCCTTCCATAACACACGATCTGTTTTTTTACATTCGATAATATTTCTGTAACTTTTAATAATACTTATGAGCAAATCTACTTCTTCTTGGGAAAAATTAGATGATCTTCTATTGCTTTCTTCTGCCATATTTTCTATTTATGTTTGTTATATAAAATATTGATATAGCAAACACACAATTTTAGAGATACGTAACACTCAAATACGAATAATACGTAAATGAACGCTTTCATCATTTTACCTAAAGTTTACAGGTGTTTCGCTAATAGCCGCAGATGAATACCAGATGTTTGAATTTGAGAAATTCTATAAGTTTCAATGCCACAAACATCACAAAACTGCAAACCCCTATTTTTAACGTTACCAACCACGACATGTTTATTACATTTTAGGTTCAACTGAACTAGTTCAGTGGAAGCACTGAAATACGGTTATACAAAATTCAAGCTTTAAGTTCAAGTTTATGGATCAGTTGAACTTGAACTTGAACCAGCACTGAAAAACTGGGCATAAGTCTCTTAACATTCAAATCTGTTGGTTCTAGTTTTTCAAAAAAAAATCATTAGAAGAATCTATTCATAAAAATATTGAACCAATTCACAAATGAAAGGAGTAAACTTTATTAGTATGGCTTTTTAAGCCTGCAGGTTTTGAAAAAAGCTTGTCGTGCACTTATTATACTTGTGGCAATCCAAACTTTTTCCCATATTCTACACCAGATATTTTCTCCTTTTTCTATTAGTACAGGTTTCTTATTACGTTTGACATATCTGAAATATAACATGTATATGAACATGTGGTAATATAATTAGTATTTAATTAACACTTACTTGAAATTAATGAGTCAATTCAAGAATCTGTGTGAGTTGTTCAGTTCATTTTTAGTGTGGATTCATCTATAGTTATTTTTGCAATGATATTAAGTGTTGGACGTTTGATTTTCGCACTGTCGTACAGTATTTTTGACAGATTCAGCAAATTCAAAGTTCCAATTACACTTGTTCCTTAGGTCTTAAGCCGTCTGATCACTCATGTTCATGTTGTACACAAAAGTACGGCTTTTATTTAGTAACATAATAAAGTATAATAAACCAAAGTAAAAATGTAGAGACTAGGTTATGACTTGGCCATAAACATAAAATGACGTTTTGTCGAACTTATTTTCCCATGTTAAACTTGCCTAAGCAAGAACCAATCAAATACCTTAAAAATATATGCCATTTTGGCGCGATATTTGAATCACTCCTTCTTATTCTGAGACAAGGTATAGTTACCATCATTTGTAGGCATAATATTCTTATTCATTAAAGAAACTGGATTTGTTGTTTTGATAGGCCACCAGCAAGAATTTTTCTCTATCAGTCAATTTTCTGGAAACTCTGAATATGACGAATCTGTGAGAAAGCGTACACAGTACGCCATACCTGTAAAAAAGTTGTAAATATTTATGTATACCGTAGAGGAGAAGGTGCAAATATAGAATACTTAATTAATATAGTATAGTACTGACAAAGTTGTATCAAATCAATAATAGTCATGTTTAGAGTATTAACGTCTTACATGTTTTTGATGTGAAATTTAATAAGAAATTCAAAAATGAAATAATATACAGGGTGTTCTGTTCGAAAAAAATGACTTTTTTGCAAAAACTAACAAAAGCATATCAAAAAACGACAATAACTCTGTAATAGTCACTTTTACTGTATTAACGTCTTACATGTTTCTGACACGAAATTTAATAAACAATTCAAAAATGATCTGATATACAGGTTGTTCCATTTAAAAAAAATGACATACAAAAACGTGTCATCTAATTTTAATCCAGTTTCCTGCACATGCAGTTAGTAACTGTAAAATAAATAAAACATGCTTCTATTAGCACCTCTTATTGTAAACAATATTGCAAAAAATTTTGTCCATCTAATACGTCGTTTTCGAGAAATATAATTTTATAGAAACATTGAATTTTTCAGAAAAATGGGAATAAGTCAAAAAATTTACACTTTAGGCCTATACTATCTTATAACTTTTTGACTAAAAATTATACGGGGAATTCAAAAATGCAATAATATATAGGGTGTTCCATTTAAAAAACTATAACAATGGTTAGCCACCAAGTTATGGAACACTCTGTATAATACAAAATATTTTTAAAATGTGCCCCTAATGAACAGCTACCACAAGAAAAAAACCGCTTCGAAATATCTTTACTCGTAAAGGCACAATCGGCCTTACCCGCGTAGTTGACTCACCCTGTATATAAGTGATTACATTAGGATATTTTCCAGTTTGTTCACTAAAATCAATCCTCTTCCTACCTTGTATTTTTATAATAATATTCCCCCAAACATTAATCTTACTCAAAGAAGGAGCTCTTGGAATTTATAGTTAATAAATCATATAAATAGAAAAAAGTGAGCACAAGAGTAACTTTGTGTGCATAGTTGATGTAACAGTTTTTTGTGCAGAAATGATTGCAAGCAACTATAGACCTTAAGTCTTTTGATCATATGGGTAGAAATTAAATGAAATTTTGAATCCTATATTTAGTAAAAATGGTTTTGTCAATTATTAGATAAAAATAATTATAATATTTTCAAATAACAGAAAAAAATATATGTGTACTAACTTATTCAGTACCGAAATAAATTACCTAAAATAATAATTTTTTAGGAGCGTCATCTGTCGTTAACTAGAATACCAATTGTAGGTTTCAATCTCTTAAATTACAACTAAACTGCAGATTATATAAATTTATGAAATGTTCAGCGCCTCTGGTGATAGTTTCCGGGCGACGGTGGCGTAGCCTGGTGTTCGTAACCATTTTAGGGCTACAAAAATTTGTTAATCATGGGCCATCTGGATATTTATCTGTGAGACCCACCTTATATCTCAGTTCTACATGCATTACCTGCAAGTTTAAGTATTTTTAAACGCACAACTCCTGGTCTTCCCAAGATAGACATCAGCAAATTTTTCAACACCAATATCTCAGTATAAAGAGTTTCAGCCCGATATGATATTCCAGTGTTTATTTTGCCTATCACATCCAGCTTTCTACCATCTGGGCCTGATATCACATCATGACATTTCTCTAAATGACTTTTCATTTGTTCAGATAACAACTTGTATGGCAAACAAGTGATATCAGCTCCAAAATCAATAAGAAACTTAACAGGACTATTAATGGTATCAATCTTTAATAAACAATACAACTGAGATGCTTCGTTCACATCTAAAATGTTACTTAAAACTAAACTAATAAAATGATCATTGCTTATACCTTCTTGATTCTTCATACATTCTACAGTTTTAATATTTTTTGCCTTACATACTTTATTCCAGTGTCCAACCTTTTTACACTTTGAACATGTGGTCTTCCTTGCTGGACACTTCTCTCTTGGGTGTAATTCTTTCCCGCAGTAGTGGCAACTGCTTGTTCCTTGTGTTGTGCTGTATTTTTTTTCTTGATAACCCGGTTTATTCCGTTGTCTTCCCAGTTTTCTCGAGACTGCCATGAGCTCACCCGTTGGATTTCCTTGCCTCAAAATAACTCCTTGTTTGGACAATAACTCAGCCTACTTAACAGCATTTACAGCATCCCCCAATGTTAAATTTGCTTGTAGTTGAAGACGTTCACTAGTTCTCTTGTCCAGCATTCCAACAATTCGATCCCGAATCAGTTCATCCTTCAGAGGACCATATTCACAATTCTCAGCCAATGAATGTAAGGACATTATAAAAGCATCAGCTGACTCGCCCTGAACTGAACTCGGGAGTTAAACTTGTATCTCTCAAAAATAATATTTCTTCGAGGTATAAAGTATGCATCACCTAGTGCCTCCTGGTATGTATTTGGTTTCGTATGCCACTGCATAACAATTTGCTCACTTTCCTCACCTATAGTGTATAAAAGGATATCACACTTTTCTTCTTCAGTTTTGGAATTTAGTCCTGGTACAGCCATGTATCAAGAAATCTCTTCCTCCACTGTGGCCACAAACCTGGCGCAGAGAATTTGAATTTATCTGGAGTTGCTACATTTAAACAAGCCCAGTATTTCCAACAACTGAGGAGCCTGTGGTATTTCCTGCATTAGACCCTGCATTTTCGTCCGCCATTTTTTGCAATTCCTTGGGTTTTTTTTTTCCTGGTTTTATTTACCAATTCCATTTATTTATTCTTTCTTTTTACGAATTTATCGCTGCCACCATGTTTAGTTAGAGTGCTTCTCTGAGACTCGGAGAAAAGAATCAACACTACTTTACTTAAAACACCATTTATTTCTTGATATTACATATAATAACATATATCTTAACCCCGGACGATCTACTACTACTCACCTTGTAGTTGTCCTCCCTTTCCCATAGTGTCACTTGGCCATCCCAGATGGCGTAACTGCACCACATAAATTACACACTGATCCAACAGAAAAAGTGCGATAAAGAAAAGCAGAATGAAATATATAGCTCTGTTAAGACCTGATGGCACTTGCGTGGATGACAATTTTAAGATAAAAAAAGAGAACGCAGCATGAAACGTGAGAGATAGACATAGATTTCGATACATACGAAGGAGTAAAGACCGGCTTGAAAACATTAGTTGGTATTTAATTTAGTTGCACTTTGTCTATCGTAGTGTATTGCTTACGATACCGATGTTTTTAACGCACGTGATTTATATTTTAGCCACACCTCGCGCATCCTGAGTGCAATCAGATATTAACCGAGCTATACATGATGATCATTTATTATTATCATTATTTATTTAGGCTTTTTCTGGTAATTGATTTCTGATTTCCGTGCCTTTACAGATAAACAAAAGTTTTAAAAAATTGCAACTACTTCAAATAATGTAATGTATCAAAAATTCAAAATCGATTTTAAACAAATATCGATATTCCTTGATGTCGATATTTTTTTATGTTTATAATAAAAGTTCTTGTTGGCTTTTCAGGACACAAAATTTGTATCTACCTATAAGATAATCCAAAACTAAGATATACAATCCTAGTGGTATAAAACAAATACAAATAAAATATAAACATCTTTAAAAATGTTCTTTACAATTTTGAAGAAATAGTAATTGTGAAAACCGATGTTTTTTCAGTCTGTTACTTTCCCGAGTTAAAATTTGTCCGGTGTTTGAAAATAGTCCTTCTGATGTCACTCATTATATAAATATTTCGCGCAATTTTAGCCAAATTAGGGTAAGCACCTTTTAAGCTTTGATTATGTATACTATAGATATACAACTGAAGGTTAGTTCGGGTAGGTAGCCAACAGAGGGGTTCGGCAGTAGGATGTGCCCGTTCATGAATTTCTCCCGCTAAATTTGTTATAGTAAAAGCAGTCTTCTTGTAGTAGTAAAAATGAGCCAATGGGAGCTTAAAGGAAGTGACGCAATTATCCAATGTTTGTTTCAATTTTATAGGAGTTTTGCTTTAGATTTAAATATCTTAAAATATTTTGAATTAAGGGATATGATAAGTCTACTGATTGTAATTTTTTAAAATCCAAAAATAAGTGATGTGATTGTGGATGTTAAATGTTATTCTGAAATACATATTGCAAGACGATGTAACGAAGAAATGTCATTTTTCCTATATATTTTATCTTGTAATTGACAATGATATTGCAGTACAAGCTGAAAAAGGTTCAAAGTACTAACCTTTAATAAAATCTTTGCTTGGTTAGGAATTAGTTTGTTTGTATAACTTGTTTGTAAGTATTGTTGAGGATAGTACATCCTCAACAATAATTGATGATTATTCATCATAGCAGTTGTTGTTACGATTCAGGCCTGGATAAAATGAAAATAACTAGAACCATAATAAAATATGTAATGTCAAAGCCGAGTACATTCAAGTGTGTATTTAATTACCCTTTACGAAGTGAAAGATTATAATTATTTTATACCTTACTTCAATGAGTATGAAGGCTAAAATTCTACATATGTAGGTAACACAATAAAATCCATAAAGATTTCAAACAATTGCAATTACACGTGGGTGAATGAAAAATTAAGTGGTAGAAATACAAGTAAACTAGTTTTGTTTGATAACCCCAACGTAACTTCAATTAATAGGAATTAGGGGAGGGGGGCAGCTTTGAACATATTTATATGTTTAAAGTTACTGCAAATGTTACAAGCACTTAAGCAAAACGACGCAGGTATTTTACAATAACACAACATGTCTAATTTCCATCCCCAGTGAAAATTTCTGCATACCTTTAATATTTTGAATGTCAGCCAATTTATTGTGTCAGTGCATATTGTTCAAAGCTGCCCCATCCATAGAGTACATTTGAACATGGACTGGGGTACAATTGAACAGTCGCGTTGTTTCAAAAGTTTATTGGGTTTTATACAAAAAACACTATCTAAAGTTATATTTATTAAAGTCTATATCAAATTCCATTAAACCCGACGTCCTTTCAGTACCTTTTTGAATGGGAACAGACAACTTTTTGATAAGATCTGCAGATGCCACCATACTGGTATCTTCAACCGTTGGAAAATAAAACTTGTTACCTTTTTTTCGTAAATATTTGATCTTATATTCATCCTCATATTTATCAGTTATTACCCCAGCATAGTGAACAATAGTAATGGCTTTGCCAGCATGAGAGATCAGCCAGTCGTGTTGAGCAACTTTTAGTGCAGCCTTAAATGGACCCATTATTGAGACGTCTAAGGGCTACAGGCGATGGGTGCAGTGCGGCGGTATGGTGACAAGCTCGATCCCATTCTCTTTCGCAAATATTATGGCATCTAATGAACAGTGGGATTCATGGTTATCCATCACAATCAAAATTTTATCATCTAGGTTACATTTTGTAAACTTTTTGATATGTTCCAAAACTTTTAAAAATAGAACATTTGTCATCCAACCACTGGGTGGATTATTCACTAATCCAATACTCCCAGCAGGAGCACCAGCGAGAAAACTGTCGTGATATCTAGCTCGTGGGAATATAAAAACTGGTGGCAAACTGTTCCCATCAGCACTCACGATAGCACACATGGTCACGAGTGCGCGCCTCTCTGCCGATGTAACCTGCCCAACTTGCTTAACACCCTTCTGAGCTATTATGTTTGGTGCATCCACGACTGTCGAGATACCTGTGTCATCCAGGTTAAAGATTCTGTTGGCTCCAAAATTACATTTGTTATAAGCACTTAACAGATTTTCTTGAAATTCGGTTACGGCTTTTAGATTAAATCCAGTCACCCGTGCCAGGCTCGTATTCTCTGGTTTTCTTAAACTCAGATTTGCATGTCGCTTCATAAAACTTTGGACCCAGTCCACTCCTGCCGTCTTATTAACGTCCCAACTTGCTGGATATTTGCGTTTAAGTGCCTTTGCATAGTCAAATGCTAAGATTCTTAAATCTTTATATGAAAGACCATACTGAAGATTTGAACATGTCAAAACATAGGTCACCAACATCTGCTCCTGTTCTTGGTTAAACACCTGCCGAAATGTGTGCTTTGATGAATAAACTCCTAGCTTAGGCTGCTTCCTTAATCGGTAAAACAAAGCAGTATGTTTAACTCCGTAAACTGCCGCAGCTTTTCTTAATGATATTGTCTTCTTTTGTACTACTGATACCGCTTTGGCCATATCCTCTTCATTGAAAGCCTCTTCTACTCTTTTTTTTTCTTGTAAGTTCTCACCATTTTCGCTAATAGGTAAGTCTAAAAATTATTCTTCAATTAAATACCTTGTTAACATTGTGGCTGGGGCACCTTTGAACACTGTTCATTTGTACCCCTTAGGGATATTCAAAGGTACCCCATGTAAACACATTTTTATTATGCGCGATTTATTGGCAACCCTGCAACCACAGATGAATATAAAATATCAAGTAATACTTCCCTACCCTTACACATTTAAGACTCAGTGATGAAATTCTGATTATATTTAATATATTCTCAATATCACACTATATGTGCATGTAAAATATTACAACCAATCAGAGTAAAACAAAGTTTTTGTAGTACTTACATTTCAAATAACCATAAAGTGCTAAAACGTTAGACATTACTTGCTGCAACTATAACCACCTGGTTTCAAAATAATAGCGAGCATTGAGCGGTAAATTTGAATTCTGTTCAATAGTGCCCCTTGTTCAAAGGTGCCCCCTCACCCCAACTATTATTAAAAGCTATTTTTAAAATCGCTGGTAAATACAAATTAAAGAAACGTCCATATACAGCCCACGTGTAGGCAGTACTTACTATATTGATAATTATTAAGAATGTAAATGTATAATGAAAGTTCCCGCGACTTTCTTGATGAGATGAGGTATAGTGGGTGTAAAAGCAGGAATAATTATAACACTTCTGCAGTAACAAGGATGGTGTTTCTATTATAATAATAAATTTATTGTATCAATAATAAGATTTACATACTATTTATACAATAGCACAGGTAACACTGGGCAACAAATTTTCGAAAAGTTCATGCTTCCAAGCTGAAAATAGTCATTTCTTAATGAATTCAATGTGCTGAACACGAAAATGACTCAGAAAAAGCTGAATTGGCTACGGGTTTTCTGTTATATGTACGCATATTTCAGAAAAAGTGTACTTATGTCAATATTATAATACATGGTAAGAAAACATTTACGCATATTTCAGAAAAAGTGTAGGGGAAACTGGCCTAAAATGGCATACCATTTTTTATTACTACTATATATTTTTTCTCAGACGTCCTATTTTAAAAGTAACTTATGCCGTAGATAGCTTATTTAATTAGTATTAACAAGTTAGTAACAAACAAGACATTAAGTTTAATTCTTCTTGGGAAAGCTTTATTGAAGCAGCGGTTGCGTTATCGATTTTACCCACACTAATCTGGGTAAAATGGCATACAACGATAAAAAATTTATTAATTATAAAAAAAGTTAACAAAACAATATTTTTTATAGACTTATATAAGAAGGTATCAATACATTAAGTCTAGAAAGAAAAATAAACTTTAAAACTTAAAGAACAAAAAATTTCTATTAATTCAAAGTAACATAGGGCAAAATGGTATATATTATTGGCAAGCATCACAAATGTAAATTTTGGTTTTAGGGTTAACTCCAGCACAAAGAATGTGGGCCCATTCGTTACACTTGCAACATCTTATCCACTTCTCTCCTCCTTTCGATTCGGAAAATGCTTCTCCACAAAACAAACAAAACGCATCAGATTTGTCATCCTTGTCTAATCTTTCGCCAGAAAATTTTAATTCTTCTTCAAGTGCATTGCCAAGATCTATTTGAAGCGCTTCTTCGCCTGTCGCGCTGTTTGCCTTCTTACTTTCTCTGTTTTTTCCACCTCTTTTTGTTTCATTTCTTCAATAAAGGGGCTGCTGGTTAGCACTGTTGGAGTTTTCTTCCGCTTTGTGGTCAAGGCTTTAGATGTTGATGGCATGGGGCTTAAAAACGCCAGTGAAACAAAGGCTTCCTCATTTCTAGTACCATTTTCATTATTAGGCGTTTTTACCTCCTTGTATAGCTCATTCGCAGTATCTGTTTCTGCTGTAGTTGACTGGGTATCACTCGGTGCATCAGGCTGATCTGTTGTAATGGAAGGCGCAAACAAGTGCTCAGGAAATACATCTGGATTTATTGGCCAAAGTCCTGAGTTTTTAAAGCCACTTGCAGCATTCTCGATGGTCGCTGCTCTTTCATATGCTGTACAAAAAACTCTTGCCACCTGAAGTTGGGAAATTGGTTTCCCGTCGTTTGATCTAATTTTTTTCGTAACTTCTTGGTTTAAATATGCTTTTAGAGGTGCAAAAAAGGATAGGTCAAGGGGCTGGATACGATGGCTACAATGAGCAGGCAAACACAACAATATTATGCCATTTTCTTTGGCGAATTGCAAAACAGTCAAGTTTTTATGGCTGACGTGTCCGTCTAAGACAAGTAGGACAGGAGACTCTTTAGTCGCATGACTGAATTTTTTAAAATGCTGCATCCACTTGACGAAAATATCGCCTGTCATCCAACCCGATTCCTGAGGAAAGCCTAGGGAACCTGTAGGAGCTCCTTCAAGTAGACCTTCTTTCCAGTTCTTCCGCGGAAAAATAAAAATTGGGGGGATGTAATTGCCTATAGGATTTGTGCAGCAAACTACTGTTACGTGTATTCCTCTTTCAGCACCAGCAATTGTACCCACTTGCTTTTTTCCTTTGCATGCAAATATTTTTGGTGGATTTTGTACCGTTGATACTCCCGTCTCATCGACATTATAAATTCTCTCCGGCATAATTTTGTATTTATTAATGACTTCTTCATATACTTTAAAAAAGTTAGCTATTACTGGCTTATTGAAGGCCATTGCCCGAGCTATAGAGGTATTTTCAGGTTTTCGTAATGTTAGATCTAAATTACGTTTCCTGAAACCTCTAACCCAATCCCATCCAGCTCGTTTTGTGGTTCTGTTAAATCTGTGGTCTATTTTATTTGCTTCTGCCCAATCATAAACTAATCGTCGTAAGTCGTCACAGGTAAGCCCAAACAGTCGTTGCTCCAATAGCTTCATATGTTCAACTAACATTCGTTCTTGCTCCTTCGTAAATGTTGTATGGAATCTACCAAGACCTTTTGCACTATGTTTAACTGCTTTGGGACACCAAAAGTTTTTGACGCTTTCAACCAACCCATTTGCCGACTTTGAACGGCTCGTATAGCATTTTCCATTGCATTCTCGTCCCATTTTTGCCTGTCACTTTTTCTGATATAGTTACAAACCATTTCTGTAAAGATTAAAAATATGTATAAAAACTTCAAATCAGCAAACACTTTAGTTAAGATATCTTATATTTTTAATACCATTATATGTGCCTAAAACGGCATACACCATTTGGGTCGTATGCCATTTTACCCTACGTATACATATGCCGTTTTACCCTTTGGACACATTCTGCAACTAACCTAATTTTTAAATAACATGCCTGTGATTTAAATTGAAATTATAACGATATTTCATGCACAGATATATAATATTAAGTACGTACCTCTCAGATTTCCAATATAATTGTCCTAGTCAATTTATATTCACTTAAACCGTTCGAGGAAAAAAGTTTCTATAAGCACAAAAACACATCCAAGTGTATTAATCTCAACTGGTGCTAGCCTTGCTGTTCTCTGTTACAAAGGAATTTGACATCACTGTTGCCAACATTCCCATATATGAATACGGTCTCTAGTTCGCGCGCGTGTTTCGAAACAACCTCTATGCCGTTTTACCCAAGTATGCCATTTTAAGCCAGCTTCCCCTACTTATGTCAATATTATAATACATGGTAAGAAAACATTAGTCTGCTTCCGGCTTTCGACTTCTTTTGGCCTGCCGTTTGTAGTGGACTTGTGGAGCATCTCTACTGATTGTCCAACAATAGTCAGCTAGCATTGACGTAGACCATTTGCCTTGGTACCGTTGCTCCATGGTGGCAATGTCCTGATGAAAGCGTTCGCCGTGCTCGTCGCTGACCTGCCCGCAGTTATCAGGAAAGAAATCTAAGTGGGAATCAAGAAAGTGGATCTTTAAGGACATATTGCAGCCGAATTCATGAAACAAAGCCAACATATCCTCAACCAGACACTTGTAATTTTCTGCCTTGTCATTCCCCAGGAAGTTTGCTGCCACTTGATAGAATGCATCCCAAACCTGTTTTTCTTTACCTTGAAGAAGTTCCTCAAACTTGGGGTCTCGGAAGAGCTGTCTAATTTGAGGCCCCACAAAGATGCCCTCTTTAATTTTGGCTTCACTGAGTCGAGGGAATTTGTCATGCAGGTACTTGAATGCTGGTCCATTCTTATCCATGGCTTTTACCAAGTTTTTGACAAGACCGAGTTTGATGTGTAAAGGAGGAATGATGATTTTGTGTGGCTGTGCCAATGGTGGGTGCTGTACATTCGTTTCTCCAGGCTTAAAAAATGCTCTCGGAGGCCAGTCTTTCTTGATGTAGTGCAAATCGATTGCTCTGCTGTCCCACAGACAAAGAAAACAGCAGTACTTTGTATATCCCTGCTGCAAACCCATCAACAGAGATACTACCTTCAGGTCAGAACATATCTGCCAGCCATACTTGCTGTAGTTAATCGTCTCCAGTAGCTGCTTTAGATTGCCGTAAGTCTCCTTCATGTAGACCGCATGTGCAATAGGTATGGATGGAAGCTGGTTCCCATTATTCAACAAAACCGCCTTTAGGCTCAGTTTTGAAGCGTCTATTATAAACAGCCGCCATTCGTGGGGATCATGTGCAATACCGAGAGCTTGTAGTAGACCATCAATATCGCAGCAGAACACAAGGCTTTCTTCTTTCTTAAAGAAAGATTCGAAGAGCTGATGGCGAGTGCGAAATGAAGTCACTCGGACATTCTGTTCCAGAAGATTCCACTGTCGAAGTCTTGAGGCCAGTATCTCCGCTTTGCTTTTCGACAGATCCAAATCGCGAACAAGATCGTTCATTTCATCCTGGGTAATTTTATGTGGTGCAGATGTTTCGTCAAAGCACGAAAAGTCATCATCCTTACTGCCACGTTGAGGAGAACTCGCCGACGCATGGCCATCCTCATCGTCTGAACTGATAGAAAAATCTGTAGGAGGTTCTGGAATTGGGAGTCCTTCGCCATGAGAGACAGGTCGCAGAGCAGATGGTATGTTAGGGTATTCAACTGTCCACTTCTTCTTCTTGGTGATGCCTCCAGAAGCTGGTCGTACCATACAGAAATAACAGTCGTCAACGTGATTGGTGGGCTCCCTCCAAATCATGGGCACAGCAAATGGCATTGCCTTTCTTTTGCCATTAAGCCACTGTGAAAGATTTACGGCACAAGTGCGGCAGCATACGTGTGGGGCCCAGTCTTTGTCCTGGTCGCCTATCTTGCAACCAAAATACAAATGATACGCTTTCTTAACTGTTGCACTGATGTTCTTTTTCTGTGCAGCAAATGTCACTTCTCCGCAAATATAACAGAAGTTATTTGCACTATTAACACAGTTACGAGGCATTGCTACTGTTTAGTTACTTTACACTATAGCAATCACTTATGTATGCTAGAACTTCGAAAAATATGCGCGAATGAACGGACATTGCACGAGTTAACTGTCACGTCGGCCATTTATAAATAAACTATAATTAGCTATTGCTTGATATTGCGCAATCAATTTCGCAACACTCTCAATGGAAACTTACAGTAAATGCTGCATTAACTTATTTGCATGAAGGGGTGATGCGATATGACGCAAAATTTCGTAATTTCTCACTAAATAGCATTACATTATGCAATAGCATCTATACAAAGGACAAAACGTCAATATCTCTTGAACGTGAGCCAATCAACTTTTTTCAATGTGATATTCGTGTTCAGCACGTTGCATTCATTCAGGATTGGGTACTTTCACCTAAGAAGCAATTTCACTGTTGACCAGTGTAATCAAAGGGCCAATTTACGTCATTGACATTGTAAAATGCTTCTCGAAGGAGAATGTCCTTTATTTTCTCTTTAGATACGAAAGTAGAAAAATGTCTACACATAATTTTGATTTTGTTAAATAATTACCAGTGACGATGTTGTACTGAAGTGGCTTTTGTCCTATGAAATGTGGGATGTGCAGCAAATCTTAAGCTCTGAAGAGAGGTTTACAGTGGATAGTTTGTGAAACACAGACAACTGCTCGAATAGCCTTCTTCTGCAGAATAAACCTTTTTTGTGTAGGCCTACTTATCCCATATTGGTTAAACATAGTCGATATGTGATTTGATAGTCCATAGTACATCGTTACTTATTCCAGTAGACTATCAGTTATAAATCTGATACGTCTAATTGCATAAGTAGCAGAATCTATATACAGCTTCCTTGTTAATCTTGTGTCTAGTCTAATATCAAGGAATTTTCTATTCATAGAATAAATGTTTGATCTACGTTTACTAGTAAAGTAAATTGTCTAATATTTATCCTGGTTAAATGATAAACGATTGGCTGTGACCATTTAAATTTCTAAATTCTGAAGATACCAAAACCTTAAAATAATGTGGTGTTTATAGTGCATTTTTTTTGCAAAACGTACTACATTACTGGTTTTAATGCCTCACATAAACCAGTCAAGTTGATAAAACCATGAAAAGCAACTTAATAAATGTTGTGGTTTGGATAGCTTTTAATTACTTTTTCTTGTTTTACATAACATATTTAGTCATACGAAATACATAGAAGAAAATGAGAATAACCCAAACTCTGAACCGGAAACAGACTGACATTTCATATAAGGTAAGATGGAGTAAGTGCGTAGCAAAATTTTAATAGGTCATGTAAAATTTGCAATTATAAATAAAATATTTATAACCTAACATTTCTGTCTGACATATGTGAACTACATGTTATTAGCTTAAATTATTTAAGGTATTCACATTTTAGGCTTAATGTTTAGGTAATGATAATACCAATTTTTACTTTCTTATACGTAGTATAAGGAAGTATTGTGATGATGAAAATTTTCGACCTCGATATTTTTGCAGATGTCCACGTTTTGAGGTCCCCTGATACCAAAAAAGTGGTTTTTAAAAAATGTCTCTGTGTGTGTCTGTCTGTCTGTCTGTGACCACGATAGCGGTCAAACCGCTGGAGATATCAATTCCAAATTTTGTATTTACGTGTATAATCTCCCTCTTGAGATCTGATTAGTTTTTCAGTAAAATCGGTAGACCGAAAGTAGCAGTTTACTTCAGTATAAAAATCGAATTTTGCCAATATTTCGTCAAATACTAAGTTTATACAAATTTATATAGAATTCATATGTACTTAAAATTAAAATTGAGAACAATTTTATTTAAAAAGTTTTTCGAAATTCCTACCGGAAGTAGGTCTTTTACTCTTATCGAAAATCGGTTTTTTGCGAATATTTCGCAAATCGTGCTCTTTAGACAGGTACGTTACGGGTATATAAGTATTTAGAACATAATTTTCAATATCTTTTGTATAAAGAAAATTTCAAAATTCTGACCGGAAGTGCCACTTTTACTCTTATCGAATAGCGATTTTTTGCAAATATGTCGTAAGTTATGCATTCTATATATATTTATCAAGAGTATAAAAGTATTTAAAACTGGATTTGCTATTTTTTTTGTATATATGAAATTTCAAAATTCGGACCGGAAGTAGCACTTTTACTCTTAGCGAGTAGCACTTTTTTGATAATATCTTACAAAGTATGCATTCTATAGAGAGATTAAGAGAATAGAAGTACTTAGAATAGAATTTTGAATAATTTTTGTAAAAAAAATTCTTAAAATTCTATAATTTGAAACGCTCATACGTATAAGAAAGTCGTGTGGTGGCCACACGTCATTTTTTTAAATCATGTTAATACTACACACTTACCCCGAAATATGGGGTAAGTGTGTAAGCAGGCGACTGTGTGTATGCAACTCACATGTGTGTATGTAAATCTACACTTCTTTCTCTACCAACATCTATTTTTAAAGTTTCGATAAGACAACTACTACAGCTTGTATGAACTTTTTATTGCAGGCAATACAGGAACTTAAAACCGTTACTTATTCTAACAAACTTAAAAAACTGAACACATCTATTAAAGTCAACATATAAAGGAACATAACTTATTTAATAACATTTTAATGAAAAAATATAACTTTTACTGAATATTATAGCCTTCAAATAATACTCCAAACCTGTGGAACCCTCTTTTGGTAGAAGTTGGTTTGGGCAGCAGCATCACAAAATCTTCTTTGGCAACCCAAGAACAATCTTCTGGGTCAGCCCAAGTAAATGCATTTGGAGCAGAAGGATCCAGGGATGGCACTCTCCGGGTAAATTTAATCTCCACTTCATCTTCGTCATTGTTTATGGATATCACCTGTCCAATAAAATGTTGACGAGTTTTCTTAGTGGCATAAACAGCAAGTACCCAGTCGTCAACAGAAACATCTGTTACTTGTTTATTGATTTCTGCCATATACTCATTCAATGACTGTTCTTCTCTGTGTTCTTCATCCCAGTCCTCGTCACTATCCTCGTAAATAACTTCGAAATCTGACAAAGTTTCTGGTTCTTCTAGTTCTACTCTCTTAGTTTTCTTGGCTACTCTTGTACTGTTACGTTCCTGTATACACTTCAGAACTTCTGCAGCTGTAATTATTGCGGCTCCTCCAGCAACTCTCTTTCGTGACTTTTTAACGCCATCGTTTTGAGTTTGCTTTACAGTGTTTAACAGCAACTCTGCAAATGATGTCTGCTCAGCCAAGGCACTTGCAGTTGAAGGTTCCTCACTGTTAGTAGGACCATTATCATTTTCTGAAGAAGGCGGGTTTTGGTTTGCTTGCCACCGCTTCAGAGCCATTGGATCATAATTTTCTACAGGGACAACTTTAGGATCGCAGGGTACTATTCCAGATTTTCGAAAACCATTGATTATTATTTCTGATTTGGTATCATTCCATACTTTTCCTAAAAGCTTACTAAATTGCTTTTTAGGCATCCTTAGGCCTTGATTCTTCCGTTGCCACTGTACAAGCAACTCATCCCATTTTGTTTTTAATGACCGGAATACACCAACGTCTAGGGGCTGAAGTATATGGGTGGAATGGGGTGGTAGCTTCAAAATTGTGATGTTGTTTTGCATTGCCACCGAAATCAGACGTTCATCGACGTGTGAGGAATGCCCATCGTAAATAACTAAAGCAGGTCTTGTGTCTCCAAGTTCTTGCAAGAAACTTTTTTCAAAATACCTTAAAAAAACATTCGATTCTATCCATCCATTAGACGTTGCGGCATACGTAGTACCTGCATAACAGTCTTCCTGTGGGGCAACCCATTCATCCCAGATGTGTTTGCCCTTGAAAACTATCAAAGGAGCAGCCTTGTGGCCTACTGCATTTGCTGCTATTAACACAGTTATATTTTCACGACCACAGCCTCCTGTGGTTCGAGACGATGGTGCTCCTTTTAAACCCACAACTTTGGTTTTCGAAAAATCTAAAGAAAAACTGGGCTCATCGAGATTCCATATTAGATGCGGCTTATCGTGTAAATCCAAATCTGTGAGCGTTTTATCGAGTAATTCGAAATACTGATTAATTATGAACTGGTCCATGCACTTTTTTCGAGCATATTCAACTGCCTGCGGCTTTTTAATAGATAGCTTGTGGCGTTTAGTAAACCCCGAAAACCAGTCTTCCCCAGGTATATTTCCCTTGGAGGGAAGGCGTCACTAGTTTATTCTGCATAACGAAGTCTCCTACAATTCTAAGAGTTTCCTTACGGCTGAGACCCCAACCCCATTTTTCCATGGTTATTAACCCCTCAGCTAATTATCTTTCCTCTTCAATAGGGATCGCTGTGCTCCTACCCAACGTGGTACTTTTCTGACCACGAATCCCTCTCCTCCGATAACTTAACGTCATTTGAGGAATTGAATATTTTTTACTGGTTGCGTATGCCGTTTTGATTCCATCATTAATTTCTTTGAGCGCACGCTCTAATGTTTCTTTAGTATAGGCCTTAGCTCTATCGCTTTTTCTGACATAGGTCCTCACCATTTCTCAATTTTCATATATAAGTAAGTATAAGGCACAGGAAATGGCACTGCAAACAAACATCTTCTAGACCTACAACATGGGGAAAGTGTGTGGCTTATCCTCAAAAAATAATATACACTTTTACCGACCTTGTATTTGGGGGGGGGGGGCTAGTGTGTAGTATCAATAATTTTCAAGTGAATATTAAAAATGGATATAACTAATCATATCGAATGAAAAATAGATATATTATTATCTTGTTTTTAACTATTTTATACAAAAACACCCACTATATACACAGATGATTGATTCAATTCACCATTCACGACTACTAACTTGTTAAACCACGCTCTTCAACAGGTTGTTAAATAATGCAGATTACTACTCTTCTGGAAAATATTCAGTGATCTGTGCTATGTTACAAATCTGCAGTTGAGTAATTTCTTCAATGCTCTATAGGTGGCGCTAATTACAAATGAAAATTTTGGAATTTTGAATTTTAGAAATACCCCATCTTACCTTAGATATTTAATAAAAAAGCTGACTTTTTAATACCATTTCCTTGTTGTGATTATCTTTCTTTGAAAAAAATGAATACGTTTTTTAAAAAGCCTTTCGTATAATGTTATTTATTTTCTTTATTATATTATAAAAGGGTAATTGTGAACATAATAAGGAAAAAAATTAGTAATCCTGCGATTCTTCAATAAAAAAATTTCTGAAAGCTACGCTATCATAGTAACACCTATATAGGTTATGTTGAGATGTAATTCAAGGGCAAACGATGTGAAAAGCAAATCAAACAAAATATACTCTTATGTAAAATTTAATTTAACTTCCGGATTAAATTGTGAGAGTGGGGATGAGAATCTTTTAAACTGTGCTTTCAGTAATTTCATTGGCTTACAAGTTTTCATTCATGAATATTAATTTCTTTGAAAGATATCAGAGGACGGCATCTTACTATCAAAAATTAATAAAATTAAAACAAAACACTTTATTATATCACGTTATTTACTACAAAAATAACTTTTTTAAATTTACCACATTATTTAGTAACATCAACATTAAAACTGCAAAAGTTCAATGAACACCTTATGATCACTTATATGTGTTATGTATGTAACATAATAATACACTTAATAGATGTCGTAATAACTTTATTTATACAATACAAAGTTTAGCGTCTAACGCCATGAACATGAACATACTTCGCTTGCTTGTCACTTCGTACTGTTGCATGCAGCGTTGCCAACCTATCAAATACATAACAATCCTCCGCGCGTAAGAATGGCAACTACACATATTTAAAGATCTAATCTAACAGGTTTCTTAATATTTCTTTTGGGCCTGGAAGAACTAACAGAGGCAATCGGATTCATATTAACTACTGCATCAGCGTTAGCTATTCCTGGTTCACAATCTCGATTATCAATATTAATACAAGTATAATATTTATCATAATTTGTCTTATGTTTAGGATCACAGTTAACCATCTCTACATTAGTTTGTGCTGTTTTATTTATTTGATCTAAATGCCTTTTCCATACTAACTCTGTTTTGTCGACTTTACACAAATATACTCTTGACCCTAATATTTTTATGACTTACGCTTTTACAAAACGTTTCTTATTTAACAACCTGTAGTCTCTAATATATACGTCTTCTCCCACCTTGAAGGTCTCTGATCTCCCCATTTTCATTACTTTATTTCGACTTCCTGCAGTAACATTTCCGGGTTGTAATTTATCGAATCTAATGCGCAACGATCTACCAAACATTAATGAAGATGGCGCTTTATTGGTAGTGCAATGCACACTGGTACGATAATCCAATAAATATCTTGCTAAAATGCAACTAATTGATGTATTTTTGTTTCTAACATCGTTAAAAGCTTTGGTTAAACCGATCTTTACTGATTTTACTAAGTTCTCCGCAGCTCCATTACTAGCTGGGTGATAAGGTGCTATTAACGTATGCTTAATTCCATTCTGAAAACAAAAATTTACAAATTCTTTCGAAATAAATTGCGGTCCGTTATCCGAAACTAATTGATTCGGAATTCCGAAACGTGCAAATATCAATCTCAATACGTTTATAGTTGCCTCGGTAGTAGTAGATTGCATCTCTATTACTTCCGGCCAACGACTGAAAGAGTCTATCAGAACTAAAAACATTTTATCCTGCGTAGGACCAAAAAAATCCACGTGAACCCGGTCAAAAACATGTTTAGCTGGGTTGTACGATATTACCGTTGCTTTCGGTGGTTCCGGCCTTACTTTATTGCAAGCGTCACAACTTTTTGCTAATAATTCGATGACCGCGTCTATAAATGGCCACCAAAAGTAAGATCTTGCTTTGCTCTTCATCTTTACTATGCCACCATGTGCGGAATGCAATTCTTGTAACAGCTGCTTCCTAAATTTTTCTGGTACCACAACTCTATGACCTAACATTATTATATCATTTTCTAAGGTTAAATTTAGTTTTCTAGCAAAATAAGGTTTCAATGAACTGTTCTCTCTGTGTAAATAATATGGCCAGCCCTCTTTAATGTTTTTGAATACTTCGACTAACATGGGGTCTTCCTGAGTTTGATCTCTTATGTGTTTGGCGAGTATCGGCATCTCGGAACTATCTATAACAAAATTCAAATAAGAACATTCTCTTTCTGAATTTTTTTTGTGATCTATCGGCAAACGCGACAAACAGTCCGCATTAAAATTCGAAGTTCCTTTGATGTGTCGTATTGTAAAATCAAAACTGTTTAAAAACGCTGCCCATCTTTGTAAACGACTTGCTGCCATGGTAGGTATACCTTTTTTGTCTCCAAAAATGTAAATTAAAGGCTTGTGATCAGTCTCTATAATAAAGCTATGGCCACATAGATATTGATAAAACTTTTTGACCACGAAGAAAATAGCTAATGCTTCTTTATCGATCATTGCATATCTACATTCTACTGGACTTAATGTTCTAGAAATATAACCTACCGGTCGTTCACTCCCGTCTGGAAAAATGTGAGATAAAACTCCGGCTATACCGTATGAACTTGCATCGCATGCTACTTTAATAGGCAATTCCGGATTAAAATGAACCAGTACCTTCTCTGAAGCCATGATTTCCTTAATCCGTGAAAATGACTCACTACATTTCGAGTCCCATTCAAACTGTGCATCTTTTGCTAGCAAATTATATAATGGTTTTAATAGGGTAGAAACATTGTGTATAAATTTTGCGTAATAATTTACCATTCCAATAAAAGATTTCACTTGAGTGACATCCTTTGGTACAGGACAGTTTAAAATAGCTTTAACCTTTGACATATCTTTTTTTAATCCGTCTTTATTTATTATATGCCCTAAATATTTGATTTCTCTTTGAAAAAAAATACATTTTTCTTGCTTAAGTCGTAGACCAGCACTCTGTAATTTTTTGAAAACAACATTTAAATTTTCTAAATGCTTTCGATCGTTGGTACCTGTGACTAAAATGTCGTCTAAGAAAAAGACTACTCCTTTAACACCTTGTAATACTTTTTCCATGATTTTTTGAAAAATCGAGCATGCTGGTTTAGTGCCGAAAGATAAACGTTCCATTTTACAAATACCTTTATGCGTGCTCTATGCGAGTAATAATTTTGTCGTTTCTTCCAATTCCAATTGGTTGTAAGCATGACTTAGGTCCAGCTTTGAAAACTTCTCTCCGCCTTGAAGAGCTGCAAATAATTCCTCTATTCTGGGAAGTGGGTACTTGACATCTTCCAGGTAAGGATTAACTGTGATTTTGTAATCTGCACATAATCTTAGTGTACCATCCTTTTTAAGAACAGGCACTAAGGGAGTGCCCCAATCGGAAGTGGGTATAGGTGTGATTATACCTGCTCCTTGCAATCTATCTAATTCTTTTTCTACCTTGTCCTTGTAAGCTAAAGGTAAAGTTCTAGGTTTACAGAACTTTGGCTTAACATTATTAATTAAATTTAATTTAATCTTTTCGTATTTGAAAAGTCCAATTTCTTCTTTAAATAAATCTTTATATTGAAAAATTAAACTATCAATACTGCTAGTATTTGACAAACTATTCTCTAAATTTAGTAATTTATTTTCTCGTGAAAAAGCATTTAAATCAAATGTGGAAAGTAAATCTCGTCCTAACAATGGATGACCATTACCCTTAATGACTAATAAATCTACATTTCTAACAATATTGTTAACTTTAAGTGAAACTCGTAAAATTCCAGATGGATAAATGTCTGTACCATCATAAGCTTTAAGAACTGTATCACATTTACTTAATTTAATGTGTTTAAAATAATTTATATATGTACCATAATTAAGTGCAGAAATAGCAGAACCTGTATCGATATCCATTGTGATTGGAATATCGTTTATGTGCACATTAACTTTGTATTTGTGTTCTAAGTCTACATAATTCTTTATATTAAAAAGAGTTTTCTCATCTACATTTGCAGAAGAATCCGATGAATTTTCATCGTCACCCTCTGTCTTTTGCAAAAAACATTGCTTATTGTTTTTACATACTTTTGCAATATGACCTACCTTACTACAAATTTTGCATTTATACAATTTATAATTACATTTACTAAAATTATGGTTAGGTTTACCACAAGCAAAACACATGGGTCTTGAGTCCGTCTCTGGGTTGTTTACTTCTTCGGAATCTCTCTTGGGCTTACTGCTAACTTGTTTCTGTGGTTCCCTTGAAATTGTTGAATGTTTAACACTTTTTCTTTTCATTTGAAAAATGTCCCTTGGTACTTGTGTACTAAGGTTAATTGATGCTTCCTTCTGAACTGCAACATCCAATATATCTGTCAAGCTTTTCTTACTGGGGCCCTCTTCACACATTCTGTCAAGAATTTTCCCTTTACACATGCTAGTTACGAACTTGTCCTTTAACACTGAATCTAAACTAGCACCAAACTTACAATTTACTGATAATTTTTTGATTCTGGCATACCACTCGTTTATTGTTTCATCCAATCGCTGTTGTGCCTCGTAAAATTTTATTCTTTCGTTGAAAGTCGATACACGCCTTGTGTACTGGCTTCTTAATATTTTACATAATTCTTCGTACGTCTTGGTGTTTGGTGCATTCGGATAGCATAAATCGCGAAGCGTTGTATACACTACTGAATTTATTGTGGTGATAAGCACGGCTACTTTTTTTCTTCTGTAATGCTGTTTGCAATAAAAAATTGTTCCAACTTTTCTTCATAAATATTAAAATCGTCCCTCGGATTAAATTCTGGAATATTTCCCAGTAACGCCATTGTTGTTCGCCTTGACCAACCGTTTATGGAAACTAACTTATTATTAACACTTCGTTAATACAATAAAAAAAACTTATTCCAATTTATTCCTCGTCGCCACACTTAATAGATGCCGTAATAACTTTATTTATACAATACAAAGTTTAGCGTCTAACGCCATGAACATGAACATACTTCGCTTGCTTGTCACTTCGTACTGTTGCATGCAGCGTTGCCAACCTATCAAATACATAACAATATGTTAATAGGGAAGTTAACTTGTAAATATTGTGGGAAATTTGAAAAATGTTTATTGGGAAGATAACACCCGAACTATACGAGATGTGAATTCTATAAAATGAAACATTCCGCTGCCGCCTTCGGATTATAATTT
Organism: Amphimallon solstitiale; assembly: GCA_963170755.1. Classification (NCBI taxonomy): domain Eukaryota; kingdom Metazoa; phylum Arthropoda; class Insecta; order Coleoptera; family Scarabaeidae; genus Amphimallon; species Amphimallon solstitiale. Next base: position 82,904,338 of record OY720677.1, on the reverse strand, counting down.
CTACGAAATAGCAAACATCCCACAAAGCATTTTTCAAATTCCCAAATTTTTTCTTAAAAATATATTGAATTAAGTATAATATGCAGTATACATGGGCGAGATAGGGGAATACGGTTCAGTTTCACTGAGACTAGACCGACTCGTGTTTTGTCGGCTCTCGGGGAAACCGGTAGGTAATACGGTGCCCGAGAGCCGACAAAACACGAGTCGATCTAGTCTACGTGAAACTGTGGGTATTTCCTATGAAAGTGCTCATAAGGCACTGAAAACAAACTTACATATGTACCGTTACGGCCAATATAATCTGGGCAGTGATTTGACAGTTCATGACTTTCATGAAATTTGGTAAATCAGGCTTTGCTACAATCTACGTTACTCTGGATACGCACTTAGGGCATGAGCCATCATGTGATGGTTATCTCAATAATCAATAGTCATTACCTTAAAAAGTGTTGTCTTTTAACTGAAATTAGTTTGGTTTCGACTAAACATATTATTGTTCTTAAATTAAATTGAAAATTTTGATGTTTATTTTAGAAACGAAAAACAAACAAATGATATAAAAAATTAATATTTTGTAGCTGCTCCTTCAATAACATAAAAAATTAATATTTTGTAGCTGCTCCTTCAATAACATTATTTAACCTTCTGGGCATTAATGCTACTAATTCTGTAGTATAATTTGGAGTTAATTCGATCCATGCTTCTTGAATTCTTTCCCATAACTGTTCTACATTTTGTGGGCGAAAATTATTACCTCTATTAATTTTTTTTACTGTCAAACCCTACATATTTTCAATGGGGTTCAAGTCCGGGCTACGTGAAGGCCAAGGTAGAACTTGTATGTTCAGTTGCTGCATCCAGTTTGAGGTCACTCTGGCTGTATGAATGGGGCTATTGTCTTGTTGATATATAAAATTATTTCTGGAAAAGACTGCATTTACTGAGGGCAGGATGATATTTTCCAATATTCCAACATACGAGTAGACCTCTGAATTGCATCTACCTCTTATATGTGTTATAACTCCGGGCCCTTGGGCGCTCATCCAGGCCCAGACATTGACAGAAAAACGACCGCTTGTGTGTGATTTATGGGTATAACGTTCATCAAAGCGAGAGTTCGGAGGTCTATAAACTCTGACGTGTCCGTCCAAACACGATTTAAATACCTTCTCATCTGTGAAAACAACATTCTGCCAGAAATTTAACACTTCTAAGGAGTATTCCAAAGCAAAACCTACTCTCTGTTCCTTATTTTGCGGAGTTAGAAAAGGTTTTTTCGCTGCAGAACGACTACGTAGATCAGATCCATTTTTGATACGACGCCTTGCCGTTCGAACAGACCCTGGAAAGTTTGTTTCAGCCTGTGCGTCTACCGCACAATGGAAGGGATTTTCGCGAATAAAATCAACCAAATTACCATCATCAACCTCCGTTGTAACTCTGGGCCTACCACTACCCAATCTTCTATCAAACGTTTGTCTCTCATCCCATATTCTCTTAATGTTACGCACAGTACTCTTTGGTATTTGGAATCTTAATGCGACTCGACGTTCCGACCACCCCTCACCCAGTAACGTCACAACCCTAAATTTCTCGGCCAAAGATAAATGTGGCATTTTTTTAATTGACGTTTTTCATCAATCAATATGACAGTATTTCCAGGCGACTTTTTTTTATGTAATAATTAAAATCCATTTACAGTGGGAAAAACTGCTGCCCAGATAGTATTGGCCGCAACCGTACCAATATAAAGTTTCTGTACTACAACATTTACGGCCGAATCACTTTGAGCAAAGATTAAATTATTGCAACTGGTTTAATGAAATACTACATGAAGAAGACTTGAATCGCACTTTCTTTTCGGATGAAGCTTGGATCCATTTGTCGGGGTATATCAACTCTCAAAATTACCGTGCCTGGTCAACAGAGAATCCACATGTTGTTGTTGAAAATACTCTCCATCCTATCAAGGTTGGTATTTGGGTTGCAATGTCGAAGAGACGGATTATTGTACCAATTTTTTTCCATGATACAATTAACGCAGTACGATACCAAGAACAAATATTGGAACCCTTCATTAACAGTCTTCACGAAGATGAATTGATACTGGGGTACTTCCAACAAGACGGGTCAACTGCACATACTGCACAACAAACTATTAATTATTTGGTGACCGATTGATTAGTCGAAATCGATGACCAGCCAATTCTCCTGGTTTAACCCCACTGGACTTTTTTCTCTTTAATCATCTAAAAAATAAAGTGTTTAGGAACAGATTGCATAATCTCGATGAACTTGAAGAGGCAATTAGAATAGAATTACAAAATATCACACCAGAAACGCTCCAGAATGTGTTCAATAATATGAGAAGACATGTCAATCTATGCATTGAGAATAACGGTGGACATTTCGAACAACGTTTGTAAAATGTATTCATTTTGTGAAAGAATATGGGATTATGTTTTACAATAATAAAATTGTAACGTATTTATTATTGTTTATGATAAAAAATAAAGTGCAATTACTATATTTCTACAAAAATTCTTTCATATAATTCAACTTAAAACTAAACCTATTTCATTGACATTTATCAGAGGAAAATTTTAAATAGTAAACCTAACCACGATACACTTATACCGGTATGCTCACTTTAGCTGTCAATGACGTCATTGAGGAGCAAGTCAGATTGACAGTTCCCATTTTTGACACAGTTTTAAGTTGTTTTATCGTTTTTTTAAAATTATATTCCATTTAATTTGCCTAGTTCTATTATATACGGTTGTCGTGAATGCAATCGAAGAAGTAGAGATAGTCAGATTAAATATTAGAGGTTTCCCAAGGAAGGGACGATACGAAATGTGTAGTTAATTGAGTGTAAAAGGCAGGATTTAATAAATTTGAAGAATGGTATTTCCTGAAATCTGATTTTATCATTGTTCATAATAAAAAAATCAACTTATTGTAGCATGTATCTGTTTCGTTCATTTTAAGCAATCATGTTTTCATTACATCACTCCAACAAGAATTACTGCAATTTTCCAGTAAATCATACAGAGATTTAAATTCACATGCAGTTCCCAGATTTAAAGGAAAGATAGTTGAAAATCTTTAAAAAGCAAGAAATAGATGCTTTAATAAAACATACACAGATGATCAAAGTAATTAAGATCGAGCAGTAAAATGTGTGAAACATCGACATAGACTGATTTTGAAGCTTTTAAAGTGTCTGATGCTTACTGACCACCTATGAAAGTGAATTATTTTGATTTAGTACCTTTTCTAATGCTACGTACACACGAGACACTAAAATGTCGACACTTGTGTCTAGAGCGCTCTACTGCTTGTTCACACGTCAGTGTAAATTTTTGTGTAGAGTAATGTCTAGAGCAGTTCAGTAGATTGAAGTTGCTACACTTCTCTAGCATGAGTTTACACGCGTAATAAATGTGAGAATTATATAGACACCTCTGTGCACTGTGAAAAAATTATTTACACTTCCACACTGCATAAGTACATAAATAAATAATGACGAGAATAAGGTGTCGGTTTGCGGCCGCAGTCCTTATTAATTGTGTTGTAAAAAAGCGCAAGAAAAGGAAAAGGCGAAGGTGTTGGGTGAAAGAGTGGATTGCAAAGAGAAACAAATTTGGTGCATTTTCCCAACTACTATGCGAATTAAGGTTGCAAGATTCAGAATATTACAAAAATTTTCTTCGAATGTCTGATACGGATTTCAATTTTCTATTACAAAAGGTGACGCCAAAAATAGAAAAACAAAATACAGTCATGCGTTCTGCAATATCAGCTGCTGAGAGACTAGCCGTAACTTTGAAATTTTTAGCAGGAGGTGAGTTTCATACATGATACAAAATGTTATTAAATACTTTTTTTAATCTTTATACAATCAGGTGAAAGCTATCATACATTAATGTATTTGTTCCGAATACCCGTTTCAACAATTTCGACAATAATTCCAGAGTGTTGTCAAGCCATCTATGACGTTTTGAAAGAAGATTATTTAAAGGTAGGTTCTTCTATACTTTGAATTGGAATAGTAAACTGTTAAAATTAAATTGAAACTATTAACGTGCAAAACAGTAAATAAACACATTTATTCAGCAAAGAAATGCAAAAACTCTTCAAAATCCTATTACACAGAAACAATACAAATGAACATTTAATTTAATAATCATTCAAATTATCATCAAAATTCTCATAGTAACTCGCCGTTGACGGACATCTTGATGTTGATATGTCCAGAAGATCTTGCTGGGAGCTTGAAGATGTGGACATGGAAGGCGAAGGCAAATTTAGAAGACCAATATCACTTACTAAATGATTTGGTTTGGGATTATTTATTGTAACTCCCTCAAACAATGCTTCATCATAATCTGTAACTTCTAAAATGATGCCTTGGATTTTTCTTTTCAATTTTCTTTTACTACTTTCCGAATGTAAATTTCGTAAAGCGGCAGCGACAAAATCGCCAAAAATTTGCTCGTCATCATTTTGCTTGCTCATCTCCATTAGAGCCCTGTTGAGTAGATCATCTTCTTTATTTGATGTTTGTTTTTTACCTTTGCCCTTGGGGGCGGTACGAGACGTGCTTGGTGCACCAATTAATTATTTGGCTCATTGTTTCTGTTGTTTCATCAGGACTAGTTTCTGTTTGACTTTGTGTGTCATCCAATTCCTATAATAAAAAAAATATTTTGATACAGTTTTTCATAATTTACAGATGCCTAATTCAAGCAGAGAATGGCTAGAGTGTGCGCGGCAGTTTCAATACAAATGGAATTTTCCAAACTGCATTGGGGCTCTAGATGGAAATATATATATTGTCATATTGTCATACAGGCGCCACAAAATAGTGGCAGTCACTATTTCAATTACAAGGGAAATCACAGTATTGTTTTGATGGCTTCAGTAGATGCCAACTATAAATTTCTTTACATTGATGTTGGCTGCAACGGTCGTGTATCTGATGGAGGCGTATTTACAAATTGTACATTATCGAAAGCATTGGAGGAAAATCGTTTAGATATTCCTCATGCAAGAACACTCCAAGGGAGAACTAAACAAGTGCCGTTTGTGATAGTAGCTGATGATGCCTTTGCAATGAAACCATATATCATGAAACCTTATGCATATAGAAACCAACCAGGCCCAAATCGTGTGTTCAACTATAGACTCTCAAGAGCAAGAAGAGTAGTCGAAAATGCATTTGGACACATTGCAAACAGATTTCGAATTCTGAGAAAACCTATAGAACTATGCCCTGCAAAAGTAATCAAAATCGTTTCGGCCATATGTGTTCTGCACAATTTCCTCCTGACGCGAAGTACAAAACAAATATATGCAGGCCCAGGCAGCTTTGACAGCGAATGTGACGAAGGTGTTGTTGTTAATGGTAGTTGGCGCCAGGAAGGAATGACTTCTGGGACTTTGTTTCCATTGCAGCCATTACAAGCTCATAATTATGGCCAATATTGTAAAGATATACGAACTGAATTCACGGAATATTTTTCTACGCCAATAGGAGAAGTGCCTTGGCAATACAGATATATATAAAATATTGTATTCTTGAAAATATACAAATAAATAAAATTGACTTACCAAACTTCCTTGGGTTTTATTGCACGTCATAGTCCCTACCAAAAATTTTAGTGCACTAAAGAACTCCCAATTTGATGTAAAAACCACATCATCTACCCCTTCTCCAGATTTTTTTTTCTTTATTTTTCTCATTTCGTTATTCATCTGAATTCTTAAATTATGCAATTTTCTGGTAACCTCGGAGCAAGGAGCACCAAAGTATTCTGCAATTTTTGCTGTAGCAGCATTTTTTTTTGTTCTATCTCTGTAAATAGTAGATGACGTGTCCCACAACTCGGGACTCGCTTCTAATAATTCAATTAGTTTCTTTGTATTTTCTTTAGTCCACAAAGCGGACTGGATATTATTATTATTACTCATTTTAATAATAATAATAAATGATAATGAAAATATAATAAATGATAAAATATCTGTTAAAGTGTACAGCACTCTAGCAACTAGTGTCAACTCGTTGGTAGATCGACACCTTGTCTCGACACTAAAGGAAATCGTGTTCAGACTGTAGTGTATGTTGTGTCTACAGCGATGTAGCGACATCAAGTGTATGATCTAGCGACACTGCTCTAGGGACACTGCTCTAGGTGGTGTACATACGAAGACACTCAATCTAGAGATCTAGTCTAGACACAAGTGTCGACAATTTAGTGTCTCGTGTGTACGTAGCATAAGACTGTCACATTAACACATTTGTACATCTGCGAACATTCATACAGTATTTTGTGGTATTCTATACATCGTAGCAACATACGTAGTGTTTTTGCTTATTAAGAATTTTTAATTTATTGTTAACTATTTCAGGCTGCTTTTCGTTAACGCAAGGAGGGAGAATAGTATTTGGATTTTAATCTTATACAGAATTGTATAGCATTTTCTTTAATAGTTTTAAAAGCATTGACTCGAACTGAATTGAAATAAACTTCTTAAACTATCAAAGTCGTTTTTCATATTAGCTACCATAATTAGAATTCGTACCTTCTACAAACATTTATCCTTAACTCCCATGGTATCTTTCTTAAGCAACATATAATACATTATCTGCATTTTATAAACATTTGTATTCTGTTCAAATATAGTATTTTTATCAAACACAAAAACAATCTTATAAAATCTCTTCAAATTAAAAATTTTGTTATGCATGATAATGATAAAATTTAAGTTTGACAATTTTATTTTAACTTAATATTATTAGGTAAAATTTTGAAATACGTGACTACTACAATTGTCTAATCTAGAATCAAGATTAATTTATGGCTTGAAGTTAGTTTTATGTATTTCAGTGAGTAATTTATAATTATTGAACACGTACTTGTAAAATATGTATATTAAACATAACAACTCCAGCGAAGTTGTATTTGCTTCATTCAAGTGTTGGTTTATCTTCTCTTCCATTACCCAAGACCCTTCTATGTAGCTGTACATTACCAATATCGAATACATCAGAACTATGCCATTCACTAAATAGTATTTACATGTGTGCAAAAGAAAATATTATATGCTTCAAAATATATGTTAAATAAATATCTATATTTACATTTTGGAAATGATTTTATTCACTAAATGAGACATTTACCTATACTTCAATTACAATGTTCAGTTTATATTTACACAGATCATTAATGCATAGCCTCTCGATAACATAGTCTAACAATGAACTCACAAAATAAACTGTTTTGCATTGTTAACTTTATTGAAAAACATATGTAATACATATCATAGTAAAGCTAAGCTTACAAATGATGCATATATATATGCTTGTATACGGTCCTACATCTTCGTCGCGGGTTGTTTCCTGGTCGGTACATCTATCCCGGACTAATGGTATTGAGGACTCCTATCCGTTCTTACTCTGGTTACCTTCAGCGGTTGTCTATATCTTTTTATTTAAAAGCATGCTCTTTATTGCTTTTCTAAAGTGAAGATATTTTAAGTTTTTGATTTCTTTAGGTAATTTGTTATAATGTGTTATATCGTCTGGTGTAGGTACTTTTCCATATTTTAATTGCTTACATATTTCCGTTCTTATATTTGATTTTCTTCTAGTTGCGTGCATATGTATGTGTGTTAGTGATTAACTTGACTTCAGTTTTTATGAGATTATGTTTTATTTTGTATAGCAGTATTATATTTTTTAGTTTTATTGTTTGTTCAAGATTCAGTTCCTTTGTCTTATCGTATACTTCCTCGGTGGATGTTCTTCTATCTAGCTTATAAATTAATTTTAAGATCTTATTTTGCTGTCTTTGTAACTTGTTAATATTTCTGTTGTATTTCCCCATATATTTATTAAGTAATTCATGTGAGACATAAAAACAGCATTGTAAATTGGTTTTCGCAGGTTTTCAGGTATAATGGCCCTTATCTTTTTGATGCCAGCTATTGCTGTTGCATTTTTTTTTCACTAGGCTGCTTACGTGCAGATCCTATTTTAAATTTCTCTGTATGTTTAATCCTAAGTATTTTATTTGGTCTATTTGCTTGATGGCCTGGGCTTTTATTTTTATGTCAAATGTTGGAGTATTTAATTTGTTCGAGAATGTCATGAATTCTGTGTATTGAAAACGTAATTCAAACACATACAAAAAAAGTTAAAACATCTTAGTAACTATGATTGCATTCAAAAATATCACTTTGCCTGAGTACTTTAATAATTGTATATTATTAATTTGTGGAAATACCATTTTTGAAATTAATTAAATCCTGCCTTTTACACGCAATTAACCATACATTTCGTACCGTCTCTTCTTTGGGAAACTTGTAATATTTAATGTGGCTATCGCTACTTTTTCGACTGTAATTACGGCATCCGTATACAGCACAACCTAGCATATTAAATAGAGTATTACTTAAAAAAACGATAAAATAACTTCAAACTGCGTCAAAATGTAGCCATGATGTAGCCCATATGAGAACTGTCAATCTGACTTGCTCCTCAATGACGTCATTGACAACTAAAGTGAGCATACCGGTATAAGTGTATCGTGAACCTAACCACAAAAATAAATAAAAAAGGCTTGCCAATTACACTGTGTTCCCATAATTAAAATCGGTATAGCCAACTCAGGACAGTTCAAAATGATCACCTAGTATAATATGCAGTTTCTTTTGTATATTAATGTGAAGTAAATGCCTGAAATTAGATTACTTTTTTTGGTAAGACTTTGCAATAACTGACTCACAACATTCAACGCCACTTCGACTTTAGACGCTACACGCTAGTACTGAGTATATGGCGCGCGGATCGGCACAGTTGATGCCATATGTTACAGTGGTTAGCCGGTATGTTTGAAGAGGGCTATTTTAATTTGGCTATACATTTTAGCAATGTCCGCGTTTATTAAATATTTATACGTACGGAACCTACATAAAATAGAAAATAAATCTTGTTGTAAGTTCGGTCCCGTCATTAAAATGTCATTAAGGCTTAATCCGCTCGTTGATTTCATACTTCCGTCAAATACCACGCGAATTTTGGGTGGTTCCGATTCTTTGAATACCGCATGAGTTGGTAAATAAAATGATTGATTGGATGCATTAGACCCGGGATTGGTTACTAATTCCATGTGGCCTAGGCGACAGTACACTGATAGAAAATTAGGATACTCTAGTTTTAGGTCGGGATTATTTTGTAATCTGTTCTCTAAGTTTTGAAATCGTTTAATAGCAAGAGATTTTGAATATCCTAACTCATTTTTATTATCCCTGAATGGGAGCTTCACTATAAAACGCCCATTAATTTCTCTGCGGGTGGTATTCTTATAAAATTCCTCACAAGCAATTTCTTCATTCGTTTTTAAATTATCGTTGGCAATATTTTCTATATTCCAAAATTTCTCCATTGTTTTTTCCAAATTAATTGATAAATTACATGAAGTGATTGTATTTTCTACCGAATTATAATAATTTGAACTAAAACAGCCACCAAGAATCCAACCTAGATCCAGTGGCGGCTCGTGAGATTTCTGATAGGGTGGGCAAGTCGGATGGGGCATTTTGAATAAGGTATTGTACATCTATTAAAATTTATTGGAGCTCTATGTTGGTCGGAAGAATTTCCTAAAGCAAATATACCGTTCAGCAAGAACCTCGTGAAGGTCTAGAGCTGTATCTTGCCAGGAGAGGAAGGGGGAGGTTATTGTTAGTACGTGAAAAACAGTTAGCAAAATAAGTATTAACAAAAATAAAACAATATTTTCTTAACAAAACGAAATAATAATAACAATATAAAATGCAAAATTGGTTAATAAAACGGAAAAAGAAATTCCCAAACAATATATACAAGTAAATAAAATATTCAACAAGAAATAAATTAACCATAATATTCTATTAAAAGAAGACATACACGGGCCTTAACTAATTTGTGTACTGGCGATGTGTATGTAGTTTAACTCAATTCGTCTATTTTTTTGTAGCGCAAAGTCATCTATAATTTTTTCGTCAAACTGAGTTGATTCATGATTTTCCTGAAGATATTTGACTAAACGCCTTTCGATAGCAATCTTTGATAAGTGACATAATCTTGACTGGCTCATAGAACTCCTAGCAAAAGTTTTTACTCTTTTCAATGTCGAAAAGCTTCTTTCTACGGACGCCGATGTAGAAGGCAGACACAAAGCAATACACAATTTATGTATTTCCGAAACATCATTTTGTAGATCATTTGAAAAAATAAAATTTTAAATATCAACACAATTTGACGAATCTCCTAATATATCAGCATCAGAATACCAAACGCGTAGCTGGCTTTGCAATTTTGGTTTTGGTACTTTTGAAAGTTATAAATTTGTTTTTATCTAATAAATCTAAAAAATCTAAAGAAGCCATATCCTTCAACCTGACCTCTATTTGATTAATTATTGTGTCAATAATTTCATTGAAAACTCTTTTGAAATACATTTTTGGATCGTCCATTCCATCATGATCGGATTTACGTTTTGTTAACATGGTATGTGGTACGGAAATACTGCAAACGGTGTTATATATTTTGTCAAAATAATTCTGATTTCTAAAGTTCTGTAAACTTAGTTGCAAATTTTCGATTCTCTTCTTACAGTATGCTATGTTTGAAGATTTAGATTGAACAATATCGAAAATTAACTCTGTTTGCTCAAAAATAAGACTGAAGGGGTAAAGTAACATTAAAAAACTAAAATTCTTCAACATTTTTTTAAATCCAATCGATTCTCTAATTGCCTCACAATCTCTAGTAAATTCCTCAGAATCAAAAATTGTTTCAAAAACATTCAACAATTTTACTCTTTGTTGGATAACAATATCAATAAGACGCGATTTAAAATTCCATCTAGTGTCGGATCCGCTAGGTATTCTTCTGGCACCTAATTGATCTAAAAGATTTGTTCTTTTCGTTGATTTGGAAAAAAAATGCAGGTAACCCACTAAGACTTGCAAAAAAAAATTCTACATTCTTTAATTTTGGTTGAAGATCTTGCAATATGAGATTTACCTGTGAGCATAACAGTGGGTAAACAGTGCTTGAGGAGCTATCTGTTTAATTTTTGATTGTAACCCATTTAATTCACCGGCCATTACAGAAGCCCCATCATAAGTTTGACTAACTAGTTTATTTGGGATATCGTATTTATTAAAATTTTCTATCAAAAAATTAAATAAGTGGGTAGCAGTTCGACCTTCACTTACATCAAAAAAATCCCATGAAACGTTCAATAGGCTTACCTTCTCTGTTATAATGGAAAGTAACAGATACTTGAGATCGACACTTAATGTCAGTCGTCTCATCTACTTGCCAGAAAAAAACGGGACTTAATTTAAATTCGTTTTCAATAATTTTGGAAATAACTTTGTTTATGCTTCCAATTAAGTCCTTTTGAATACTTTTACAGAGACCTCTAAAAATAGAAGACTCATCTAAAAAGGTTTTAAATTTATTGTCATATTTCGAAATCAACGAGGCTAATTCCTTGAAATTTCCTTGATTCAGAGAATCTTGTGATTCATCATGCCCACGAAAGGCTTGTTCTTGCGTTACTAAATAAATAACCATATCAATTATACGTGTTATTATTTCTCTGTTTTGTTTAACAATCTCGTTGTTTCAAAATACTTTGTCGATATGCTGAATCAACTGAAACTTGAATATTTTGTTTACCAAAAAGTTTAAACTTTAAAGACGCATGTGTATATCGCTCTGACTGTCCATGTTTTTGTAAAGATACCAATAAATGTTTCAAATCATCGCAGCCAGTAGAATTCCAGGGACCTCGTTAAGTTTCAGAGAATAGTAAACAGTTCCAACAGTAAAGCTTATTTATTTTTTCACTTCCCGTTAACCAGTTACATTTTTCATACCAACTGATATTAAATCCTCTACTGCCTCTGTTTGTTTTATTTTTAATAATCAAATTAACCATTTTCGGACAAGGTTTTAATTTTACCACAAAAAGTTTATCATCGAAATTTACTTTGCTAAATTTTGTTTGTAATAAAAAATTTACAATATCACCGTCGTTACTGCTTACTACTACTCTTACATTTGCGCTTGTGTTACCCAAAGCTGATGTTAATGGCGACACTAAAACACTGCTACAATTTGCCATAATTAACTCTCTTAGTAGCTACGACGCACGACACGATTTAAATGTGGGCAAGCCCTTTGAGGTTTGAGTCGACTAACAGACGATGTTGAACGACGACTATATAGCAACATCACACGATTATCAAGGTGGTCTTGCCCGACCTGCCGATTTACTATAATACTCACATGCAAGTTAGCGTGGGCGTTCTCGTTGCAAATACATAAAACTATTTTAAGATTATTAAAGCAACCAACAAGGTTCAAGATAACCCATTCATTTGATTCATTATTATAAATAAAATTCACAAACACTGCAGTTGTTTGTTATTAATTGAGGGGCCTGGAAGTAAAACGGTTTAAGTTCACTTTTCTTGGTTTTGAAATACTTGACTCTAAACTTACTTTGATAATGTAAATTCCAGGATAAGGCTTCCAAACATATTTTTCGATAGTTATTTTGCTTACATGCACAAAAAGATGCTAAGGAAAAAAAGAATGTTTCAAGATTTTGTATTCAGTCTTATTTACTCAAAAATGTACTTAAACCATTTTGTAATTAATAAAAAAGTTTTGGTAAAACGATTTAAGTGCGAATCTATTTTATTAATCTGTATTAAAAAACTTAAACAACAATAAATTCCAATTTATTATTCATAATCTGAGTCCAGTATAACATTTTCTTCATCACTGTGATCAATATCTGGATCGGCTGTATTTTCTGATTGATGTGTTGAGGCAGAAGGAACTTCTCGTTGGCGTTCTTCGTCACTAAGAGGCACTTTTTTAGCTTGCCGCTTAGTTCCTTTCACTGTTTTACCATCATTTTTTAACGATTTATAAAATGTATGATGGAGTGGTGGAATAAAGTCAAGCAAGGAAAGCAAGTTCGTGTATTTAGCATATTTTATTTTTATTGAACTTTGGTGTAAAGACGTCAACATAGACCATCGGAAGGACGGACGTCCAACTTGAGAGTTTGCCATTGTGCATACAAAATATTCCATATCATTGTTTAGAGTATTCTTGTACTTAAATGATAGTCTTTCGTTTTTCTGATAGAGAAACCAGCAAATTTGTCTCCACTTTATAGAGTCACCATCAGTATTTTTTTTAGGGTCCTTCATTATGCGGTGAAGTGGTGAAAAAGAGTAAAAATCAACTCTAGTCATATTGTACCTATACAATAAAATTTTTTTTTGATGTGCCTTTTATAACATGTTGCCAATCTGATGGGACAAAAATTTGAGGAATTTGACGTTTTTTCTTCTCGATTAGACCAAAGCTGCGATCACATTCCATGTACGTGTGGCCAGGTTCTAGAAATGTATGCTGAATTTCGACAATATTGGTAGCTTGAACTATAAAACTAAAGAGCTTACAAATATTTTTATTCTTATTTTGGCCGCCACAAGAATCGCTATATGCAATAATCTTTGACACCGTCGATGGCAGATTCTGGACAAATTTTATTAAACATGAACCTATCTCCTGTGAACCTCTTGAAGCAACACTTTCGTCCCATACAAACATATAACTTTTCCCTGATAGTAAGTCATATACGCAGAAATTGTAGGTCCATAGCTGACGCAGATAAAACACTTTAGAAGTTGTTAATAGGGGTGTTGGCAGAGCCTGCTGCAAGTCAAAGCAAATGATAGCGACATTTTCAGCAGTTTTATTTTCAATGATATCGTTTCTTTTGGAATCAGTTGCTTTCTTAGCTTTTCTTTGATGCAACTCCAAGTCACGCTTGGCAGTGTTTACTGTGTCTTCATCTGAGGAGTGTTTTATTAAGTTCTGCAGATGATCACAACGGCTGCATGTATCACTATAGGGCTTGTGAAATCTCAAGTTGAATTCATTGTTGAAAATGAACCGATAGTAGGACTCTTTCACAGGTACTTCTTGCTTTTCTAAGCAAAATTCTTTATAGAGTTGATACATTTTACTTATAGTTAATTCACCTGAGAGATATTTTGCATTTGGGTTGTCTTTTCTAGAATAATGGCTACTAAATTTGGGAAACATATTTATATGGGTTATTACAAAATTCCTGGATGACTCCTTCATTTTGTTTGGTGGTACCTCTTTACCTCGCTTATCTGGTTCAGTTATACCATCTGTCGTTTTTTTACACACTACTTGAAATCGTCGCACAGAAATATCAAAAGTTTTCAAAAAAAATTGTTTACATACACGTTTTCCCAATAATGTGATTCTTGTACTGTACTTCTTACTAGAAGCAGCTGTGGCTTTATGTCGAGTGGGTTCAATTTGTTTAATGCAAGAGGACAGAAATGAAGTTTGTAGATCGTACGATGGAAGTGCATAAAATTTTGTAAACAACTTACGTCTGTCATCTTCGCTAATGTCACTGCAGTTATATCTACATTTGTGATTATATTCTTTGAGTTCTCTTGCCTTTTGTTCTTTTTTTTTCCGCCCAACATACTGTTTTCCTTCTGTCCGTAATCTCTTAGCAGTACTGTCTCTCCACTCTTGTGGACATCGTTTACGTTTCCTTGTTTTTGCTGGGGTTATATGTCCATAATCGCTTTTAGTACAGTTGTTCTCGTCTTCTACTCGTTCCTGCGTGTCGGGAACATAATCAGAATCCTCATGAGTCTGGTAAGGATCCGAGATTTCTGCATAAACAGAGAGAAAACATTTTTTTAAATAACTTAACCTCACTTAGAATATAAAATCAACAAAAACAGATGCTAAAAACATTCTAATTAACTTACCATCACCTTCCCAGTCAGTACTCATGTTGATAGGATATCCTAAGATGAAAAATGTCCAAGTAATACTGTGTAACGTGAAGAAACACTGATTTTCACTACTAACGACACAAGTGCAGCATGTAGTTAGTTACAAGTAACAAGCCAACTCTAATAAAATTTTAGTAGTAAAAAGGTTCAAGTGTACTTAAACCATTTTACCACAAAATAAAATAGCGAATATCAGCATAGGTTCATTATAATATCGAAAGATGGCGCCAGAGGATGCGAAATTGACTTGACTCTATTTACCACTGAGTAGGGATACACTTTAACTTTAGCAGACTGCACTTGGTTCATATTTTTAACATATTGTACTTAAACCCTTTTAGTTCCAGGCCCCTCAATTCCATGGTATAGCAAGCATTACATACTATTATTTTACTTAATGATTAATTTTAATCCAAAAAACATTTCCAATATATTTTTAAAAACTATTTTTTTCAAAATTCAGTCTAATAAATTTTCAAAAAAAATTAAATAAAGTTTTTTTACTACTATGTTATAATGTACAATATTTTAAATATAAGTAGTATAATGTTTGCTTTTAAAATACATTTGACAAACCAATTTATCTTCAGTAATTTTTATATGGTCACATTTATTATGAATTTATGCTACAAAAATTATTCTGCGTATAGAGTTACAATAATATAATGAATGTATGTATTTATTTTTATTTCATTAACCGAATAACGCTGCAAGCGTATATGCCAGCAGCCAGCTTCAAGGTGGGCTGATCCGGCTTTGCTCATCGACCAGTGTTGCCACCGCCGAAAAAAAAATTGTACTAGATTTTATGTTTCAATCGTAATAGATTGTACGCCATTGTAATAGTTTTGCGCATGCTCACGGAAATTATCCCCGTGTATCGGGAGTGTTGGGTATTCACAGGAAATTTAAATTTAAAAGTGTAGAACGATTAACATTGTATTTTAAAATAAAATAATTCTTAATAAATATGTATAAAAACAACAAAAGATACATTCCATACAAATGAACAGGAGTATTATTTGTAAAAACAGGGTGTCCCAACCTGTATAGAAAACTAGTTATTAACTATTCAAAATTGACAATATTTCGTCTATTGTGTCATCAGTACTAATTTCATTTTCTTCATTAAGATCTTTAACATTCCACTTATGACACAATAAGGATGGCAATATTTTCATCTGTACACACCCACCAAAGGAACTTATATATTCTTTAGCACTCAGCAACGCTGAGCAAGTTTTAATGTTTAATTTATTGCGATGCTTCGTCTTTATAATGGCCAACTGGGAAAAAACTCTCTCAGCTGTTGCTGATGAATGCGGCAAACAACTTATGCGTTTGAAAATTTTTACTAAATTCGGAAACATCGGCATATTTAAACCATTTCTAATACTAGGAAGTTCGTTCCACAAATTTGAGACATTGTCTACCTTAAGATTTGTAGGTAACTCTGGCAAGAGTCGCCACTCCTTGTCCAATGTCTCTATATCAATATCTTGAACTAAGTTTGGGAAATGCAGACTTATATGTCCTATTGAATCAACTTCACCAGAAACGGCCATTCGTGGATCAAAAACCGACAAAAACTTTAGCACGTCATCTGATAACTTGAACCTCGTTCTTATTTCACGACTTATTTGAATATAAAATTCTAGGACCCGTAATCTGAAGTTATGCATCTCTTCAGGCAATATTTTTGATGTTGTCAATTTTAAACCAGCTTTTGATCCCACATATACCTTATCAATTGGCAAATAATTGTGAGGATCATTTATATTGACATTCATTTCATTTGAATTTTGTAAAACAGATTGTCTTATAAATGATTTTAAAATAAGTCTTAGGGTCTGAGCAACTCGAGTATGCAAGTAATAGATTTTGGGAGACTCACGCATTCATGATTTTCAAGATGTGTGATAAAAATAAAAGATAGATTTCAAATATTGGATTGCACAGAGCTTCAAAAATTTGTTTAGCTTTTACTAAAGCCAGAGAACTATCTTTTTCCTTCTCAAAAAATAGTTTTAATGGCTCCCACTGTTCCAAAATGCGATCAACCACATTCTGAAAAGACAAAGAGGTATGTTAGTATCTCCAATGACTCCAAGAAATAACACTAGTAACATACTTGTAAAGATAGCCATCTAGTTGTACTCAATTTAAGCATGCGATGTTTTATTGTTTCACTAAATTCTTGATATTTTGCGAGCTCCATATTTCTCTTAGAACTGTTTGCAAAGTAATTTGTAATATCCCGTACAAATTCTTCAACTGTACGTGGTAACTTTTCACAAGCCTTTGATGAACATAAATGAACACTATGTGATGTGCAGCCCATAACAAAGAGATCTGAATTTAGTTCCTTTAATTTTGCTTGCAACCCGTTAACATTTCCCATCATTACAGCTGCTGTATCGGCAGCAAAACCAATTAAATTTTTGTAAGGTTTCTGATTTTGATCCAAAATGTCCTTAATTGCCAAAAACAGATCTTCTGCTGTGCTCGATTTTACTTGCAACAGTGTAAAAAAATAATCTTTCACTATACAATCTTGTCTTGCATACCTAACTACTAAAGCCAATGATTTTGAAATAGACACATCTGTAGTTTCGTCAACAATTAATGAGAATTTTGTTTCTCTTAAATCCTTCACAATATTTGAAAAATGTTCTTTATGCAATACATTAACAACAATGCCAGTTGACTTTGTTCTTGAACAATGCAAACTCTTCACAATTTCACTGTCACTTATTGCGTTTTTTAGCATTGGGATAAAATGTTCCATTGCTTTCATTGGTACATTATGTTCAACAAAAAATGAAACTAATTTTATTTCCAAAGTTCTAACTTTTCTGTCCATATTATCTGCTTCATTTCTATGTGCAAATGCATCCAGTTTCGGAGTTTCTTTAGCTGCCAACTTTTTTTTTATATGCCCTAAAACATACAAAATATTATTTTCTCTAACAACACGACTGAAACTAACCTTCAGATTTTGCATGTCGAGTAAGATGTGTTTTTCCACCTTTGATGTATTGTATACAGATAAAGCTTTTCTGCCTCAGAAAATCAAACTCTTTCTCCCACTGCTTTCTATATTTTTGTTTATATGACTTTGAGTACCTCTTTTTTTTATTGTTGATACTACTACTACTGCTACTTTGGGGCTTTTCTGAATCATACGAAGTGTCAGTGTTGGATTCACTTTCTGGTGAAGGCATTGGTGCCGGCCGTGTTGGATTAAGCGCATTATCCACTTTGGGTCCTTTCTTAACAAGAAACCTGTAAAAATGGCATATAAAATATATTCAACTGTTGCATTAAAAAGATTGTGTTTTGCCTTTGGTTGCTTATTATATCATTTTACTTACTTGTCCATATCGAAAATAATTTCGAGTGCTGACCTGCGGGTCAGAAGGTAATAGAATATGTAATCGTAATCCTAAGCAGCACTTTACTCTTTACATTTTAACATTATTGATTTTAACATGACATGATTCACACTTGTTCACAATTCACATGATTGACATATGATTTGACCAGATTTGACATTAACAATCTGCTGCACCTTTTTTTACACACAGCGCACACGCAGAACGCGGAGCCGAGCGAGGTCAACGGCCAACCGTGAGCGAGGCCTACGGGCGGAGCGCGGGTAATACCAATAGTAAAAACCAATTTCCCTAAAGTGTAAAATAGAAAATAAAAAAAATTAAAAAATGCACTCCTTCCCAAGACTTTGCCGTAAACATGAAATTGTAATAGATTTTGATTGAAAGTAATAGGGTAATAGATCGACTTCCATTGTAATAGGTTTGTTACAATCGTAATAGGGTTGGTAACACTGTCATCGACTCTCCACTTATTCCACACGCGCTCGTCAAGACATCACATAAGTACGTGACATACGCTTGTGTGTCTGTTTCTCTTTCTCTGCCAAATTCTACTACTGAATACTGGGAACGTCGTTCTCTCTTAATTCAGCTTTAGTGGGGCGCGCCCAAACTCGCATGAAAATTTTATTTTACCTTCGTCTAATACGATTAATTTCGTAGGAATTTAAGTTTATATATATATTCACCGTAAACAATTTCTGTTCGTTGTAACTCCATGTTAACGGCCCTACTTTACAATTCCTAGATTAGTAAATACGAACATTTATAAAATCGATGTTCCATAGGGGAAAGGGGATTTCTAAACATGATTCAAAGTTTGGAGTGGGAGAAAATATGATCACAGCGAAAGAACCGAATTATAATTGAACATGTTCACTATGTTCACGAAACATTGTGGCGAACGAAAGCAGCTATTATCTGTTGGAATAATTCAAAGAGATACAATTCCGGCCATAAATAGGTGCCCCAATGATATTTAATTTTTTTTGTGTTGGGTGATTTGTATAAATTAATTTAATTGCCTGTAAAACTTTTCAAGCTTCAAAGAATCAGGGTGGGCAGTGCCCACCTTGCCCACCCCGAGGAGCCGCCACTGCCTAGATCTGTTTGTACTAAAGTAGGGTGATTTTGATTTCCCTTTACAAAGCCTCCGCGAATTATTCCCCAGTAAACGTCTGCTCCCAACAAAACATCTACAGGTGCGGATATATTAAAATCTTGATCAGCTAATATAATTTCTTGCGGTAATTTTAAATTTGATATAGAGAAACTAAATAAAGGTAAATTTTGCGTAATTTTGTCGACAACTAAACACCTAACAAAGGATACCTTGATTTGATTAACGTTATAAATAAAGATATCCGCTTTTTTTGTGATGTTACTTAATGTTTGGTTGACTCCTTCAACAGGGACGTTTGTTTCCTTTAGTGGAATGCTTAATCGTTTGCACAGAGCTGTTGAAATAAATCAACTTTGAGATGCGTTATCTAATAGTGCTCTGCATTTAATTAAATTGCCTAATTTGTCTGGAATATAAATCACCGCCGTAGATAACAAAATTTGATTATTCCGCTGCATTACATGATGCACCATTGCTTGCATTGCTCCTCTGCGTCTTTGCAACTAATATTTTTATTAATAATCGCTGGAGGGTTAAAATTATCATTATGCAAGAGAGTGTGATGTTGTTTCTGACATTGTCTACACCTCATAGCTGATTTACAATTTTGTACGTGGTGATTAGCTCGAAGACAATTTATATACATAATTTAAGTTGTTTAACAGTATTAAATCTATCCGTTACTGATTGTCTTACAAGTTTATCACATTGATAAATTGCGTGCCCCACAAGTTTACAAATGACACATTGCTGATGTGGTTGATTATTATTATGTGTATTGACTAATGTAGTAAAACGCTTATTGCTATGTTGCATATTAAAACTTGAATTGTGAGATTTATTGCAATCTTTATTGCTAGTATTTAACGATATAGTGTTCATTGCATTTAGAGATTCTAAAAGTTGACCTTTCTTTTCAAGGAAGGTCAATAAATCACTTAATTTGGTAATATCGGAATTCATATTTGATTCAAATTCTTTTTTTGTAAAAAAATCTAACTTTGAGGTTATAATAGGTACGAGTATTGCGTCCCATTGATCAATTGGTATATCTAAGGTTTTTAGCGCTTGAACACTTACTTTCAGATCATCTAATAGTTTTTGCAAGCAGGCATGTGAGACCTTTGTAATTGGCATCAGATTGATTATAAAACAAACATGCTCTTGGACAATAAGTCGCTTATTATTGTATCTTTTTTCTAAAGCTTCGAATGCAATTGTATAATTATCTTTAGTTACTGAGAGTGATTCAATTGTTCTTGCCGCATCGTCTAAAAGACAAGATTTTAAATAGTGAAATTTTTCAATTTCCGATAATTTAATATTGTCGTGTATTAATGGTTTAAAACTGTTATAAAATGCAGACCAAGTTGAAAAGGTTCCTTTAAAGGAGGGTAAATTTATTACTGGCAAGGGCAAATTTGTTCGTTCGCTTTCATTAGAATTCTGCTTAGTTGGGACCGTGGCCTGTGTGTTTGTACCTGCCTGGCTTTCTAGAATGGTATTTATGGTACTAAGAGTGCTAAAATATTGTTTGTCTACCGTGTCTCTTTCTGTTTCATTTTTCTTAATATTAGAATCAATAATTTCAATCGCCATTTGAATATTGGAAAAATCATCATATAATTTATTTAATCGATTAACACGTACTTTAATTTGATTGATATCATCGCCAGCCTTAAAGTTCGTAACAAATGTTGTCAGTTTTGTCAACTGGCTCTTAATAACACCCCGTTTTGCAATTAAATTCACTAAATTTGCATCTTGCTCGTCCAGCATAGTTAAAAATGATTATGATATTTTAAATGAATAAGGTTATGCTTTTCGAGTGAAGCGGTTCTCGATAGGATATGTTAGGAATATAAGTTTTGATAGGTGAGAAGCCACTTACCGATGCTGCGATTGTTGTTGCTAGTTTTGCGATTCTTGGAATTTCAGTTGGTCCAGAGGACGCTGTAGGAGGTCGCACTGACGCTCTCCTAAATGTGGTCGTTATGACGCTGTTGACGGTCGAAATGACGCTTTTTATGGTATTATTCGATAGCTTTTATGTAACTTAACTGTACACTTCACAGGTTACCGAATTGTGATCCGGCTCGATGTGACCAAAATATGTTTTGTTTCTTGAGGTAGATTTAACTAAAAAAGAATATTTTTTTGAATAGTTAATATATATTTAAACTTAACAACAACTAACTCTACAAGTGTTTAGAAATTGAATGCCGGAATCTCCGTGCTATGAGAATTATTTGTCCTGGTTCGGAGCTACCCTTAAGTGGCGCCTGCGCATTGCTCATTCATGTGGCGAGTGCTTCGACTGAAATATTACATTTTAAAGTGTCTATTAACTCTTTGCGGCACATAAAATTATCCTATTAAAAAGCCTTAGTTGCACAGAAAAAATAATAATAATAAATTTTAGTTTTGTAGCAAAAATCTATTTACTCTTGTAATACAATTTATAAAAATTTTGGTACATTTATTAATTTTTGTGTTAACAAGAATATATAGATATGGTACAACTTGTGTGCCACCGTGCAAGTTGGAGTACAAAACCTACAGAAAAAAAAAAGAATAAAAATTTATTTGCAGTGAAAATCTTTAAAACAATTGTTCTGAGCATTTAAACATAGTGGTACTTTGCATGTATCACAAAACCATATTGTTCTTACTTGATGGTTCGAAGTGCTACAGTGAGCGCATCTCCTTCTCGTACCTCTTTCCGGCATATGCCGGGATTCTTTCAAACGCAATGCATTTGGCACAAAAGGCTTGTGATTTTTTATTTGTACTGCAGAAATTTTTCTCTTTTTGACAATGCTTCCCGATACGAAGTCAGCGACCACTGCTCTTCGGAATTCCTTCATTGTTTGCTTAGGTAGTTGCATGGAACTATATACTATGTAAGAATTAACGATGCATGCATCCAAGAAATAAAAAAATATTCTATGCCACCATTTTTTGGCACGACGATCTATTTCATAGACTTTCTTTTTCTGGTCAAAACGGTCAACAGAATTCATATGATTGTTATAATCTAACACCATTTGTGGAACTGTAACTTCAATTTGCTCTCCAGTTTTTACTCTTTACTGTAGTAACTACTTCCGGGTTATGAAAATTCGATAACAAATGCACAGACCTATTATCTTTCCATTTTACAGCAGCCAGATGTGAGTCACTAGTAAAAGCGTCAAAATCTCCTCTTTTGAGTAATCTGTCATTTCGAAAAGAAGGTAAATATTTTCTAGATACATTCACTGTTCCACAAGCCAGAATTTTTTTTTGTAGTAACCATTCCATTAGTGGCACACTGTTAAAATAATTATCAAAGTATAAACGATAGTATTTGTTTTGTAAGCCCTCATTCAAGTCCTTAACGACACGAGCCCCGATTGATTTTTCGGGAGAATTAGATTTTCCTGTATAAATTTGAAAGCGCCACATATAACCACTTTGGTCTGCAAGGACCCAAATTTTGTACCCACGTTTTATGGGTTTTTTAGGAAGATACTGTTTGAGGGTACTTCGACCCTTAAATTTCACCATTGACTCGTCTATAGCAATAAATTCTGAAGGAATAAAACACGACTCAAATTGTTTTTTAATTATGTTTAGGAAAGGTCGTAGTTTGTAGAGTTTATCGTAATGAGGATCATTCCGATTAGGCATTTCTGCATTATCATTCAAGTGGAGATGGTTCAATATCCAGCCAAATCTATTTACAGTCATTTTAGAAGAAATAAATGCATCATGTAAGGTCAGGAGCGCTGCTCCAGTAATCTCGATAACTCGGTAGACGCTTTACGCCCATAAGGAGATTTAGTCCCAGAAAAATTTCGATCTCATTTTTAGTAACAGGGATGTACGACTTGCCTGTCGCTAAGTGGCCTTGCTCTGCATATAAATTTGTTTGATACACTATATGATCTAATAACTCTTCAGAACAAAACAATCTAAATATATCACTTGGTGAAGGATTGTCTAAATTCTTTACAAACTGAGCCACACCACATTCTTCTTGAAATTCAGGATAATCGGGTATGTCATTATGCGTTTTTCTCCATGTAGGTGCCACATATGTGTCTTGGGCTTGATGTGGAATAGTATTCTGTCTTGCTAAACTAACCGCCAGTAAATTAAAGGGAATATCTGATTCACTTTCTTCTGAATCGTCTGGTAGTGGTTCTAACTCTTCAGTACATGCTTCAAATGTTTCTTCTTCGGAGCCAGAATCGCCTATCGAATCTGCATCGGATGGAATAACGTCGTATTGATCTTCGTTATTTAACATATCATTTAATTCATCCACATCCATATCCTTCAAATAGAAAGGTAACTCATCTTGTTTGTTGCGATACATTTTGATCTGAAACGTAAAAACATACATTTCAAATTTAATCGCATAGCGGCACGGTGGTACTCTAGCGGGAGTTTGCCAATTTGTAGAATAAATTTGTTGATAAACAAGAACAGCACATAGAATGATTCAGATATATTTACTGAGTATAAAAGCAGTACCTGTCCAAAAATTAGACTTGCAATTACTCTAAAACTATCACACTTACCGAGCATGACCTCAAACAATCTTCTAAACACGAAATTATTTTTATTTCTGTTGAAACGCGGCACATGTTTGCGGTGCGCCATCTGTCAGCAGATGCTCTGAGTTAGAAGTAGCTATCTACAAAGTGGTACAGTCTTTCGACCAGTATGCTTGAAGGGATATGATTTTAAATAAGTGGTACACATAGCATACCTCCATGCATCGAAAGTATTAAAAAAAGTGGTACAACTTAAATACCTTGGTGCTTCAAAGAGTTAAAGCAGTCATTCAATCAATATGAGTAGAAATACTTACCTCGAGAATTATGAGAAAAGATGGACGAAGGGTAGGTATATGAAGTCGATTTTCAAATAAAATAGCTATAATTTTGATATACGGTATAGTTTGGGTAATATTTTAGACATAAATAGAAAAATATATTTAATATGTGATTTCTATTATAACTAAAATTATAATGCAGGTACAGTTACGGAGAGAAAAAAGTGGGACAACTCTTACATAAAATTTTGCTTTTAGTTGTTATTGCTGGCTTTTAAAATTTTACCGAATAGAACATAGTATGTAGTCCCAACTTCATAAATGTCATCTATTTGTCAACGATACATTATTTCCTAAAAATGTCACACGTTAATATTGTTGATAAGACAAGAATAATCGCTAACGCAACATGGCTGAATGAACTATTGGCTCGTATTATTTAAAGAAGAAATGATCGACCACAAAATGTGCAAGACTTACTGAAAACAATTAATAATGCGTAGGGCGATAATTCGGACCAATACTGTTTAAGTTTATTTAATTCTATGCCGCGAAGAGTAGCAGATGTTATAAATCGAAATTGTGCAATGACTAAATATTAACCAAATAAAATACTTAAGAGACAATGTGATTTTGAATAAACTATTGTTAGTCCTTTTCCGTCATGCTTTGTGTCTTTTGACAATATCTTAACCATTTTTTCTGACATCATTTGTTGACGTTTGTTTTTCAAAATCCCAGCACATTAGGCAAAAAAACTGTCCCACTTTTATTTGTCCGTGACTGTATATTATAGCTATTAATGTAACGAGAATATTATTCGATTTATAATTATCGAGGACGCTGCTAGGTGACAAGGCGAAGCTGAGTTCCCTGTGTAGTGTCCGAGATGGTTGAAATCGCTGATATTGGAGTTATATTCAATGCTCAAAGACGCAAAGAAATCAATAATTTTATTAAGATTATTAACCCTTTGTTGCATGATTTTTTTGTTCTTCGTATAAAATATTTTTTAGGCTTTAAAGTTAAAATACTACAGCAGAAAAATAATAAAAAAATTCTTCATGTCTCAGAATTTTATTAAACAAAAAAAAAGGAAATTGTAGCAAATCTGCAACACTATGCAAAGCTTAAACAAATATTAGCTTAATTATTTAACAATGAAACTGTCGAAAACAATTCTTGTCCTTCGTTATACACAAATGAACTGCACATTTGGGACACTTATAATGAGTGAAACCCTTACAGGCTGGCAGTTTGCATCTTTGGCGATTTGTTTCATATGTTACCCAATGGTTGACTTCGTCCAGCCTGATATTTTTTACAGGAATATCAGCACCAGATTTCTTTTTCATTTTTTCCTCTACACGCTCCTGTAATTCAGAAGGTCTTCCACGTTTTCTTTTTGGGGTTGTTGAACCCATGAGGCATAAACATTCGGCGATTTCTAACCGAAATTCCCAAAGATTCATTTTCTTTTCTTTTTTTATTCTCAAATAGAGTAACCAAGAATTAATTACCGTTACATCAAGAAGATGAAAGAAAACTCTCATGTACCACTTTTTAGAGCGAAGTAGAATTCTATACCTTCCTATGTGGCTGTCTAACAAATCAATTGCTCCCATGTGTTTGTTATACTTGGTGACAACATAAGGACAATATATCTCAACCT
This sequence comes from Amphimallon solstitiale, assembly GCA_963170755.1. Lineage (NCBI taxonomy): Eukaryota > Metazoa > Arthropoda > Insecta > Coleoptera > Scarabaeidae > Amphimallon > Amphimallon solstitiale. The sequence goes on along the minus strand of OY720677.1, from coordinate 82,878,383 downwards.
TCTTTTGTTTTCTATCGTACCGCATGACTTTTTGTAATGGTAACTGTTCATATAAGGTAGAGAGCAAATTCACACATTTGTTGTCTTTCCAAACAACGGCGCTCAACTTGGTTCCAGAATTATGGGCAACAAATTCTTCTGATGTCCCTCTATCCATTTTTTTCATTTCTTTGTCGCTTGGTAATTTATTGTTTGGTATGCGGTTTCTTCTGACAGTTCCTAAACTGTATATTCCCTCTTTCGCCAAATAGGTCAAAAGTGGAACTGATGTATAGTAATTGTCAAAATACTGACAGCTGTTTACGTTTCTCGGAATTATTCTCGCCAGACGCGTTACAACATTCCCTGTTACACCAAGGTTTGGCTCTTCCGGTTTCAGCCGGGTAAAATAATCCTCTGGGCCTGAATATAATTCAAAATTATAACAATATCCTGACACTCCAGAAAGCATGTAAAATTTGAATCCCCACTTGTTAGGTTTCATTGGGAGGTGCTGCTTGAGGTGATGACGACATTTTGTTACACAGATTTGTTCATCTATAGCTAATTGAGCCTCAGTTGGAATCGACGCAAATCGCGCATTTAGATGTTCAAGTACTGGTCTGATTTTGTATAATCGGTCGTACGCCGGTTCTTTTTTATCAGGACAACTATTATTATCACTAAAATGTAGGATATTTTTCATATACTCAAACTTGTTTACCGTCATTACATCACGCACATTAGCAATTCCTATGTCACTTCTCCAATAAGCTCTAGTGCGGGGCAAGGTTGTTACCGACATATATAGACAAATTCCAATAAATCGTTTTATATCATCGCCAGATAAACATGCCGGTTTGTTTGGTCTTTTACTTTCTTATACGTAGTATAAGGAAGTATTGTGATGATGATAATGTTCGACCTCGAGATTTTTGCAGATGTCCACGTTTTGAAGTCCCCTGATACCGAAAAAGTGTTTTTTAAAAAATGTCTCTCTCTCTCTCTGTGTCTGTGTGTGTGTCTGTGTGTGACCACGATAGCGGTCAAACCGCTGTAGATATCAATTCCAAATTTTGTATTTACGTGTATAATCTCCCTCTTGAGATCTGATTAGTTTTTCAGTAAAATCGGTAGACCGGAAGTAGCAGTTTACTTCAGCGAAAAAATCGAATTTTGCCAATATTTCGTCAACTACTAAGTTTATACAAATTTATAAAGAATTCATATGTACTTAAAATTAAAATTGAGAATAATTTTATTTAAAAAGTTTTTCGAAATTCATACCGGAAGTAGGTCTTTTACTCTTATCGAAAATCAGTTTTTTGGGAATATTTCGCAAGTCATGCTTTTTAGACAAGTACGTTACGGGTATAAAAGTATTTAAAACATAATTTTCAATATCTTTTGTATAAAAAAAATTTCAAAATTCTGACCGGAAGCGCCACTTTTACTCTTATCAAATAGCGATTTTTTGCAAATATGTCGTAAGTTATGCATTCTATATATATTTATCAAGAGTATAAAAGTATTTAAAACTGGATTTTCAATTTTTTTTGTATATATGAAACTTCAAAATTCGGACCGGAAGTAGCACTTTTACTCTTAGCGAGTAGCACTTTTTTGATAATATCTTGCAAAGTATGCATTCTATAGAGATTTATTAAGAGAATAGAAGTACTTAGAATAGGATTTTGAATAATTTTTGTAGAAGAAATTCTTAATATTCTATAATTTGAAACGCTCATACGTATAAGAAAGTCGTGTGGTGGCCACACCTCATTTTTTACTTCCTTATACGTAGTATAAGGAAGTATTATGATGATGAAAATTTTCGACCTCGAGATTTTTGCAGACGTCCACGTTTTGAAGTCCCCTGATACCAAAAAAGTGGTTTTTAAAAAATTTCTCTCTGTGTGTGTGTCTGACTGTGTGTGTGTGTGTGACCACGATAGCGGTCAAACCGCTGTAGATATCAATTTCAAATTTTGTATTTACGTGTATAATCTCCCTCTTGAGATCTGATTAGTTTTTCAGTAAAATCGGTAGACCGGAAGTAGCAGTTTACTTAAGCGAAAAAATCGAATTTTGACAATATTTCGTCAACTACTAAGTTTAAACAAATTTATAAAGAATTCATATATACTTAAAATTGAAATTGAAAATAATTTTATTTAAAAAGTTTTTCGAAATTCCTACCGGAAGTAGGTCTTTTACTCTTATCGAAAATCAGTTTTTTGCGAATATTTCGCAAGTCATGCTTTTTAGACAAGTACGTTACGGGTATAAAGTATTTAAAACATAATTTTCAATATCTTTTGTATAAAAGAAATTTCACAATTCAGACCGGAAGTACCACTTTTACTCTTATCGAATAACGATTTTTTGCAAATATGTCGTAAGTTATGCATTCTATATATATTTATTAAGAGTACAAAAGTATTTAGAATTGGATTTGCAATATTTTTTGTATATATGAAATTTCAAAATTCGGACCGGAAGTACCACTTTTACTCTTAGTGAATAGCACTTTTTTGAAAATATCTTGCAAAGTATGCATTATATAGAGATTTATTAAGAGAATAGAAGTACTTAGAATAGGATTTTGAATAATTTTTGTATAAAAAAATTCTTAAAATTCTATAATTTGAAACGCTCATACGTATAAGAAAGTCGTGTGGTGGCCACACCTCATTTTTTGTACTGCATAAAGGTTACTTTGTTCTTTTATCAATTGAATAAAGGAATCTGTAAAAAAATACCTGAAACACTCGTATGGACTTTCCATTTGCAATATATTGTTTGGTAAATCAGAGTTTCCCTGAAATTGTGCAGCTTCATCTGGTACAAGAAGGTGTCCTTTTGACCAAGATAAGGCAGCAGGTACCACATCATTCTGTGTAAAACCGACTTCATTTTCATCAAACAAATTTTCTAAATTTTCTTCCGACTCGGTTTCTGTAATTACAGCGTTACTTCGTAGATTTTGTCCATATTCCATAATTTCTTCATCATTGTCTGGCAAATAATCAGAATCATCATCGCTAAAAGTTTCAAATTCGTCTTCACTTTCTGACAAATGCAGATTTGCAGCCAAATCCTCCAATTCAGTCTGTGTTAGAAAATCATTATTGCCTGACATCTAAAAACAAAAAACGTTTTTGGAATGTTGCGTAACTTTTTTGCATATTGTTGTAAATAAGCAACATAAAATTCAAAGGTGATGTAGTTTTTTCTATTACCAAATACAGAAGTTTAGGGTACATACAACACAATTACATATCTTTATTGTCAATATCCACAAGGAAAACTTCCTCCTTTTTACAAAAAACTACACCGAAAGCAGCATAAAAGCACCTGCCTCGTTTGAGGTTGGGATAACATAACGTATAATGGGTGTATTTGATCTGCAGACCCCTCTATGATTGTCGCTTGAAACCAGAAACGTAGTACATATGCGTAGCATATGTGTTACACTATGCCAGCTACACCAATATAATGTTTAAAACGAGAAACAACGAGAAATCATAAACATGTTGCAAATTTGCAACAAGATGATTTTTGAGGCAACGAAAAGTGTAACAGATTTTTAGATTTACTAAAAAAATAAATGTAATTCCTACATTTATATCGTATCTTGGACGACGAAAACAAAACAGCGTATGAACAAATGTCCTTTTTATATACAAAAAAATACGTATGCTTTTGAAAGAAATCATGGAAGATGATATTCCTGAAAGCAATCTAGAGGCAGCGAACAGTGGAAGATTGCATTGGCTGCCAGAGAAATCAAAAATATATTACGAAAAAGAATATCATCTGTTTTGTGAATGGCGAGACATGGAACAAGTTCAAGGTGCTGGAGAAACGATTATACTCGCTTATTTTGTCAAACTTTCAAATGAATAATCTCCTTCATCTTTATGGCCGAAGCATTCCATTTTGCGCGCTTGTTTGGAATTGAAGGAAAGAGTGAAGGTCGACAAGTATGGTGATTTGACAAGATTTATAAAAAAGAAGAATGTTGGAATTTAAATTGTTGACCGATTTCGTCGTACCCGGATTTTCCCGGAGTTTCGATGTGTGTCGGTTGATGTGTTTTGTGTTTGGAGCGGTTTCTGCGGTTGGATTAGGGAGTTTTTAGGTTTTTTGGGTTGGTTTTATGTAGCTGAAAAGGAACTTGATTAGATATACCCCAATTAGCACCTACTGCAGGAGTCTAAGTGCCTCTGTGGTGGTTCTTCGTTTAGTGCGTCCTTTTTCTTTGATTCTGGTCGCTTTTTCGATCTCTGTGTTGATAGACACTTGCGCTGTCTGGAAAAACCTTTTGTTAAGTTTATTAACGTGTACCGTTAGCTCGTCGACTTCCGCTGTCGCTCTGAGGGCTTCCAGGGATGTTACTCTGGGGGACTTTGTTGCCAATCTCAGGCACTTGTGCTGCACGACTTCCAGTTGGCTGTGGAAGTTCGTGCGGGACATGGTGCTCCATACTGGGCTGGCGTATGTGAGGATCGGTCGGATGTATGTCTTGTACAGCCTTACACTCGCCTTCACCGACAGCCGCTGGCTTCGCAGGAGGGGGGGAATAGCTGGCACATCCTTCCTTGTGCCTTTTTCTTGGTTTTCTCTGCCTGTGAACAGAAGGTTAGTTTCCTGTCAAGTCTTACCCCTAGATACTCTATGGATCCGCTCCAGTCGATCTCTTCTCCGGTGATTGTCGGCTTCGGAGGGGGTTCTGGGCGTCTGCAGGTGAACATTATCGCCTGGGACTTCCTTGGGTTGATCTTCATGCCCCACGTGTCGTAGAACGCTTTGATCCTGTCCAGCTGTGCTTGGGCTAGCCGGACTGCGAGTTCTGGGTTGTAAGACTTGGCCAGTACAGCGGTGTCGTCTGCATAGAGTGCGTTGGTGACTCTGTGATCTTCTGGCTTGGGGATGTCGCTGATGTAGAGTGTGAAGAGGACCGGCCCCAACGACGACCCCTGGGGGACTCCATCCATCATCCTCCTAGGCTCAGAGGTGGCTCCGTTCACCACTGTGGTGAAGGTCCTGTCCTCGAGGTAGGACTTGACGGTCTTGAGTATCCTGGTGGGGAATCCGGCTCTCGACATCCTCCACAGCAGTCCCTCGTGCCGAATCTTGTCGGACGCCTTCTCCAGGTCCAGAGGTACCATGACAGTGACTTCTCGTCTTTCCATCGACGTGGTGATGTTTTCAGCGAGTCTGTAGAGCTGCAGGGTCGTGAAATGTTCCGATCTGAAACCGAACTGGTCATTGTCCATTAATTATGATACCTCTATATGTTGTTGTATCCTTTTCAGTATCAGGGACTCCAGGATCTTGCTGATGACGCTGAGGAGGGAGATGGGCCTGTAGCTCTCTGGCGAGTGGTGGTTCTTCCCTGGTTTGTGGATTGGCACGATCTTGGCTGACCTCCACGTGGTCGGATAGTGGGTCAGCCGCAGTACTGCGTTGAATATCGCGGTGAAGTTGACAAGTAACTTCAGGGTGACATTCTTTACAGCCGCGTTGATCACTCCGTCCTCTCCAGGGGCCTTCTTCGTAGGGATCCTCTTGGTCACCGCGAGTACTTCTTCCGGAGTGATGATTTCCGGCGGTCCAGGCTCTGCCTCGTCGATCTCCCTCATCGTCCTTCTGCAGGTCGTCTCCAGGTCGGGATCCACGGTGGGTTCTGGAGTAAAGTGCCCAGCAAAGGTCTGGGCTATTAGGTTGGCCTTACCCAGGTCGTTATCCTCTTTCCTCACGCCAATCTTGAGCTCTGGAATGGGCCTTCGAGTGGTTTTGAGGATTCTTGGGATTCTGTGCGGGTCGGTGTCCTGCGACCTCTCCACGAAATCCTCCCATCTCTGAGTGTTGTACTCCTGGATCTCGACGAAGATTTCCCTCTGGAGTCGGTTGATGGTGTTCTTTGTCGGTGGATACCTGGTGCGCTGGTATTCCTTTCTTAGCCGATTCTTGCTCTTGATTTTGTCTACTATTCGCCTAGGCAGGATGCCTCTGTCAGACAACTTCCGCTTCTTTTCCGCACATTGCAGGGCTTGTTGGATGATGGTGGTGGTGGTGGTTTTCACCGCCTCCTCCATGTCGTGTACTGTAATGATAGGAGGGTTAGCTCTTACCTTACTGTTTACGACGCCTTTGTAGGTGTTCCAGTCGCAGTATTTCGACTGTGGACCGACTCTAGGTGGTGGGAGGGACATGTGGATATCCATGATCACTGGGTAGTGATCTGATTGTAGCTCCTGCGCTGTGTGGCTGTGCGTCCGGAATGGCCACTTGCTCAGTAGGTTCGAAGCGTCCCGAGGGGCAGAAGTGTGTTGGCTCCGTGGGCGCGGTCACAACGATGTCATCCTGCTGGTCCAGCCAGTACCTGAGACGGGTTCCGTTAGGGTTATTCACCCGCGAGTTCCACGTGGGGTGCTTGCAGTTGAGGTCCCCCGCAACCACCACGTGGTCCCCTAGGTCCGCCAGGTGTTCCAGGTCGTCTGTGCTGAGACGCTGCGTCGGTCTGTTGTAGCAGGCCACGAATACTGCCCTCTTGTCTTCTCTGTGGATGACAATGGCAGTTGCTTCCAAGGTTAGTGCTGGAAGAATGATCTGTGAGTGGCTGATCGACCTCTTGATGATGACCGCGGCTCCGCCGTGTGCTTCTGGATCTCTGTCTGTCCTGTAAACATTATAGTTAGCGATGTTAAATTTTACCCTCGGTTTCAGCCACGTTTCCGAGATCAGCGCGATGTCTATCCTTTGTTCCGTGAGGAACAACGTCAGCTCGGCTTTCTTGCTGGCGATTCTTTGTGCGTTCTACTCTTAGACTCCTGGAGCGGGTGTGGTTCATTGTTGGAACACTTCTCGGGCCAGTTCCATGAGGAAGGAAAGTTTCTCCATGTCGTTGGTGATGGACTGGAGGCGGATCATGCCGATGGCTACTTTCCGGACCATGCCCTGGAAGTCTTGGAATAGCTGCATCACGTCTACTGTGGATAAATCAATATCTGTATCAGTGTCTACTTCTCTGGAGGCGTAGACTTGTACGATTGGAGTCTTTTCCTTCTTTGGTGCGGGCTGCTTCGGGACGGCTCCCGTGCTTCCTCCAGAGGATGTCTTAGTCACCGTGATGTTTCGGTGGATTTTCTGCTGTTGTGGCTTCTGGTGCTGTGGGGCCACCGTCTGCGCGAAGGAGACTCCTGGAGTGATGGTCTTGGCTGGGGTCCATGACCTCGTTGGAAGAGCTGGGTAGCTCTTGGCCGTCTTCTCCGGTGCCGGTGGTGGGGTTGGTGTGGACGCCGTCGCCGTGGGTCTTGGGGGTCTGCCTCCTGTGAGGATCCTCTGGTAGGTGCTGCATCCTCTGTAGCTGGCTGGGTGTTCCCCGCTGCAATTTGCACATTTAATTGTTACCTCTTTGTCCTTGCAGGACTCAGTGGAGTGCTCCGCGCTGCATCTCGCGCATTGTTGCCTCAGGGTGCAGCATTCGGAGGAGTGGTCGTGTCGCTGGCTGCGGTGGCACTGAGGGATGCCCGCTCGCGCCTTGTAGGGCACGATTGAGACCCTCAGCCCCATCACGTCGTCGACGGCGTACAGCCTCTCCAGTTGAGTCTTGGGGACGGCCACCATATACACGGACGTGTTCTTCTTATCCCTGTTCTTCAGGTTTGCGACCCTCTGGGCGTCGATCCCGGATTCCTTGAGGCACTGGAGGATCCTCTCGGGTGGGATGTTCGGCGGGAGGTATTTAATCACCGCTTTCATGGGGCGGGCACTGGCCACCTGGTAGGTATAATACTGTATACGTTCTGTAACTAGAAAGGAGGTTAGTTTCGCCCAAGCCTCTATATTTAGGGGCTTGACGTAGATATGGTCTACTTTGAAAGAAATGTTAGTGGAAATATTATTTTCCTTTAATTGGCGGGCTAGTGCGAAGAAGTCCGCCTCATAAATAAATACCCTTGGTGGGGTTGCCGTCCTGGGGGTCCTGGCTGCGGTGCTGTCGGTCGCTTCGCTGGTTTTGGGCTTCTTGGGTTTTCCTCCTCGTCTTCCCGCGACTAAGGTGAATCCTTCGGTTTGCTCGTTGGTCGGGGGTCTGTCGTTGGAATCCTCCGTCTGCTGGTAGTCCGTTTCTGTGTCGGTTTTCGGTGAAATGGAGCCCTCTTCTTCCGATGACTGTGAATGAAGAATCGTCGGGAAGGGTGCGCTTCAGCTCACTTCTCTCGTAAGCTGTAGACCCCTCCCCCTCGTCCATCTGCTCCGGAGCGCCGGACATGTCCGGTGGACCGGGCGCGAACGCCAATACCCTCTCTTTTATGGTGATTGTCCTATCTCCTGATAGAGCCGGTTGAAGTCGTTCTAACGTGGACGGAAGCACTGTCGTGCCGTTCAATTTCTCAGTTAACAGTTGAAACTGTTAGCAAGAGATAGCTATAGGCTTCCGCTGCTGAGAAACACTTCTGTTCTGTACGAGTGACAGAGACAGAATTATCATCCATCGGTGACCCAACCACCTTATATACACATACGAAACATCAGGAGCATGCGCGTGGACTCCATCTTCCTCTCGATGTTTGTAGAACATTCCAGACATTCTGTCTCGATGCAGTACAACGCAAATGGATGGTTTATTGCTTTACGATGTTTATCAGGCGCGTCGAGATGATTTACAACCTTTTTTTTTATTGTCGCTCGGAAGTCCGCCCGGATGCCTACTGGTTTCGTTACAATATATATATATATAAATATGTAGTGAACCTAGATTGAATGAGTAAATGAAACATTAGCTTACACACAAAACGATGTTCTGGATCGGAGTGGTTCACTACGCGGTGAGTATACCCCATTCCACATCTTTCAAGCCCACATATGCCCTCCAACTATCTGTGTGTATTTCTGTGCCCGGAGCTACGTGTTGTCGAATGATGAGGATTAGGTTATCGGCCCCTCTATGGTTATCCGGACACAAAAATACCCGAAAGTCCTCACTAGTGTTTTCTATCATCCCTATTACCCAGTGCCCTTCTATTTGGCGTCCTCTATTATACTTTCTCCGACCGAATTTGGACTCATCAATTTGTACGATTGTGTCGGGTCCCCCTATAGGGCCATCATATTGCTTTCCTGTAATATATTTAAAAAAAAAATTAGTATGGGGACGGCAGTCTTATACAAGTGTAATTTTATAATTTCGAACACGAGTTAACAGGCGATATCTTGTCTTCGGAATGTTCATAAAATTAATAGTTGATCAGATATTTACAAAATATATATTGACGTTGAAAGAACATGCTACTTCAGGTTGACCAAGAGTAAGGTGACCATACGTCCCGAAATTTCAGTGCCTGTCTCGATGTTTTACAACTCATTTATTGGTCCCGAATTTATAGTACTTGTCCCGAAAAAACAGTAGTGTGAGAACGTAAAAGTTTAAATATTATATATTTATTTAAGTAGTATAAATTGCAAACCGAGAATACAAGCGTAAGCGACATTATTTTTACCAGTGTTTTTTTAGTAATGAGTTAAAAAAAATAAAGTGTACATTGAACATGCACGCCCCTATGTGACTGTGCCTGTTCGAGCTAAACTAGAGCGGTTTGGGAGGGAGATGCTCCAGCTCCCACCGTATAGTCCGGGTCTGGCACCGTCAGATTATAATCTCTTCGGCTCGAAGTCAAATCGACTGTCCGCAGAGCCTAATATGTCATATAAACACCGAATATATGCTCGTTGTATAACAATTATCCCAATATCTCATTATGCACATACAGCACTTTTGCTTAGCAGGGCAGTACATACCACCTCCACCACAATAACAATAATAATAAAATAATTGTAAAAAAAATATTAAAAAAATTATACGTATAGCGTCCCGAATTTCGAACTTCGAAATCTGATAACCTTACCAATAGCTTCAGTCATTTGGGCACCATCTGACAGGTCAAAAGACAGAAACATACATGGTTCGAAAAAACAGTTTTCGTAATTGGGCGATCAAGAAATGGAGATTTGCAAAACCTTGAGGTCGAAAATGTTCATCACCACAATTAAATTAAAAGATATTTACGGATCGTTATTACTCACGTAGAATTTGGAGCACGACAATCTCCCGACAGTAGCTGTACCAGTCGGCGATGGTACTGGTCGAAAGTAGCTGGTCGCCATGGACTGGATTATAATGCTCTTCACATGCATGCTCATATGTGTAATCGGAGGCGAAACTATACATTAAGCTTAAAAATGAATTATGCTTTTTATTTTTAATGAACTTAATACAAATAAAAAATATCCGTACTCGAAAATCCTCAGGCTTCAACTTTGTGTTCTCGAACCACGTGTCGTTCGACCTAGACACCGCTCCCCCTTGGCAATTGCGCCTCCTACAGCGGAATAAGCCCAAACCGCCTCCTAATGTTAGGGGCATTGGCTGGTGGCATACACCGCAATTTTTTTCCCTTGGGAGGAAACCATTATTTAAGCACCAATTAATAGCTTGATCCCCTTCCCCAATTTCTCTTAGAATCCTTTGTTTATTCCAAATTAACGCCATTATATAATTGATTTGCAGTATAAACTATTCAAATCCTGATAAATACTAACGGTTACTGGGAAATGTAATATTTCCAACAACCCACCCTATTTAGAAGCAAGGATTGATATTGATTACCTATACACATTATAGACGCATGCTAAGGAAATAACATTAAGTAATTTAACATCGCAAATAAATATTCGCAATTTTCCAAACACCAAAAAACAGAATAATTGAAGTGTCTAAAGGCTTAAATTGAATCAGAGGCCATTCGAATTTAAATATGACATTTGAAACTCGAATATACATTATGCTTAAAAAAGTTCATCTATCTATCTATCTATCTTTGTGTTTTTTTTGGCCGGGTGGAAAACCTTTTATAGGCAAAGTGTGGGACTCCGGTAACTCTCAAGAGCCCGTATACCCACTAAAAACCACCCCTTCTGCTCTCGCGCCGACCTGGAACCTCAATTCGAATTGCATCAGGACGGCGGATGGTCTATCTACCCTTTCGGGTCTAGCTGCTGTGTCGGGTCTATCTCTCTCTCTCTCTCCGCTTCTCGAAGGTGTCTTTCATCCTTTTCTTTTTCACTCATAACGCAGTTCACGAAGTCGTGGATGGTATTCCAAGTGTCTTTGTCTCTTGTCATAAGGTTGACCATAGTTTGCGCCGACAGCGTCTGCCCCACGTGAAGTTGGGACTACTATGTTCTATTCGGTAAAATTTTAAAAGCCAGCAATAACAAGTAAAAGCAGAATTTTATGTAAGAGTTGTCCCACTTTTTTCTGTCCGTAACTGTACCTGCATTATAATTTTAGTTATAGAAATCACATATTAAATATATTTTTCTATTTATGTCTAAAATATTACCCAAACTCTACCGTGTACCAAAATTATAACTATTTTATTTGAAAATCGACTTCATATACCTACCCTTCGTCCATCTTTCCTCATAATTCTCGAGGTAAGTATTTTTACTCATATTGATTGAATGACTGCTTTAATGGAAACTTTAAAATGTAATATTTCTGCACAAAATAAAGTAATTAACCTGTATTACCTTATATAACGTTGAAAAAAAACTATACGTCAAATTTATTACTATATTAACACAGATTATAAACATTTATATAAAAAAACCATTGTTGTACACGAGTTTATTTAATTCAAACTGCCGCCATTCTGCAATTGAATCCGATCCGCGCGCCATATGGTCAGTACTAGCGTGTAGCGCCTAAAGTCGAAGTGGTGTTCAATGTTGTGAGTCAGTCATTCCAAAGTATAGCCCTTTTACTTTCGTTACGTAGTATAAGGAAGTATTGTGATGATGAAAATTTTCGACCTCGAGATTTTTGCAGATGTCCACGTTTTGAAGTCCCCTGATACCGAAAAAGTGGTTTTTAAAAAATGTCTCTCTCTCTCTCTGTGTGTGTGTGTGTGACCACGATAGCGGTCAAACCGCTGTAGGTATCAATTTCAAATTTTGTATTTACGTGTATAATCTCCCTCTTGAGATCTGATTAGTTTTTCAGTAAAATCGGTAGACCGGAAGTAGCAGTTTACTTCAGCGAAAAAATCGAATTTTGCCAATATTTCGTCAACTACTAAATTTAAACAAATTTATAAAGAATTCATATATACTTAAAATTAAAATTGAGAATAATTTTATTTAAAAAGTTTTTCGAAATTCCTACCGGAAGTAGGTCTTTTACTCTTATCGAAAATCAGTTTTTTGCGAATATTTCGCAAATCATGCTTTTTAGACAAGTACGTTACGGGTATTACGTTAGGGGTAGTATTTAAAACATAATTTTCAATATCTTTTGTACAAAAAAAATTTCAAAATTCAGACCGGAAGTGCCACTTTTACTCTTATCGAATAGCGAGAAGCCGCAGACGGAGGGACTGGCGATCGAAACAATATCCAATTTCTTTCCATTCTTTCCGATTAAAAGCACCAGAACAAAAATACGAGTAAGGTTAGCGCTTGGTCGAAGAATGTACCTACGAAACAACGAAAGTAGCAATGAATATATTTATAAGTTCAATGAATGTTTACGATAGCAATAAACGAATAAAATAACGTAAGAAAACCATCAAAATAAATATCAATATACTTACTGCACATTAGATATAAATATATGGAACAACAACAAATACTGTCTTTGGTGAATGTAGAAGACATCAAATGTCAAGATCGAACATACTAAAATAAATACCAACCTAAAATACGACAAGAGGAAGAAGAGACAAGGCATAAATGTCAAGATATCCGCTAGAGGCGCTACAACGAACAATTCAAAAATAAAAGTCCGCAAAACAATCAAATAGCGAGTGGCATTTATTTTCATCTATAAAAAGCGTGTCGGAACAGAAAATTAGTTAGTTGTTAGCTGGTTCCTGTGACATTAAAAACTTCTAACTCACAACAAAGTAATAGCGTCTCTTGAAGTAAATAATACATCTACGTGTTGAGCAAATAATGGTTAAGTGGGGTCGTTACACGCTTACCATTATTACCGCAGAACAAATATAAAAGAATTACCTAACAATTCACAAACAAACAAGAAGCCTATACGCTTCTATAGGAATAATTTCCAATTGTTTTCTGGTCGCCATATTTGCAAAAAGTGAGCGTCATCATTTAATTTATAGAAGATTCCAATGAGAGAAGAATCCACAAAAATGGAAAACCAATTTCAACAAGAATTCGAGGAATTATATGAATCTACGCAGTGAGTAGTAAATAATATTGTTATAACTATTAAATTCAATCAAAAATATACAGGTTCTCTCTAATCACTCCATTTCTTTTAATACTTAGTTATTTAAATAATAGAACGTAAATATAGGGACACAATTTTAATTAAAAATTAAGAACATTAGTCTTAATAGTGTACTGTGTGCGAATACTTGCACAACGGACCAGTGTTCATTAAGAAAGACCTTAGTAAGTACTGCTTTGAACAATATTCAAACTTTTATAAACAGGAACGCCTAAACGCTTCGCACTAAGAATCTAAAGTCTCCGTGAGAATAGAGGTTTAGACAATTAGTTTGTGATGCATTTGGAATGTATCTGGGGTGGTGATTGATCCAAGCTTTATGTAGTACGTGTGAATGTTTGCATAAAGCCGATTAGTCAGTACCTTCATTATCAAGTCAATATAATTTGTCCCAAATATACAGGCCTTCGCAAGAAAAGAGTGAAAGTGGAGAGACCCTGTATTGATTGAATACATATTTAAATGAACGAACACGATATTATTGTGAAAACTGTTACTTGTAAGAATTGTAAATAAATAAATAAAATAAATAATATACAGTCAATAATAAATTTTACCTATTGTAATCAATAAGTATATAATACATTTTTCACATGAGTAATCTGGTGTCATAATTATTTATAACCCTATCCCACACAACATCACAATAATAACGAAAGTGAAACAAGTAAGGAAAGAAGTAAATCACAGTAGAACCCACGAGAGATAATGAATTATGCTGTTTTGCCTATAGAGCTAGCACAAACTTCAATTTTATTTATTTATTTAACAAATAAATAAATAAATTATATAAATTTTATTTAAACGCAAGGTTCACAGCAATATGTAAAAAATTTATCTCATGAAATAAATATGTAATTTATTTATAATGTGCCTTTTCATCATAAATTCTTGACTTAAGCCTAGCAATTAACACATATAATACTAGATAAAAGGTAAATTGTTACACCCTCAACAACGTCGCAATTAGATTATTGACTTTAGGTAAGTTATGGTATAAGGAGATCACTGTAGTGAGGTGGATGAAATTGAAAAACGCAGGGCCGAGCTAACTCAAATCGCAGATGACGTGACGGTTCAAGTAATATGAATAAAGAATAGAGCGTCGGTCGGCGACGACGCGAGCGACGTTGTCCGGGCACCAGGACACTATGCTACCTTAAACGGTAACCTACCTGCGTTCTTAATGATCTGCCACTGGCTGTGTCCCTCCAGCGGAATTCACCTACGGATCACCCTGTATAAGTCCGGTACACCAGACGTCATCCAAGTGCTTGTCAGGTAAAAGATATGTTGAGGTATAATTAATAAAAAGAAGAAAGTAAGATGGGTGGTATGCTATATATTATTAAATTTTTAAACACCTTATTTACGCATCTCTATTTGTCAGTTATTTTTGTAACTAATAATTATTTAATACAAATGTTTAATGGTCGGCAGCAGAAATGTTTCGTCGCCTCACAGGTTGTTATACATGAGACTAAATACAAGATGCCAAACAACGGCGATGTTAAAAACAATAAACGTTTGCTATCTACTACAAAAAAAAATGTGAAAGAGATATTAAGGGATTACTGAAATGTGATTTTGATTACCAAAGTTACTTAAAAAAAATACAGAAGACATTTAATTTTAGTTTATGCTAACAACAAAAAAATATATGGATATTAAGAGAATTACTGAATTATTGTATAGAATTTTTTTTATCGTTACAAATGGAAAATTTATATAGCGCAAAAGAACAAAAAGAGCAAAAAAAGTAATGTAATAGGTAATTTTTATTAAATTCTAATTAAGCAAAGATTTAAATAATTATGAATGTGACCTCGCATTCGAGAAGGTGGTGCAATAGGACCTTGTAAGACATCTAATAGGCTTAAGTTCAGGTAAAATTGTCCAGCTTACTGGCACAAGATGTCGACAAATAGTCGAGATACACGTCGTAAAATTAGGAATGTTGTTGTACTTAGCTGGCGTTCAGCGTGCAGAAGGGCTCCCTAGCTGAAGATGGTTTTCCGGCGTCTTCCTGGCCGGTAGGGGAAAGTCCTCGCAGTAGCCGCCTAGATGGAAGTTCTGGTACAACTAACAGATCGACTATTGTAGTCACATGATCCTTAACGGAAATGTACGGCCGCCATATCAGCGTTAGTTACTGTAGCTTTAGGCCCGTACTACAAGAAGTTCCTATTGATTTGAAAAAGAAAACGCAGAGATAAAACTCCGAAAGTTAACACAAAATTTACTCACACTTACCCCAGGTTTCTGGAGAACTACGATAACGACTTCGAAAGTCCCAAAAGCACAAAGTATATGAAAAAACTTGCAGCTCACCACGTGTAACCACAAAATTTAGGGTGACGATAATTTACGATAACACCCACGAAATTACCTAATTAAGGTAGCGAAATCTTCTACTTATCTTTCAAAGCCGCCACAGCGTTAAAGTCTTCTTTAAGACATACGAAATAATTAACAAGAATAAGTAGCTTGATCTAATGCACTTCATATGAAGTTCGACTCGAAAGTAAAAGTCGGAAAACGTGCATTCCCCAAAACCAATGCCCTCCGGCACTACGCAGGCTTTTTAAAACAAGCAAGTCGCGGAAACCGTTCGATATGTACGCGGGAAAAATTCAAATAAAATTAACGAACAAAATTATCCTGCAGTAGAGCACATTAGTAACGAGATCTTAATAATTAACCACAACTATCTTCTGAGTACGAAATGATGACAAAACACATTGAAATACACTTACAATGTACGTAAGATTATAAAGTTAGATAAAACGAGAGGAGAAACTTCACGCCCAGAAGGTTGGCAGTCATGCAACACTCAGCACACTGACCCCAATGACATGTAACCAACAAATTCGTAAACAAATGCACGGCCCCGCCGAACATCATGAGAGAGAATACGTATAATTAAACGATTGACAACCAGGTAAATAACTACAGATAAAGCACGCAAGATAGTGACGGGATTTTCCCGATCCAAACGAACTTGCAGGCATTGGTATCGGACGTAGTTACGGCGATATACGTTCTAAAGGTTGTGTTCAATGGAGGCTCGGAAAGATACAATTTCTGTGGAAGGCCCCACCAATTACACCCAGGGCATGTCCGTGAAGGAAGAACACAAGTATGCTCAATGTCTAAGCTATTCCCATGCTAGAATAAACCTTTTCTTTTTAAGCAAACAAACAGTCTATAAAACCAAAAGAGGTTATCCGATTGCCACAGTACATGCTTTAGTTGTAGCAAAGTAAATAAGGTGCTAAAGGAATATCCTAACCCAATACTTCCTTTCACAAACATGGTAACAGGAAAGCAATAAAACTAAGGTGGAGACAAACAAGATCACACAGATAACGTAGCTCATAAGATGTCGATGAAAATAACAATGTTTACATCCGAAAATTAGAACAAACGGATACATGCAGGTAGGTCAGTCCAGGCATAGATTAACGGCCTCGGAAACTATTTATTATAAACGTAGATTTAAATAAACCTACACAAGTAATTAACTTCATCGTGTGAATGTCCCAAAATTAGATTTCAATAAATTTAGCTTAAGAAACAGAAATGAGTTCACACAATAGATATAAGGCATGTCAAACTAGTTCACCAAATATACCAGGCACGATCGTAAAGTGAGATTTAAAGTGCCACAACCTGCGAAATGCATAAGTCATGCGGAACATAGGCTAAATGTAAAAATAAGGCATAACAAAATGTTACAATTCATTCAGTCCACAGATGAATTTAATAGGGACGAATTATGTGATACCAGTTTAATACAGGAAAATTGTATTAAAAGTAGTCTCAATTTGAATTTTAATGTTATAGTAGAAACATGGCAGACGCGATCGGTCAAGTAGAACGAGAGCTCCTCGTTGGAGAATTAAACAAAGTTAAAAAAGTGATTTAATAGATATACTGATACTACAGAAAGTGCCAAGTAGTCTCATTGTTAGTGAGAAAGTATCTCAATATTTAGCAAAACTTTTCAAGATAGAAGAAAGTGACGTGTTTCTTGACAGTGTAACCGATGAGGTTATGAGCGGAAAGAGTAGTGCAAATTGCGTGAAATGTATCGAACTTAGATGTTTGAAAACTGAATTAGAAACTGTAAAAGACTTTAACAAATGTTTGTTAGAACGTGTCGAAGATCAAAAATTAATTATTCAGTTATTAAAAATCGAAAAAGAACAACAAATCAGTACGCCATCTGCAATCACATCAAAGAAACAAGTGAAACAAAAATCGCCAACAAAGCAAACAGCTGGCACTCAACGGGTCGCTGACCGGACTAGCGAAAAAGTTGAGGTAAAAAACAATCGATACCTAGAAATAAATAAACAGAATAAAACTGGAATGCCTGCAGTTAACATTGTAAGAGGCAACGCTGAGGTGGGTAGCGACAAATTTGCGGCTGCGGTTCGAAGGGCATGGATCTATGTTGAACGTGCAAGTAATCAAACGACTAATAATGATATTACAGATTATCTTATTAAGATGTTTCCTAATACAGACTTTGAGGTAGAAGAAATCAAAAAACAGGCGGAAAATAAAAGCAAAACTAAATCCTTTAAAGTTGGCCAAAGAACATCTTAGTTCGAAGATTTAAGTTTTTTCGAAAATCATCAGAAGAACAAGGAAGTTTTAAGGGGTAATTCAGTAAACAAAAATAACAACTTAATCATCATGAGCTTGAATATACAGTCAATGTCAAAGAAACAAGACCAACTAGAAACAATACTAGTAGATAAAGCAGTTGATATCATCTGCATAAGTGAACACTGGATGTGTAAGGAGCATCTTGACGTATTTAATATCCAACACTATTATGTAAGTGGATACCACTGTCGAACCAATGCGAGAGGTGGCGGTGTGCTTATTTTGATAAAAAATCACTATAAATCGGTACCGATGGAAGAAATAAGTGGAATGTCGATCGATGAACATGTTGAACTAACGTTCACACGAATAGAAGCATTGAGTCTTATAATAGCTTCTATATACAGACCCCCCAATGGAGACATGGATATATTTCAAGAAGTAATGCATAATGCGCTGACAGTAGTTACGACACGTTTTAACCGAAGTAGGATCTATTTGACTGGTGACTTCAACATTGATATAAATAAAAACAATAAAAAAACAATAGATATTATACAGTTATTTGGCATGTTTGGTCTGGAATATGTCTTTAGAGAGAACTCCAGAATAGGAGCGAACAGTGCAACATGTATCGATAATATTTTTGTCAGCGAGAAAAGTACAATTATTAGTGCGATAACGGTGGAAACTCATGTGTCGGATCATCAGGACCACTTAATTGGTATTCTTGCAACAAATAGTGCTCCTGAATATGAAACAGAGGCTGCAATTACGGGAAGAAACTTTAGTCAAGGCCAAACTGACTTATTCATAAATATGCTGTCTCACGTCCCCTGGATGGAGCTGCTGGCTGGAAATGATGTTAGAGAAGCTTACAGTAGTTTTCATGGGAAATTGATGGCAGTGTTCGAAGTGTGCTTTCCTGAAACACAAAAGAAGATAAAGTGTCGATATCAAAATAAGTGGCACACAGAAGAACTTAAGGAAATTAAAAATAAGCTGGAGGCATTGATAACTATCTACAGGGCTAGTGGAGATGCAGCTGCTCTACGGATATACACAGATTTCAAACTAAAATACATGATTTTGAGTGAAACAACGAAAAGAAGATATAATGAAAATTATATACAGGCAGCTGAGAATAAACAAAAGGCAGTATGGAACATTATTAACAGCGAGAAGGGGAAAAACCTGTCATGTAGCGGGGTTAGCGCCGGCAACCTTACAGCCGAACAGCTAAACGACTTCTTCGTAACGATAGGTGAAAATGCAGTTGAGAATGCTGATAATAGCAACATAAAGCCTGAAGAGTTCATTAATAGAATGAATAAAAGCCCGCAAAACACATGTTTTCTGGAACCAGTTGACGCCCATGAAATAAAAGAAATTGTACATTCTCTAAAAACGAAAAAAAGCAGGGACATATGGAATTAGCGTGGATCTACTACAGAAAATAACGACGATCTTAGAACCGCTTGTGGCTTTAGTAAACATGTGTCTGGAAAAGGGCATATTTCCGGATGAACTAAAGGTTGGGAGAGTTATTCCAGTACACAAGAGTGGAGATATCAACTGTGAGTCAAGCTATAGACCTATATCAATCTTGCCCGCAATATCCAAGATAATTGAAGCTGCAATAAAGAAAAGACTGTTGAAATTTTTTGAGAAACACGAAATTCTCACAAGTAGTCAACATGGATACCGTGTTGGGAAGTCCACAGTAACAGCAGCAGTGGATTTTATTGAAGCGGTATTGGAGGATCGGGACAAACAGCAAAACATAGAAATCGTGCTCAGTGATTTAAGCAAGGCGTTTGATTCTGTGCCACACGACACATTACTGGAAAAGTTGCGTTACTATGGAATTCGTGGTACAAGTTGGAGACTGATGGAGTTGTATTTGACCAATAGGAGCCAGGCAGTAACGTTGAACGGTACACTGTCAAAGTTTAAGCCCGTAGAACGTGGAGTGGCTCAGGGGTCGATGCTTGGTCCACTCATGTTTATAGTAAATATTAATGACTTGCCGATGAGTGTACCTCACCTTAAAGCGTGTTTGTACGCAGATGATGCATCTTTCGTGATTGAGAAGTTTAACGCTGAAAGTGCAAAAAGATCTATAAAAGTATGGTGTGATGCTAATGGACTAAACCTAAATGAAGATAAAACACAAGTTCTTGCCATTCCGAGTGAGAGTGATTCCTCCGCAAAATTTTTAGCGTTAACACTGAATACTAGCCTTAAATGGAAGGACCATATAACATCTATAAATGGAAAGCTATGTTTAGCAATACATACCATAAAAAGGATAAAAAATGTCTCAACACACAATGCGGCAAAGCTGACGTACTATGCGGGGTTCCATAGTGTTGCATCGTATGGTATTATGGTTTGGGGGATGTCTCCGGAAGTGGAGAGGGTGTTGTTGCTGCAAAAGCGAGCAGTGCGGACTTTGTGCGGACTAGGTTATAGGGACAGTTGTCGTCCATTTTTTAAGAGTGAGAAAATACTTACCGTCGTTAATGTGTACATTTTAGCTTGTGTAAAGGATGTGCACGCACATAAGGCTCACTTCAAAACAAATTCACAGGTTCATCAACATGACACCAGAAACAGGAATGCACTAAGAACCACGTTGCATAGACTAACAATCACACAGCAATCGGTGAATTTTTGGGGACCGAGACTATATAACAAACTGCCTGAATATGTGAAGAGCCTAAGTGGGAAGCGCTTTCGTGGGGCAGCAAGGGACATCTTATTGGACAACCCCTTCTATAGCGTCATGGAATACATTTTGCATGAATTCTAGGGTCGTGCATTTCAGCATTTCCATGCATGTGTATATATATGTATGTGTGTGCGTGTGTATATGTATGTATGTGTATATATACCGGGTCGTCCAAAAGTCTGGATTCACGTGGATTTTGAGTAAACTATTCACTTTTTTGGAAAACTGAATTCTGTATCTTGAATGGGAATAAAATTGCAACTCAATAGTATTTTTTATTTCAAAAAAATTGTTTATAATTTTGAGATAAAGTTAATAACAATGTTTTTTTAAATGGAAACCTACCGTGATTTTTATTTCAGAGAGAGTACTTTCGATAAGAATTGCATTGGCATAGAAATTTTGGCTATAAACCTTACGATTATTGTTTAAATTAATATTAAATTTTCGATCCGAACACTCGTTCGCGCTTGTTCGGAAAATACACGAACGTGTCTTCTCTTACCACGTTTCCAACTGTAGGCATGGGTCCACCCCCTAATAAAGCATTCTATTGAAGGCGTTACGTTTATCTTGAATGAAAGCATTTTTTTTTTATAAAATGGAGATCTACCGCGATTACGATATTTAAACGTTATGAGAAAGTACAACGTAGTTTAATAAAAATTAGATCCGAAACGTAATTGGCAAACGTAAGGAAAGAAGCGTAAAAATTAGTAAATATCTCAGAATAAAATATTAGATTAATGATTAAAAACGCAACGTCATAGTTTTCGGCGTCCTAATTAGACATCAATCCACGGAACTGCGGATGTGCAGTTTCTCTTTCACTATGTCAATTTAAATAACAGCAGTGTCAAGAAGACGAAAAATAAAAATACCAATTACCACAAAAATCCCTCAATCGATGAAATCAGTTTTTCTTTTAATTAAAAAACGCCATAAGAATGGCAAATTGCAAAGCGAGTTATTTTAAACAATGAGTGCCTCAAGTTCTATAAAATGATTTTTTATAATAATATAAAAAAACCATTTTATAAGACCTTAAGGCACACATTTTTAAAAATGATTTGTGACCACTCGTTTTTTAAACTTTTTTTATACTAATTTTTCTTACTTTAGTAATAAGCAAAAATTTTTCTTACTGAATGCGAATTTGATTTTAAAAATATTTTACAGATATTTTTATTTATTAAAAAATGGGGTAATACAGGAAAATAACAAACACAAAATATAAATAAAAATTGTAATTAAAATTTCGTGTAAAAAAAATACTCCTAATATAAAATTAAAACAAACAAAACAATGAAATTAAACTAGATATTACCAAAATCATATTAAATGTTCAAAATGTTCGCCATTAACTTCCTGGCAGAATCCAACTCGATGAACTACACCTTGGACAGCATTATTCAACATTTCCTGAGGTATATTCGCCATGGTCTCTTCAATTCTCTCTCTCAGATCCTCTAGATTTCTTGGTCTACTTTTATAGACCAAACCTTTTACGTATCCCCATAAAAAGAAATCTAATGGGGTGAGATCTGGAGATCGTGGTGGCCATTCCACGGCTCCCCTCCTTCCAATCCACCTTTCGGGAAAGATTTCATTTAGGTAATTTCTTACAGCAATACCAAAATGAGGCGGTGCACCATCTTGCTGGAACCAAACTTGATTCGGAATTGCATTTCGAAATATTCTTCGAATCGCTGGAATTATCTGGTTCCTTAGCAAATCCAAATACAATACAGCAGTTAAGTTGCCCTGGATGAAGAAAGGACCAATAATTGTCCCATTAACAATACCTGCCCATACATTAAGTTTCTCGGGATGTTGGGTATGGTGCTCCTGCATCCAGTGGGGGTTCTCCAGCGCCCAATATCGACAATTGTGACGATTGACTATTCCATTTAGGCAGAATGTTGCTTCGTCCGAAAATATGATGTTATTTGTAAAATTCAAATTTTGTTCTTGCTGGAAGAATAACCATTCACAGAATTGGAGGCGACGATCGTAATCTTCTGCGGTCAGCTCTTGCTGAAGTTGCAGTTTATATGGTTTGGCACTTTGGTTTTTCAATATCCTCTTGACAGAAGTGGCACTTACATCATAATCTAGTGCCAACTGCTCGGTTGAAATGATTGGCTCCTCAATAATCCTTTCCATTACAAGCTGTGCGACATGGTCGTTCGTTGCTGTCTTGGTTCTGCCAGATCTTGGGAGACTCTTGACGGTTCCGTTTTCAAAAAATCTTCTGTATGTTTTTGCAACAGTCGATTTTGAAATTGGGTTTCGCTCGGGGTGAAGTTGATTGAAGAGATCACAAGCTTCTTGATGTGATCGCTTTTTGTCGCCGTATCCCACCATAATTAGAATTTCTATCCGTTCTCTCTCTACCAGTTCCATATTTACGCAAATTGTTCAAAATCACAGATCACAAAAATAATAGATAAAGTCAATACCAAAACAACACAATTAACAACAAACAAAACGTTCAAGAAAACAGAAAATAAAAATTCAAATTCGCTCCGTAAACGTACACTAGTAATACCAAAAACAGAATGAGATAAGATTTGGACCTTCCAAGTGTCTAAAAACGGAAAAAGACCATAAAATTATTTTTTATTAAACTACGTTGTACTTTCTCATAACGTTTAAATATCGTAATCGCGGTAGATCCCCATTTTATAAAAAAAAAATGCTTTCATTCAAGATAAACGTAACGCCTTCAATAGAATGCTTTATTAGGGGGTGGACCCATGCCTACAGTTGGAAACGTGGTAAGAGAAGACACGTTCGTGTATTTTCCGAACAAGCGCGAACGAGTGTTCGGATCGAAAATTTAATATTAATTTAAACAATAATCGTAAGGTTTATAGCCAAAATTTCTATGCCAATGCAATTCTTATCGAAAGTACTCTCTCTGAAATAAAAATCACGGTAGGTTTCCATTTAAAAAAACATTGTTATTAACTTTATCTCAAAATTATAAACAATTTTTTTGAAATAAAAAATACTATTGAGTTGCAATTTTATTCCCATTCAAGATACAGAATTCAGTTTTCCAAAAAAGTGAATAGTTTACTCAAAATCCACGTGAATCCAGACTTTTGGACGACCCTGTATATATATGTATATGTATGTATATGTGTGTATGTGTATGTATATATGTAATACATTTAGTACTACTATAAACTAACTAAGACAGACTAATACTGCATGTCGACTTATATTGCGACTACTATCTAATCATATTGCTTCAAAGAGCTTTGGAAAGAAATGTATTTAGATGTTTGTTTTGTAAATTTTATCATACTCACTACGTTTAATCACCATTATATATACAAGTAATTTTATTAATTTATGTGTTATTTGAAATTGTGATGTTATTATTGTTTGGAAATTCTGTAACGGAATATGTTTTTTTTACACCATTTGTACTTGTACTTGACATGTCATGTAAGTTTAGATGGCAAATAAACTACTATTACTATTACTATTATGTAAAATTTGTAATGTGATCTTGAGAGTTAGTAGGCGTATAAAAAAAAGAAACAATGTATTAACGATTTTTTAAAATAATTTATTCTTAACATTACATAAAATTGAAGTTACAGATGTGTTACGTTAATTAATTTATAGTTTTTTCCCTTTTGCTTCAAAATATCTCTATTTATAAATTTTAAAGTAGAAAATATTCTGAATCTTATATATAAATTCAATAGATAGTTGTGTGGAAAGTTCGCACATGGATGCTGCAATGGTATAGTTAATAGTTCCACCTTCATCGCAGCTCCTACTCTTTCTCTAATGGCAAATTTCTTCAAATTTTCCAAAACCGCGTTCTCTAATTTATTAATGTGGTTGTAGAAATCGTCGTGTGGCATTTTTAGTTTACCAAATGGGAGATTATCTTCTGTTTTGTAACTTTTAAAATAACTGA
Organism: Amphimallon solstitiale; assembly: GCA_963170755.1. Classification (NCBI taxonomy): domain Eukaryota; kingdom Metazoa; phylum Arthropoda; class Insecta; order Coleoptera; family Scarabaeidae; genus Amphimallon; species Amphimallon solstitiale. The sequence goes on along the minus strand of OY720677.1, from coordinate 82,853,783 downwards.
ATAAAAATGACGTATCTAAATTTTTTTGTATTTGCATATGATATGCAAACATCACATGAATGTTTTTGTAAACATTTATGAATCAGGTATCCTGACACATAAGCAAGTGCATTTTTATGTCCACACTCTAAATTTCTATAATCCACATCTGGAAGTTTTATTTCATTGTCTGCGGTTGCTTCTATATCACAAATAAATTTTTTTTGGATCGTAACTATCTTGGTTGATAGTTTTCAAAACATCATCCAGATCGTCCAAACAATTGCTTCCCGCAGAATGAATAAAGAAATCCATACAAAACAACTTTTTAAATGCCACTTTAAAAAAATTCAACATCTCTTGCAGAAATTTTATTTGAAAATCCTCGCCTTTAAAGGGTCTATTATATATTTTTTCTGCGAGCAGGATAGATGAATTTAAAATATCAAAGAGTTTGTCCATCTTCTCGATAAAATCCACTGTACCTGCTGCAGCCGGCGGCAGACTTTGAAAGGATATATGCGTTGTTAAGGCTGCTGCAACTGTACTGCTTAATACTTGAGCAGCAAGTTTCACCTTCATTTTTTTTAAATTATCTGGGGTTAAATGGTCGTCAGTTAACCTTGGCGCTAGTCTAAGTGGTAAAGTCTTGTCCTTATCATAGAACGCTTGTATATGTTGTTTGTCTGTCCTATAATTTTCATAAACAAAGTGATGCTTAAAAAAGTTATTCCTTGTTGCTTTGACAAGATGAGGTGTATCGAAAATATTAAAAAAATTTGCATCATTTATGTAAAAGTAAGGTTGCTCTGCAGTAACACCCACTGTGTTTGCAAATCTATAAAAATTTGAACCTAGATCTGAAACTATCGCTTTCACAATACATCCACGTTTCATAAATTCCACAATACCGTTTGCAATTAACCCAATTAATTCATCATCGCTACAACTTCTAGCTACAAAAACAAACTGTACTTGCTGCTTCCATTTGTATTGTATGCCTCTTAGCATAAATACTAAAGCAAATTGAGCTGGTTCATATGTTTTAGTACCATTTAACTGATGAAGTCCAATAATTTGGTCATCCTTTAAATTATAAAATAAATTACTTTTGAGTGAAATTTCATCCATGCACAAGACACATTCCCATGGTTCAGGTGGATAAAATGATAATTTTGAGGCAATCATGTTAATAATAAATGAATTGTATCCTGGATGTACAGACCAACGTGCTGTGAGTGTTTCTAGTGTTCTTTTCGTGGGTAATCGAAGTATTTTCTGCAAATATGAATAAGCTTTAGGCCCCAGAAAATAAATATTCAAAGCAATCTGCTTTAACTCTACAGAATATCTGCTGCCTTTTGCAGATTTACCAATTATGTCAATTTGCACATTTAATAATGATACAAGTTCTTTAGAAAAATATTTTGCACAAAGCCTCTTCAAAGTAGCTATTTCTTCTGCCTCGCTTTTTTCTGTATCTGATGCTGTTGACCTTGTTATTCTTCTCAACTGCTGACGCTCCTTTCTAAGCTTTGATCTTAGTTTCTCCTTTCGTGGACTATGGCTGGATAAGGTACAACTTGTTTGTAATCTTACATCAACTGATTCACGATTGCATGATGTACTGGGAAATATTTTAGTTTCCTCCATATGCATGTCTGTAAAATAGAAAGCATACTACTAACTATATGAAATAATCATTTCAAAACTTACTATTAATAGTGCCAGATGTAGAAGGGATATTGGCAACATCTTCCACTGTGAGGCTCAATGGTGCAACTTCCATGTGGTCATCCTTATCTATAAAAGAAAAATACACATAATTAAGTTGTAGAAAGAATGAATAAATTTCAATATGGTACCTCTTGTGCTAACAGATTTTAATACAATGTCTTCTAATATTTGAATTTTCTTCGGCTTTTCAGAGTCTAAGTATTGTGTAGAAACTTCAATTATTATAAATTTCATTAGTACATACAAAGAACAATATGTATTTATAATAAAAATGTTTTAAAGTAGCTTACGTGTTGTCAAATGCTGTGTGTTACTAGCTACTTCATATTTTCTAGATTTTCTGATGGGATATTTATAGTAGGTACAGCATAATTCTGTAGTCTATTTTTCTGATAATTTAGAAATATATTTTCTGCAAAATGATTTGCACACACTTTCATGTGATGCAATTGTATAGGGTCACGTTGTAGTAACTCTTGTCTCCCAATATTTAATATCCATGTTCTGCACCTAAAACATAATTTTCTTTTCTATAAAGTAATAACATTTTTCTTGATAATCTTACGTATCAGAATCTTTAGGAAAACTAAACATACTAAATGTTCTCTGTTATGTGTTTATCGTGCAACCAGCCACGACACACCAGGACCTTCCACGTGTTGTCATTATACAAACAAAACTTTTCCTAAAATGGCACTTTTATTAATATAAATCAAATTTTAAACACATCATAAATAATTACGCAATCTTAAAATTACACTCGCGTACTTATACTGTTCTTAAACTTAATTTATAAATGAACAAAAGACAGCAATACGCTAATAATTCTTAATTTATAATAAACAATTACACTAAACACGACTATCATAAAGGAACAAATGTAAACAAGTGAAACGGACGTTTTTAAATTTATCGGTGGATCAATTGGTGGAATCAGGTTTCCACCAAAACGTTGTTATATTGCGGTTAGATTTATGATGGGCTTTTCAAAACGCGTTTCTATATTCACCAAAGTTTTATGCTGGACTCAACAGAAATCCACTTTTTCCAGCTGCTATGGAAGTTGGTTCTTTGATGGTTGTTTGGTGGACGAATAGTGGGGGAAGTGTCAAAATAGTTGAAGGATAAAAGTAAGGTTCTGTTTGATGTTGAAAAATCGTGTTAACTGATATTTATTATGAAAGAAGCAGCAGGGAGTACCTATTGTTCATCCTTCACTGAAACTTGCTTTGCGGTAGATTTAATTGATATAATCAAACAAAGCAAAAATATTCAACATCTATGACTAGTGCAGAAATTGAAGAAGTATCTTCACGTAATTGCGATTTAAGTTGTTAAAATGACAATAAAGAATATTACTGTGTTGTAGATCCAGAAAAATATGAACGTAAATTAGAAGAACTGCGAGGGGCAAAAAGACAAGCATCAGGTACTGAAACAGATAAATCAGGTTTTACATCGAACTCTTTCAAGTGGACAACAGATAATACTAAACTAATGCTCCAAGAACGGTTAGACATGGCACCTGAATTTGTGAATCCTAAATGTAAGAAAGTAAAGCTCTGGGGAAAAATTGCAAATAAAATGCAAGAAGCTGGCTGCCACCGTATTGGTGGCCATGACTGTAATGCTAAATACAGGAATTTGCTCCAAACATACAAACAAAATAAAGAAAAAAAGTAAAAAACTGGAGAGTCTAAAATAACATGGGAGTATTTTGAAATATTTGATAATGTATTAGGCACAAAACTATCAATAATTCCTGAAAAAAATCTTTTATCAACATCTATTGAATCAGAAATTTCTGATCAGTCTGACCATGAGATAGAACTTGAAGCAGTGAAAGATGACTGCAAGAAAGAAAAGTTGCCACAAGCTATGAAAAAGCGTAAATTATGCAATGAATTACCTGTGGCACAATATTTGTACCTTAAAGAAAAAAAGCATGTGGAAGACAGAGAATTTGCTCTTTAGAAATGGGATGAAACGAAACAACTGAAGAAAGACGAGATCGGTGCTATCAATAACTTGGCGCAAGCTATAATGGAAGCAACAAAATCAAGGATAACTAAATGAAATTATATATTTACAATTTATTTTCAGAATAGAGGATTTATTTTCTTGTGTTCGAACAAGCGTATAATTTTTTTTTCTTAGTCTGCATTTGAAATTTATTTGCAGATGTTTTTTTTTTGAGAGTTTATTTTTACTATGTCTAAATTAGGTCAAAATAAAATATGAAAGTAAAGACTGATTTCATACTTGTAAGGTGCGTCGGGGTAACTGGATCATGGTTTTACATAATACCATTAAAAATTCATTTTCAAATGACCAAAAACCTTATAAGCCATTGCTGCAAGGACTTCCGGATTTTTTGTAGTTTAGATAGTTATATTCTTAAAGACAAGGTGTGGTTGCAAAACTTTTAACTTCCCAATAAAAAAATATATATACATATAAATAATTTTTGGGCAGTCGGCCCAGTTACCCCAGCAAAATGGGGTAACTGGACCAGGTCCGTGTATTTTTCCATGCTGCTCCTTTATTTAGAATCAGGGTAACAGGGCCTATTAGTAGAAAGAAAAAGAATTTGATTTCATATTTTGTCAGCTCTTATATCAAGATACCTGAGTTGTAGAGACGATGTAAGTTATGTACTACGGTCAAGGCACATACAAAATAATACAAACAAAGCAGAATAATACTTTTTTTGCACGACCCTTGCATAATAGGCACGTTCACTCCCTTAAATGAGGGAGTGAAGTGACTCTTTTGCTCCCTTGGTATAAAAAACATAGCCAACTCAATTTATGAATTTAATCGTTTATTTAATATTAATATTGACATTAATGTTAGTACCACCATTAATAGTGAACAAAGATGTTAATGGACTAATCACACGTTGCTTAAAGCCGCTAGAATTGGACAGTCGATTTTCTTTTACATTAATATCCACTTGATTTGACCCACTGGAAGTTGACGGTCGATTTTCCTTTTCCGAGTCTTTTCCGATTAGAATTTTTTCGGAAATCAAATTCTTATTAACTAATGAATTTTCAATATATCCCTCTGCGACAGTATCAGATTTCCATCCGCCATGACGTTTTATAACTCCAATTTCAACACCTGAATCGGCCAGAAAAGATGTTGATGAGCGCCGAAAGCAGTGGCCGGTGTAGGAAGATGGATTGGGTAAATTGAGGTATGAAGCTATTTGCTTAGGCAATCCTCCAAAAGTATTCTTACCTACGGGTTGTGTGGAACATTTGTTATTTCTGTAACATACAAAAAACCGTCTATGATCTGTGTTTTCTTTCCGCAGAACCATATATTTTTTACAAATAACAACAAAATCAATTGCACAGTTTTCTTTGGAGACTATCGTAAATGCTCTATTTACATGATTTTTGGTATTGTTTACAGATACCAAAATAGTTGATCCCAAGTCTTGGACATCATCTACTGTCAATTTTACCAGTTCATCCGATCTTAAAGCCCCAGCAATTCCCATAATCATTGCTACCTGAAATCATAGTGTATAATTATCTTAAATTAGAAACATTAACTTTTTTAGTTTACCTTAACCATCAAGTACTTTTCTTCTGGAGCGTCTATTAGAAATTGATGAACTTGCTCCTTAGTAAGAATTTTTGATTTTTTTGCCTGGTATCCAGTATTTTGTCTTTTAAGGAATGCTACTAATCGTGAGTACTTGCTGATGTCGACATTATTTTTCACGCTAAGAGTAGCTTTTATCATTGAATAATGTGACCACAGTGTTGAAGCCTTAAAATGCTTCGCCTTTTCGGCAAAATATACCAGGAGCACACTCTCGCTATGAATTTCATCTACTTCTTTTACCAGACACCAATCACAAAATTCCTTGAAGCACTTTTCGTAGATCTTCCTAGATTTTTCTGGCAATAAATTCACAACTATTTTTGAAGCCGTTTCTTCAATAGTTTCGTCACACATTTTTCCAATGCTTATTTAACGAAGCGAAGAAAATACGGGCAGTTTCTCGATATTCACAAAAAACCAATATGGCTACCCTTATTTATCGGTCGTCAAGGGTTTCCATCAGAACCAGCATGATTTTTGCGTTCGACAACTGGAAACGTCATGTTGACAATTTTTAAAAAAAGTTAGATTTCTTCAATTAAAATCGTTTGGGTCGTGCAAAAAATAGTATATACACCTCGGGAGTGAATGAATTTCTCCTCGGTGCTTTGTAGAGCCCTCGGGCTTCGCCCTCGGGCTACAAACTGCACCTCGGAAAAAAACATCATTTCACTCCCTAGGTGTATAATATACTATTATTAATTTTTATTACTTAATAAACATTAGTTAGATCTGACAGGTCAGTGGTAAAACTGAGCATGTCCTTGTATCTAGCCGAACTGCTGCTCACGGGCCGAGATAATTTGCGAACGAGGTCGCGAGCTTCAATATACGACTCTTCATCAGTTTCTATAAACTTCCAAGTTTGGCAGTGCCGCTTAAAAAATTTTCCCAGATAGCCTTCATCTATTTGTTCCAGTATTTCAGCGATGTAAAGCCTGAAGGAAGCAGGTCTCTTGCCGTAAACCTTAACAACGTAGTAATCGCCTGGTTTGGGAGAAGATAACTCATCTTCTATCACGTCTTCATCTTCTCCTGATGAAAGAAATTTAGAATCCTCGTCACTATCTTGGAGAGAATATGTTTCACTAGCATCACTCTCGTCGTCATTGTCCATTATTTTACACTTCTTAGTCTTCTGTTTTTCTATTTTTTTAAGTTCTTTTCTTAAACCTGCCTCTTTTTTCCGTTTTACAATCTCTTCTTTTTCCTTCTCTTGTTGTTCTTTCCTATGCAAATATTCTGGTGTGGTAATAACTTCACAATTTGCAATTATTCTTCTGCGTTTTCTATCGTTCTGTAGTTTTGATCCTGTTTTCAAGACATGTAGAAGCACCTGCTCGAAAGTTTTGCGCCTCAAATTATTATTTTCGGTAGTTGCTACGTCCTGCTGAAGTGCTGCAGTTGATGAAGTTGCCACGTGCTCGTGCGCTATTCCAATCGTTGATGTATTGTTTGGAGGAGTGGTCACGTCCTGCTGAAGTGCTGCAGTTGATGAAGTTGCCACGTCCTCGTGCGCTATTGCAGTAGTTGATGTATTGGTTCGAGGAGTGGTCACGACCTGCTGAAGTGCTGCAGTTGATGAAGTTGCCATGTCCTCGTGCGTTATTGCAATCGTTGATGTATTGCTTGGAGTGGTCACGTCCTGCTGCACGGTTGTGATGGATGGAAGTTTAGCATAATACCGTCGCAGGTCTTCTACTTTAAAAACAGACTGCGGAATTGCATTTCTGTTTGGTCCTTTCATGTCTGGATCATAGATTCCTGTCGTTTTAAACCTGCTAATAATATTTTGTGTGGGCATTTCTTCTGCAGCTTTAGTTAGGATAGCTATAAATTCAGACTTTGGGATTTTCCTTCTTGGGTTTTGGCGCTGCCACTTACACAGTTCTTTGTCCCATCTCGTTTTTAGACCCTTAAAAACTGCCACATCTAATGGTTGTAGTAAGTGTGTTGTGTGGGGTGGCAGTTTCATAATGGTCACTTGGTTTTCTTGTGCTAATTTAATCAAGCTTGTGGAAATGTGTGTGACGTGTCCATCATAAATCAACAGCACAGGTCTCTCTTCCCCAATATTATTTAAAAATATATTTTTGAACCAGTTATAAAATAAAGTAGTTTCCATCCATCCACGTTGAGTGACAGATACAGCAGTTGTTGTGACCTCTTCATTTATCCAATTCTCCATTACGTATTTGCCTTTAAACACACACAGCATTGGTAGCATGTTTCCATCTGCAGCACAGCAAAGCAACACTGTTGTATTTTCTCGCCCAGATGAACTTGTTTTACGTTGACTCTTTTCCCCAACAGCGCCGACCACCTTTGTTTTCGACGGGTCATGGCAGAAAGATGTTTCGTCACAGTTATAAATGCGACCAGGCTTTCCCTTTAATTCCAATTCAGTCACGATTTCTGTTAATTTATCAAAATAATCGTAAATTATCCAAGGATTGACTTGATCACATCTAACATGTTCAATGCTTTGAGGCTTTTTAAGAGATAAGTGGTGCCTACGTTTAAAAAACGCAAACCAGTCAGATCCAGGCCTTTGTTTTTTAAACCTGGTATTCAAATTATTTTGTTTTATGTACAATTCGACAACATCTAGTACTTCCTCCCGAGACAACCCAAATCCATTCCTCTCCATGACTTTAAGACAGGAAGCAATTTCTTCCTCCTCATTCAAAGCTAAGTATGATATTACACCTCCACCTCCTTTGCCATCTTGCGCTTTCTTGCCTTTGCCTCTTGTACCTAATACGTAATGTTTTAACGTGGATCGTGGTATGTGGTAATGAGCTGCTGCTGCTCTAGTTGTTTTGTTGCCATTTTTTACATCGTCTACTGCTTGTTGCAGATCTTCTTCGCTGTATGCGAAGCCAGCTCCTCGCTGCGTCTTTCTTACATATGTTCGCACCATGTTCTGCAAAAATTTGGGTGAATTAATGATTAGAATTATAATAATGATTACAGAAATTTTGGGAAAACAATGTTGACCATAAAGGGGGTATGTGGGTCATAGGCAGACCCAAATACCCCAGACATATGGCCCATTTACCCCTTTTTGTATTATTTTTGGGGGTATCTGGACCACCCCGTCTATAAATGAAGGTCACCATGTAAAAACTTTCTAACCTCACTTCCCAAATTTCATTATATGTAATCTTACTTCAGCACACGGAAAAGAAGGAGCACTACTTACCGCTTCGCCACTATAGTAATTTATCTTATCCCATGCAGTGTGATGTTTGCAGTTAAATGATCCTACAAATTCGGAAAACGTATTGCCGACAAATAACCGCCACAATCTACGAATCAGCTGTTGTTCTGTAAGATTGGTGCTACCAACTACAAATACCAACCATCAAAAGTTTAAAATTTCAAACGATATGGCGGCAACTAACACATGGCCCAGTTACCTCGTTGACCCAGTTGCCCCGACGCACCTTATATGTTTATTTTATTACAATATATATTTATTTTATTATAAACTATTATGAAGTTTATTTTCTTAGGTTATGTATATATCGATATATCAAACGCATCAGCACTTATCTACTACAGTGTTGCCGGAGAAGATTCTAAGATTTCCCTAAACTTTTACAGAAAATTTCCCTATATTTTGTTACACCCTCAACAACGTCGCAATTAGATTATTGACTTTAGGTAAGTTACGGTATAAGAAGATCTCTATAGTGTGGTAGAAGGAATTGAAAATCGCAGGGCCGAGCTAGCTCTAATCGCAGATGGCGTGACGGAAAACTAAACTTAAGATATGAGCGTCGGTCGGCAGCGACGCTAGCGACGTTGTCTCTGGGCACCAGGACACTCCGCTACCTTAACGGTAACCTACCTGCGTTTTCTAAGATCTACCACTGGCTGTGTCCCTCCAGCGGGATACACTACTGGATCACCCTGTATAGGCTTCAATATACAAACCTCCTTCATGCGCTAATTAAGACAAAAGGTAGGGGTTTACATAACCAAAAATAAATAATAAAAAAAAGATAAGGTGAACAGTAAACTATGTATTTAAAAAATTGTGTTGAAGCAGCAGAAAGACTGTTACTTAAAATAAAATCTATTGAAGGTAAATATTTCCAAACGCACTATACATATGAAGATAACTTTTTGAATAAAATGAAGTTATCAAACAACAAGAAAAAAACGACTAATAGCAATTGATCCAAGAGAGTAAAAATGAGGTCATAGCCTCAACAAGATTGAAATTAAAAAAAACATTTAGCTAATTAACAAAACCTCCGCACTATTCGATGGAGGTAGGACGGTAGTAGAAACGTTTCCACAACCTTACAATATTATTACAACGTTTCGAAAGATAGCCAAACAATGGCGTTACAACTTAAAATTTAAAATATCTAGACTGATAGAAATATATATATTGAACTAGTGTTGAATATGAGACAACACCAGTCAAACACACACAAAAACATATAGTCACCCCTTAAAACCCCTTGAATACATGCAACCATAAATACATCGGCGATGCATGTTGAGCATAAAAAACATTTACCCCATAAACATTTTGTCAATTTACAATCATTGTAATAAACTATAAATCTGTTAGATGCCCACATTTAATGTAAGCATCATTTTATTTTTCGAATTTTGATTCGCCATATTGTCCGAATCATAATTAATTACAAACATTTCGTATACATAATTAAAGCAATTATAAATAAAACCTAACAGATACAAAGTCAATCAAGACGTATTTACGTTGACATATTTTTCAGTGTCATATTTGTAAGTTGAGTCCAAATATTTAAATAAGTATATTGAATAATTTGACAGTTGTCAACATAGGTAAAAGAAAAGTTTAAAAATATTAAGAAAAGTTCATAGTTTCATGTTATAGCAATAATTCATAAATAAATTAAAAGACCATTTAGATATAACAATTCAAAAACTAACCACACTAATTTTTTATATAAATAAAGATATTTGAAAGGATTGAAAGGTGAGAAGTTATAAAATGTAAAGTATAATTTGTGGAGGATAGGTTCTACTAAAAAGGCATTTTAATCCAAAATTTTGTTATTTTAATTAATTTTATTAGCGTCCATGACGTCATCGAACATATGACAGTCGAAATGCTAAATTGGCCCTTTAAATTTTAAAAAATGTTTTTCGAATAGAAATCTAATTAAAATAATTTTATATCACCGATTGAAAGATGAGAAAATTTAACTAATAAAAAACATTATTCCACATATATTCCAAAATAAACTTGTCCGTAATAAGACTTTGTAAAAAATTACCGTATATGTTACCTTGGAAACGACTCTCACAACACACAATTGATATAAAAAGGCACACACGGCCTAAAGCAGGATTCCATTCGATACGATTCCAATTATTATTAGTCATCAGTGCATTCCAATTACAAATTGGATTCCAATTCTTCATTCGATTCAAATTCGATTAGTCTTATCGATCATTCACCGACAAAGTAATTTTTCACGAGCGAGTAAAATTCACGTTGTGTGACCTTCCAAGTGACACAAGAAGGTCGCCCATTTGAAGACGTTCGCGCCTAGCCATAATCCAAGGTCGAACCAAATAATACGGAAGCTGAAAAAGAAGAATAAACATTGAAGAGATTACTACCCCGCATCTACAAACCAAACGAGGTCAAGAATAAACTAAACGCCCACTCACCTGGCATCTGTTAAATCCAATCCGTAGAAGGACATTAGTCGTTGACACACCTGGAAGTAGACCTCCACCCGCCCGTAATACCTGGTCTCCAACAAATAAGGAATTAGTAACATATAAGGTACCAAGTCTATTTAATATTGTATGCACATTCCGTGCCAAACTAGGTCAAAGATATGTAACATCTTTCAATCCTATTAATTCTCTATCATAAAAAAACGTCAACTCTTAAAGTATACCTAACGTAAACTTTTGGGTCATTTTACATTTTCAATCAGTATAAGCTTATTTAAATAAAATATCAGGACATACTTACAATACAATTTATTCTATTCCATAGTTCCGTGCACTCAAAGTTAAGTGTATGCACATGAGGTTCAAATTTGCCTACATTGCCATTGATGTCTATATTTCAAAATAGTAGAACTTTTGCCTATAAAAATGTTTTTTTTATGTAAACTACAAAGTGTATTAGATAACGCCACAATATCATTCACACTTATTGTTTTTTCTTTGTTTGTTTAATTGTCAATTATTTCTCTACAAGATCATTGTTGTATTATATTGCTCAGTTATTACCATTTTTAATAAATCAAGATCTGTTGTTTATGAAAATAAAGTGTTTGTTTCTACCGTTGATAAATCCTGTTTCACATTAACCCTTTATAGCCCAACCTGCGTTTTATTTCGAATTAAGCCGTATTTTTTGTTAGTACTAAGAAACATATGCTCAAAAAGAAGTCTTATTTTTTTTGAAAATATTAGAGTGCCGTTTTATTATTTTTTTGGTGGTGGGACATGAGAGTCCCGTGAGGAATAAGCAAGTCAAAGTAAACACCATTATTTCCAAAACAAATTTATTTAAACATTTATTTCATGATATTCTACAAAACAGTTTTTTTTGCTATTGCAACATAAATAAACATTACAGGTACAACATTTTGATTGCGGTCTAGATTCTATGGCATTAGAGCTACACATTTCACACCTCCCTCTTGTGACAGTAAAAACTGGCCAGTGTTTTCCCAACTTACTTGTTCTTATGTCATTGGGAACACTATAATTGTACTTTCGTCGTTTTATCTGACAGGAAGATGAAGACGTACTGCAGGGTGGTGTAGAACTTGACGGTCTATTGTAATTTCTTTGCAAAAAAATTTCTGATTGATTCATCAATCCAGTTGCCAGTGATCTACGAAATTCTAGCGGTGTTACCTTCTCAAATAATTGATTTGAGATAATGCTGGCATTCACAAATGTTATATCTATGAGGCCCCAAAAGATACGGTGCCACCACTTTCTGGATTTTCTGTCGACACAGTATGTACTTCTAAGCTGATCTGCAAGATCGACTCCTCCCATACTTGCGTTGTAATCGTTGACAATTTTTGGACATTTAATGGCAACATATGATCCATCCTTTGCCTTTCTTCTAGCCTCAGCTTCTTCATTTCCATGATAATTAGATGCAAAGTGCACAACTTTGTTATCTTTCCAAGTAAAATATGCTACATTCGTCGAAGAAATTCTGTAGTCATAGTCGCCTCTTTTCATTGCTTTTTCAGCTTGCATGTCCTGTGGCAGATGTTTCCGTGTGGTGCGGATAGTACCACATGCTAACGTGTTTTCCATGAGGAGTTTTTCCAATAATGGTATCGATGTAAAGTAGTTATCGAAAAATAACCTTCTGTTCTGGTTCCAAAATTTTTTTGAAAGGGAAAGAACAACACGTTCTCCCAACCCAAATTTTGCAAACTCTTCCTGCAACTCTTCATTTTTACCTTGATACAAATCAAAGCCCAGTATATAACCATTCTGGTCTGCAATTGTCCAAACCTTATATCCTCGTTTTATGGGCTTCATCGGATTATATTGTTTGAGGCAACTGCGCCCCTTGAATAAAATCATTGATTCATCAATGCTCAATTCTCTTGTGCCATTATTGCACTTACAAAATTGTTCATTCAGTGTTGCTATCATAGGTCGAATTTTGTAAGCTTTATCTTTATTAGATATTGGCAATGTCTTATTATCATTGACGTGTAAATTCTGCAAAATCTTTTCAAACCTATTCCGGGGCATTACTTTTGCAACATATGGAACCCACAAATCCTCGCTTGTACTCCAGTAGTGCTTCCAACTTGGTAGTATGTGATACCCCATGAAGAGATTTATTCCCAAAAAAGCCAATAACTCACATTTATTCAAATTTAATACTTTGCCATTCTGCACTGCATATAAGTTACTTTGGTAAATTATATTTTCCAATGCAGGCTCTATAAGGGTAATAAAGACGTCAGTAGGGGTATCACATGCGGCAAAAATATCGAAGTTCGCACCATCTCTAATACTGTATGGTATGTCACGTTCCCTGCAATGTTTCTTTTTCCATTTTCTAATTGGCTCAGGTGCATCATTAGCGGTACCAGTCGCAGGTATGTCTTCAGTGTTATCATCTGAATTGACCTCTGGCTCAACTTCCTCAATTTCATCTATTTCTTGATCACTGCCAACGTCACTATTTGCGTGAACATCGGGCAAATTATAGAGCATTTCTTCTATATTTTCTGCTTCGCGTAATAATTCAGCATCAGTAAGCGTCCTGCTACCCTCTTGTATTTAAATTAAAATGGCCGAGGCCCTAAACAAATCGGTACCCAAAATTCCAAGAAGGTAGTGAGTTAGGCACCACCACGGTAATTAACCTTCTATTATACTTTAGGAGGACGCTTGTCTATTTATTTAATCACCAACTTATAACACTCTAGTCTTACCTCTTACTTCCCCAAGGGGTCGATGTTAAAGATGGGAGTCAGCACTGCCTCCAGCTACAGTCAGAGAAGGGCGAGTTCGAACACCGTACTAAGTCGAAGGTTAAGATGTCAGGGCGCCTATCCGTAATAATATGCTAAGCCCAACAGATATTCAGACCCCGGACCAGGTCCAATGTAAAACTCCCCAGGTGATAAGTAAATAAGACCAATACACACTCATTCAACTTAACAACAGTTTATTGAAATTTAACTAGACCTCAACAGTGTATTCCAGTTATGAACATATCCGGTTATTTTAATAGTCTTGATTTCAAGAGATATTTACAACAAGAGAAAACAATGATAGTGAAACACAAGCGCAACTCGGTTGCCAGTAATAAAAAAAAAGGTCTGAAGGACTGTTAAAAACTTAAATGATCACCCAAGGTGATCCACAATTCAAATTTCAGTGACGTGACATTACCAAAATTTTAAAAGTTCAAAAAAAACAAGTGAACACAAGAATAAACTTAAATCTAACATTGATTCACCAACAATATTCTTACAAGTACACAATTATAAGGCAACTTGCCAGAAGTCCCTCCAAAGTCGAACAGTTTGATCGTATAATGCAACGCGACACCCAAAAATAAACACTCTGTATACCAGAGGCATCTGACAATCTATTCGACGTTAGAGAACAGACTCTAAGTTGTAAGATATCTAATTCTATATAAGAAATAGCGCTAGTTAACTATGCTTTACAGGAAGAATATATGATTAAGTTAAATTCACTAATTCCTTACGGCATTATACCAAAAATAAATTACAATCATAGACTAAAATGCATTAAATAACATCTAAGAATTTACACAAGACCGATGTGAGGCTACACTGCCATACACATCCCAAAATTTAGTTCAATTTCTAAGTCCAAAATTAAAATGGCTACGTAACGTCTCCAAAAATGTCAAAGTAACCTCCATAATGGGGTCACTATTGTTAATTAAACTACGTTAAATTAATTAATTCAAAACATAAAGGCTCACAGGCCACAAGAAGTTAAATTAGGAAATTACGATTACTTATTTAATTATTTAGCCCGGAAAATTGAAATTCACTGTTCAAATTACACGATATTGACACAAAATTAGCCAAACTGTTTAGTCAATTAAACTCTACCCTCTGGATAATGTCAGAGAAAATTTACACAGTCACAATACCTTAAGAAAGTCACATCCAAAGCTTCCAACACGACACCTCCTACGGATCCACACGTTACATGGAATATGCTCTCCTATCCTCGGTTAACGACACCTCAAGAAATAGCGTTTGAAGGCTACAGTATTCCAATAATCTGCACCTTAAATATGCCCTCACCGCAGGATATAACAACAATTCCTTGGCACCGTAAGACTACAAGCACGTGGTTCTCACGTCTTAACCCCAAACCAAAAATGCTCAAATGAGGTTTATGTCAGGCCCAACACCAGCAGCTAAATTTGAGTATAGAAACACACAAATTAAGATCGATTAGACACGTGGAAAACTATACTTACAGCAGCTTAAACAATTCCCAAGCCCAGAAGAAAATATCCTCGCAAGAATGAAATAAAACGCCAAAATTCACCAATAATACTTGAGAAGCACCATAACATCCGCTTTTGTAAGCGATTACCGACGATAAAACTCAACTCTCCAGCATTCTCAAGTAAAGCTGAGGGAAATGATTCTGCTCTGTGGCGTCTAACCTTTCTCGACGACCGTTAAAAATCAAAAGAGGAAGACTAACATGTCAAGCCCGATCATCAAACGCACAACGACAATTGTTCTAAAAGATCGAACGACCCAATCTAATACTTAAAACGTACGACAAAAATACAGGTTCAAATAACCATAGGAAAATGGAAAATAATTATTAATAATTTGTTGCATAACTCTAGGCCGAAAAGAAGTTTGAAAAACGAAATTAACAATATCTAAAGAAAACAAATTAATTAAATGAAACAACATACGCCATCTACCTGACAATGCCTGTATACGTTACACACACCTAAGGCAAGGCAGAACGCGTGCAATAGGAATCTTAAGCACTTATACACCCGATGGCAGTAGTAGTAGGAAGACGACATAAATTTAATCAAAAACGAATTACGTATTCCGACAGTTAAAATAAACCATTAAAGGATAAAATACAACCAAAAAAAAAACGTAACAATTCCTCCCTTACCACAAAAGGTTATTTACTTGTAAATTACCGTTAAGCCAAGAGTTATGAAACCAGGAACTGGACTGTGCGTAACACAACATATAACATACGATACAAGGAACCAAGTAAAAATCGACAACGACTAGGCAAAAAGGAATACGAATGTGCGCGACCATGTCCGACAGCAAACGCAGCATCACCAAACGCTTGACCAAAACCACCACGCGGTCCTTCGGCATTCAGCCGGTACGGGGAATTAACGAGGAGTAAATAAAAAAACATGGGTGTCGAGATTCTGCACAGAATGGTGAAACTACTAAAAGACACAGACGGCACGTCCACGCGACAAACGTACATTCCGGAAACACAACAACTGAAGATCGCCAAACAAAATAGACATAGCAAAAGAAGTTTAAAGTCTGGACCGGCGTTGTCCCGACTGAAACGCTGAAGGCGAGCGATAAAGCCATAAGGCGAAAGTCAATATCAAATCCTGGAGGTAACATTTTGACAATAACAACTGCAAAAGAAAGTCGCCAGGACACGACCCTTGGAAGGCTGAGAACTATCAAATAAAGACCGTTCTTCTTTATACCTTCGCAAATAAACGTCTAACCAGGAAGAGAATGTCAGTACGACATATCCAACACGATAGAATAACTATCAAATGCAACTTCTAGACCATACGATACGTAACATAATCCCAAAATGGTAAAGGTTCTAGAACTGCTATACGGTACGAAAGTCATAAAATCGTTAATACTTAATCGTAAACGATACGGAAGTCATATTCGGTACGGAACGTCAAAATCAGTACGGTGGAGTCGAGATCGGTGCAAAAGTCAAAATCGGTACGAAATACATAACTATAAAAGTTACACAGAAGACGAAATAACTTAACTAACGTAAGTTATACGGTACTCAAAAGTAACATACAGAGTTACACGAAATTAATCCACCCATTCAATCGTCGCTGTGTGGGCTATCGACAAAACATAGGGAGAACATCCCAAATCAGAACACGTAAGAAAATACGTCGAACCCACGACAACTAAAATTGAAGATGTTAAAAGAAACGGGGACACTGAGAATTTTTGGGACGCCTTTTACGCCCAGGCATTAAACCCACAGGTATATTCGTTAGGCCTACCTGCAAACCGAAAGACTTGCAAAGTTCAATCGTCGTTAGGTTGTGCTTTAAGGTGTTCAACACTCCATGTACCCGGACAAAAAAAAAACTACAAGCTCGGAGATATACTTCCTGGATCGATCACAAAATTAAAGTCCAAGAAACATTAGCAGATTATCAATAACTACAATAAACCAAAATAAAAGTCTGCTAAATTCACCAAAGAAAACACAAGTGGCTCATACAACACCACTAACTGGACTATAGATCGTAACAGAGCTTAATCATGATGATAATTGACAACTGAACTCATACGGAAGATAACGAACAAAGTTCGCTACAGGAAATCAAAAGATTTCAAGACATACAACACACAAGTGTAAAAGTTACTAAGGACCACAAAACTAAACAATACATATGGGAAAACTCTAATAACCATAAAAGGAAAGATGGATAACTACTATCTCATGAAGCAATTAAACCAAGGTAAGAATACAATTACACCCGTTGACTTTTGACGTGCAGATACAAATTATCCCACATATGTGGTTGCAAAATACGATACGAGACGATATTCCAAAACGATACGATAACCTTCCATTTGGTTCAAAAATCCCGAATTATACGGCAACTATACGGTACTATACGATAAATTAGGTGAACAGGTAGAAGGCTCCACACGATAAGCCAAACTGTAAAAGTGAAATTCAAACAGGTTTACACTTCACGAAGATCGGGGAAAAGTGTCGAGAAAATTTAATTATCCCAATACGTAACTACAAATATTTCTCAAATTAGACAAACGAAAAAAATGATCCTATAAGGGACAATCACACACACTTTAAAAACATCTCTTTTGAACATTAACCGCCAAACTACACACATGGCCTACCAAATTTGTTAGAGTACTCAACATAAGAAACATTGTAGCGCAATCTATCCACAACATAACAGAATGAACTAATGGTATCAACAATATTAACGATAACAACGGCATGAACGGTACGGAAAGGGTTATCGAAAATAATACGAAAATATACCAAACGTCATAATTCATTCCAATCAAATATACGATACACAAATTGTAAAAGTAATATTCACGAAAGGTCAAGACAACTGAAGACCACACAAACACAGCCAAAGCCAAATCTTAAAAGCGATTCAATTTATCCGCAATAACATTAAGAAGTGACAAATCCCATATTATCCCATATTATTATTATTAAACAACCTATTACACGATATCTATTATTACTATTATTATTACTATTAACTCAAGGGCGATACAACAACAAAAAAAAACTATGAGACTGACTGCATAAGCGATGACCCACAGTGACGAAACAGATTCGAAAATATTAACTCTACCAACTAACGAAATAATTAAGTTCAAAACCAGATGATAGATTAACACATACAAGTCATACTACGAAAGATAGTAAAATCACGAAATATTATCAAACAGATCTAATAAGTACTCTAAACATTCATACTAAACAATCAACCGCCATTTGAAGGTCAGAACCACTATGCCGGTAGCCTACACAAGATACACAAGTTGTAAAATACAAAGTCACCACACAAGACTTAAACTCGAAATGTTTTACAGAAATATTACTCAAAAATATTTAAAAGACGAAAATTTCTCACAAACAATTTGGCCCTATACTTCGCAATTGGTTCTCAGATTTCCAATACTGTTATTTAACAATGTATACGGGAAGTGCTCAAATGTACGAAAATATTCAAATATACGGAAGTATTCAGATATACAGAAACATTCAAAAGTACGGAACATACATTAGCGATAAAGTATCAAACATTCTACATTCAGTAACTAAGGGCCAAAAGTACACATAACATTCGAAGTCACACACAATGTAAGACGTAACTGTGATATAGGCTGGGATATACTTTACTTTTACTCCAAACAAAAAATGACAAAGTCTCCAAAGCTAAAATTAACTAATTCCTGAAAATGCCCCAAAGGTTTCTGAAATTCCCAAAATCTAAAATTCTTGATTTATTTTTTTTTTTAAACGAAATTCCTTTCTATGGCCCCACGTTGGGCGCCAATAACTCTTGCTACCCTCTTGTATTTAAATTAAAATGGCCGAGGCCCTAAACAAATCGGTACCCAAAATTCCAAGAAGGTAGTGAGTTAGGCACCACCACGGTAATTAACCTTCTATTATACTTTAGGAGGACGCTTGTCTATTTATTTAATCACCAACTTATAACACTCTAGTCTTACCTCTTACTTCCCCAAGGGGTCGATGTTAAAGATGGGAGTCAGCACTGCCTCCAGCTACAGTCAGAGAAGGGCGAGTTCGAACACCGTACTAAGTCGAAGGTTAAGATGTCAGGGCGCCTATCCGTAATAATATGCTAAGCCCAACAGATATTCAGACCCCGGACCAGGTCCAATGTAAAACTCCCCAGGTGATAAGTAAATAAGACCAATACACACTCATTCAACTTAACAACAGTTTATTGAAATTTAACTAGACCTCAACAGTGTATTCCAGTTATGAACATATCCGGTTATTTTAATAGTCTTGATTTCAAGAGATATTTACAACAAGAGAAAACAATGATAGTGAAACACAAGCGCAACTCGGTTGCCAGTAATAAAAAAGAAGGTCTGAAGGACTGTTCAAAACTTAAATGATCACCCAAGGTGATCCACAATTCAAATTTCAGTGACGTGACATTACCAAAATTTTAAAAGTTCAAAAAAAACAAGTGAACACAAGAATAAACTTAAATCTAACATTGATTCACCAACAATATTCTTACAAGTACACAATTATAAGGCAACTTGCCAGAAGTCCCTCCAAAGTCGAACAGTTTGATCGTATAATGCAACGCGACACCCAAAAATAAACACTCTGTATACCAGAGGCATCTGACAATCTATTCGACGTTAGAGAACAGACTCTAAGTTGTAAGATATCTAATTCTATATAAGAAATAGCGCTAGTTAACTATGCTTTACAGGAAGAATATATGATTAAGTTAAATTCACTAATTCCTTACGGGATTATACCAAAAATAAATTACAATCATAGACTAAAATGCATTAAATAACATCTAAGAATTTACACAAGACCGATGTGAGGCTACACTGCCATACACATCCCAAAATTTAGTTCAATTTCTAAGTCCAAAATTAAAATGGCTACGTAACGTCTCCAAAAATGTCAAAGTAACCTCCATAATGGGGTCACTATTGTTAATTAAACTACGTTAAATTAATTAATTCAAAACATAAAGGCTCACAGGCCACAAGAAGTTAAATTAGGAAATTACGATTACTTATTTAATTATTTAGCCCGGAAAATTGAAATTCACTGTTCAAATTACACGATATTGACACAAAATTAGCCAAACTGTTTAGTCAATTAAACTCTACCCTCTGGATAATGTCAGAGAAAATTTACACAGTCACAATACCTTAAGAAAGTCACATCCAAAGCTTCCAACACGACACCTCCTACGGATCCACACGTTACATGGAATATGCTCTCCTATCCTCGGTTAACGACACCTCAAGAAATAGCGTTTGAAGGCTACAGTATTCCAATAATCTGCACCTTAAATATGCCCTCACCGCAGGATATAACAACAATTCCTTGGCACCGTAAGACTACAAGCACGTGGTTCTCACGTCTTAACCCCAAACCAAAAATGCTCAAATGAGGTTTATGTCAGGCCCAACACCAGCAGCTAAATTTGAGTATAGAAACACACAAATTAAGATCGATTAGACACGTGGAAAACTATACTTACAGCAGCTTAAACAATTCCCAAGCCCAGAAGAAAATATCCTCGCAAGAATGAAATAAAACGCCAAAATTCACCAATAATACTTGAGAAGCACCATAACATCCGCTTTTGTAAGCGATTACCGACGATAAAACTCAACTCTCCAGCATTCTCAAGTAAAGCTGAGGGAAATGATTCTGCTCTGTGGCGTCTAACCTTTCTCGACGACCGTTAAAAATCAAAAGAGGAAGACTCTAACATGTCAAGCCCGATCATCAAACGCACAACGACAATTGTTCTAAAAGATCGAACGACCCAATCTAATACTTAAAACGTACGACAAAAATACAGGTTCAAATAACCATAGGAAAATGGAAAATAATTATTAATAATTTGTTGCATAACTCTAGGCCGAAAAGAAGTTTGAAAAACGAAATTAACAATATCTAAAGAAAACAAATTAATTAAATGAAACAACATACGCCATCTACCCGACAATGCCTGTATACGTTACACACACCTAAGGCAAGGCAGAACGCGTGCAATAGGAATCTTAAGCACTTCTACACCCGATGGCAGTAGTAGTAGGAAGACGACATAAATTTAATCAAAAACGAATTACGTATTCCGACAGTTAAAATAAACCATTAAAGGATAAAATACAACCAAAAAAAAAACGTAACAGTCCGTGTCCAATGATTCCGTTCCATTTTACATATGTTCGATGTCTCTAGCAAAAAATACCTAAAAAAACAAAACAAAAAGAAATTGGCGAATATAGAAAATATGTAGCCATTTTATTCCCGACGGGACTGTAGGGTACACATTTTGTAAATGGCTATGAAACTATTAATTCAGTAATTTTTCGAAACATAAATGTTCTTGTCCTAAATACACAATATGAATTACCTAATTATTCCAATTTTATTAATCAAACGATGCTATCAACAGTAGAAAAGAATAGTCAACTTACCTTGGTCACACAGTCAGGTTATGGTATGACAGTAGAAAATATAATCTGGCACAACTCCAAAATCATTCACTATGGTGCTGCCATCTAGACACAAAAGCTAGAAATATATGTACTGGTTGGTCCCGTTAGGCAGTAAGATAAATAAACGCTTGCGTTATGATTCTTATTACTTTCAAACTTTACGGGACTTAAAAGTCCCGTCGGGCGATAAAGGGTTAAAATAAGAGGTACACATATCTTATTTTGTGCATCGGCATTAGAGCTGTGCCACAAAGTAATCTTTTCAGGTTAGAATCTTCAAGAACTTCGTACTTACTGGAGGATTGCTGTATCCTAGGACTAAGGTATTTCAGAACCTCCTCAACGACCCGAGATAGGTTATTAGAGTCATTTAGAGAATACCCCACTGAAATAACTATATTACTTTTAATTTATTATCACAGTAACAAGTTGCACACACGAGTGTTTTTAACGATTTCGCGCTAAATAAAGAGCGTCTACTCCCTACGTAATAAATTTAAATCTTAACTGGTGGAGTTATACGCTGATTACCGAGAAGTTTGAAATATCAATTCATTTGTACTTTTCACATAGGACGATCCTGGGATACCCATATACCCAAGAACTATAACATAATTATTTCAGTAATTAGAGAATACTTTAGCTAGCCGGTAGATTTAAATTCGAACAACGATTTAATACTCATATAAGAACATTATTCATTTAAATTTATTATCATTTTTAAAATTACCCCCCTATCCCCCCTATTACATCTGGCCCCGCAACGTGGTGGCCAATTATAAAACCTTATCCGGATACTTACTGTATTTTTCAGCTTACTCCAGAAGATCATCAGAAGCGGAGGACTTTCATAAAATTAAAATAATTGTAGAATAAAAATATAAAAAGAAACATGTGTCTTTAATTTGTTTTTATTTCTTGTATATGTGTACTTCTACAAATTGGTGGTAAACAAACAAACACTGATAAAAGTAAAATCATTTATTTGTCTTTATTAAAAATAGAAATCAAGTACAGGTAATATTATGCACATAGTAGGTACAATACATTATACAGGGGTCATATCATAAAGTATTATTGAATTTTAATTACTATTGTGTGCATCTATAAAAATATAAAACCTGCAAGATGAATACAAGATCCAGAAGCGCTTCAAATGTCCGCATCCAGCGAAGGCGAAGACGAATCTCCGCAAACCCAAGGCGATACCACCCAAATTACAGAGACTCACACAGACCAAGGAACTGGTTCGAAGTCAGAACAGAATGATTTGCTGAAACAGATTAGTTTGATGTTCCAACAAAATAAGGACGATAATAAAAAGGAGATACAAGAATTAAAGGAAGATAATAAAAAGAATATACAGGAACTTAAAGAAGACCTGGAAACGAACAGAATTCGAGATAGAGTGGAAGACAAAATAGAATACAAGCAAAACTTAGAAAATTTCAAGAAAGACCTAGAAGAGAGCCTAGCACTAACAATGGAGGAAAGTTATGTAAAATTATTTAATAAGAAGGACACAAGGGAAAATAAAACAGCTGAAGAATCAGTACCAATAGAAACAGTACTTGCAACATCAACAAAAGAAAAAGAAAGGGAAGAAATAACAGCAGCGACACAATTAGGCGAAAAGGGCAAACACAACCTAGCTGAAGAAATAACAACAGGAAAGGATGTCGAAGAAATCACAGGATATGTCAACCCAAGAAAAAGTAATGGAAAATTTCGAGAAGGACGTTCGAGACTACCTTAACACTCAACAGGACACAGAAGAAATCAAGGAAACCTCCACAATAATACTCACACAAACAAAAACCAAATACATGGATTCTAGTAGGAGAATCTTGAGAATGCACTTGGACGCGCTGCTAACAGAAGAGGAAGAGGACAGATATTTATGTTTCTACACCTCAAGAAAGTCAACAGGTATATTTACAGGTGCCGAAAAATATATGGATTCAGGGAAACAGCAGGTACTTATCACACAAATTGGTAAAATTAACAAGACACACAAAGAGGTGATCACATTGAGGGGTATTGATACAAACACATGGACAGACATGCGAAGTAAGGTAATTCACACACACATAGCAAATTCAAACACACATACAAAATATTTACAAGATTTAAACGTACACACACAAACTTTAATAACACCTATACATTACACATGCGAAATGCACAAAAATCTTAACACTTTAAAGGGAATTCAAATAGCTGCAATCCTGTACAAAGAAAACCAGATCACTAGAGCTCGGAATATATGCACGTAAAAATCAACAAAATATGCGCATTTATATGCACATATTTTGACAAAAATATGCACAAATTATTAAAAAATATGCTCCAATATATGCAAAATATGCATCAAATGCAAAATTTTAATTAACAGAAAATACATCGTATTCAATGAAAACAAAAGTTTATTTTACATTTTAAGTCATTTAAAACATAATGCTCGTGTAACATTGGTATATTATTGTCTATAACGTTATAAATTATAATACTTACATTTTATAGTTTTTATATTTTATATATTATATTATAATTTATTATACATAATAATATGCTGTTTAAAAAAATAACTTAACATAATAATAAATATTTCATTACTTAAGTAGTAATACCTATCTAAGTACCTATGTACAACTATTTACTTATCGTCTATCTACTTATGCTAGTTATTATTATAAAAATTGACAATTAAGTGCTTTTCTAAATTCTCCATTTTAAATGAATGTCGTCTGTCATCTAACAAGTGTTTGAATGTCGAAAAAGATCGTTCTACGTCGACGGAAGTAATTGGAGCATTTTTTAAATTGGCTACAATATTAGGGTCTAATTCAATGCCCTCTACAAATTCCCCATTTAAAATATTAGAAACTTTTGAAAGAATTTTAAATCCTTCATTTTTCTCTAATACTGAATTTAGCTTTTTAAAAATTATTTCTCCGGTTCCCGTAACAGTTGCCAATGCTTTGTGACATTTATTTACTAAATTTACTGAGTCAGTTAAGGGTAATTCTCTTGATTCTAATATCAAAATTGTTTCTGCTATTATAGAAAAATGTGTTGCAATAAATGCCAACTGATTTGGTATTATATTATTTTTTAAGGACTTTTTAGCTTCTTTTATAGCATTTGAATCATCAGATAATTCGAAAATAAAATTTTTAATACTTTGATAGTTTTTTGAGTAAAAAATTGCGGCATTTATCCACGTTCCCCATCTAGTAATTACTGGTTATGGAGGTAATGGTAAATTGGGAAACGATTCCTTGTAAAACTGAACTCGCAATGGCGCTTTTAAAAAAATCTTTTTTATATTACTAATTAATTCATTCACAAGAGGGAATTGGTTTCTGATTTCTTCGGCAACTTTATTAATACCATGAGCCAAACAAGTAGTATGAATCAAATTAGGAAAAAATATTTTTAAATTAACTGAGGCTTTACACATGTAAGAGGCAGCATCGGACAACATTAATATTATTTTTTCTTGTGGTATTGAATTGGGCAGAAAAAAATTTGTTAATCCGTCGTGAATAAAACGAGTTATTGTAGAATTATTGGTTTTATCTAACTGCTTAGAACTTATTAAATATGATTTACTACTGTTTCCATTCAAACAACCAATTAATAAATTAGCAATATATCGACCGGCAGAATCTGTGGTTTCATCCACTACAAAATAAATGAAGTTGTTACCAATCAACGTGCGAATCTCGGATATTACTTCGGTGTATATTTGGTCCACATAATTCTTCCTCAAGGTACTCTCATCGGGAACATGATGTTTGGAATATTTTTCAAGAAAACTTTTTAATTTTGGTTTTTGTAGTTTCGCCAGTGGAATATTGGAGCTTAGGAATGCCTCGCACAAATCCTTGGAGAATTCTTGTTGAGCGGTTTTTTTGTGTGCATTTTCAAATGATTCAAAAAGACGACTTTAAGAACCATTACCAGAGTTAAGCTTTTTTACTTTATCTTGATGTAATGCAGTACCCACGTGCTGCATAATTAAAAATTTCTTTTCACATGACACCTAAAACGTAAAACCACATTATATTTATACTACAGATATTGTTGCAAACAAAAAAACTTTTATAGGTTTCTCAATAAAACAAACATCAAAAATATTACATAATTGTAGGTATACTTACATTTTTTCCACAAGCTCTACAAAATATCTCGTTTTGTAAACTCTGGTCGAATACCAATTCTGGATAATTTTTTATCCAGGAATACACTAAACTTTGTACTTTCGGCATATCGCAGGTTACGAAGTGCACACAACGAACGAAAGGAAACAAATTAATTATTTTCTTTCAAACATTTCATTTTAAAGGCTTGTTATTGAAACCTATATGACATACGCTCAAATAATAAGAAAAATAAATGTTTACGGAAAAACCCAGATTTTTAAAATATAAAATAAAGGTCCTGTTGTTAGCAAATATGTTGCTTCAATAAATAAAAAGAAACTAAACTGCGTAGTTACTAAAGAAATATAAAACCTCCTTTATGGACGAAATTAAAGAAAGCTTTGTATTTTTATATTATATTATTTGAAAATGGAGTTAATTATTTTATGACCGGCAATGATGCGTCTTAACGGCAGTAATGCTTCTTTTTTAGGAGGAAATTTATAATTTGATTGAAATATGCACAAATATGCAATATTTCATAAAATATGCATCAAGTAGCAAAAATATGCTAAATATGCATTTTTTAATAAGATCATTTTAATCAAAAAACATTAGATACAGCTAAAATACTCAAAATTTTGTTGATATATCTTTAAATAACAAATATGCATTTTGCATATAATCCGAGCTCTACAGATCACACTCGTACAATTCACAAAAACAAATACACACTCTTACGATCAAACATATAGGGAATTTACAATACAAACTACTAACACCGATGACATACTTCGGGACAAAGAAAACATCATCGACTTTCG
Source organism: Amphimallon solstitiale (assembly GCA_963170755.1). NCBI lineage: Eukaryota > Metazoa > Arthropoda > Insecta > Coleoptera > Scarabaeidae > Amphimallon > Amphimallon solstitiale. The sequence goes on along the minus strand of OY720677.1, from coordinate 82,826,939 downwards.
CCTCAAGATTTTAAGCACATAGACACACATATAAATGTTACGGGCATGGCGAAGGGAAATAGAGGCAACCTTCGATGGGACATTGCGACCCCACCCAACCAGAGCTAACTACAAGACTGATAAACTAATGTACGGGCATGGCGAAGGTAAATAGAGGCAACCTTCGATGGGACCTTGCGACCCCACCCAACCAGAGCTAACTACAAGACTGATAGCCTAATGTTACGGGCATGGCGAAGGTAAATAGAGGCAACCAAAACATCGACAGGATATCGTTGTTCCAGAAAATTACAAAAAATTTGTTATTTTTGATACTGAAACGGAGGACAGAATCATGATATTTGGTAATATGGCAGAAGATTTATTAAGACAGGGAAGATGTTTTTTTGGTGATGGCACTTTTAAAAGTTGTCCGAAAATTTTTGAGCAACTGTACACCATTCACATGGATGTGAATAGTACAGAAGAGAAAACTTGTGTTGTACCAGTTTTTTATGCCCTACTGCCAAACAGAAAAGAAGAGACGTATAAAAGATTTTTCCAAATCTTAAAAGAAAAATGCCCCGATTTTATCCCTGAAGACTTTCACGTGGATTTTGAAACGGCTGCCATAAATGGTTTTATAGAAGTTTTTCCACATGCGCAAATTAAAGGATGCAATTTTCACTTCAACCAGGCACTATGGAGGAAAATTCAACAGCTTGGGCTAGTTGTACATTATAAAGAAGACGAACATGTAAGAAAACATTTGAGAATGTGTGCAGCCTTAGCACATTTGCCTACAGAATTCATAGACGATGGTTGGTTAACCATAGCAGACTCTTTGCCGGTTACAGAGGAAGTTATTAAATTTAATGATTATTTTGTTGAACAATGGTTGGAATCCCCAAGATTTGGGTTTGTTTTAACAGCCGTCATCGTACTACAAATGCAGTTGAAGGATGGCATGCAAGACTAAATAAAAAATGCGGGAAAAGCCATCCAAATATTTATGAAATCCTTAAACTAATTTACGACGACTCATTGTATTATAAAGTAATCACTGAACAAGACGATTTAATGATGACTATGCCGAAACGACCAAAAAAATATTCTGATTTGGATAAAAGAATTTAAAATACCATAAATGCATTTATGCAACGAAAAATAAACTTAGAAGTTACTTTAAATCGATTGACATACATTGTAAAATATGATTAATTAAAACAAACATAATATTTAAAAGAATAATGACGAAACCGTAGCCGGTTAATTTTTTTTTGTAAATATTTTGTAAATAATAAATTATAGCGACGAGTGACCACCAGTGGTCACAAAATCTGTAAACACGCCAATATATAAAGTTTTTCTTTAGTTAACTACTAAGGTATTAATTTTATAAATTGCCTGTTCTAAGCCAGGATAAAGTGTGAAGAAAGATTACGTGTTAATTATACCACGGGACAAAAGGTGATGGGACGAAACCAGAACGAAATTTTTATTTTACTGGGTATTACTAAAGTAGCGTACGAAACCAGAATCGGACGAAACAAGAACGGACGAAACCAGAGTAGATCTCTACAAACCAAACGAGGTCAAGAATAAACTAAACGCCCACTCACCTGGCATCTGTTAAATCCAATCCGTAGAAGGACATTAGTCGTTGACACACCTGGAAGTAGACCTCCACCCGCCCGTAATACCTGGTCTCCAACAAATAAGGAATTAGTAACATATAAGGTACCAAGTCTATTTAATATTGTATGCACATTCCGTGCCAAACTAGGTCAAAGATATGTAACATCTTTCAATCCTATTAATTCTCTATCATAAAAAAACGTCAACTCTTAAAGTATACCTAACGTAAACTTTTGGGTCATTTTACATTTTCAATCAGTATAAGCTTATTTAAATAAAATATCAGGACATACTTACAATACAATTTATTCTATTCCATAGTTCCGTGCACTCAAAGTTAAGTGTATGCACATGAGGTTCAAATTTGCCTACATTGCCATTGATGTCTATATTTAAAAATAGTAGAACTTTTGCCTATAAAAATGTTTTTTTTATGTAAACTACAAAGTGTATTAGATAACGCCAGAATATCATTCACACTTATTGTTTTTTCTTTGTTTGTTTAATTGTCAATTATTTCTCTACAAGATCATTGTTGTATTATATTGCTCAGTTATTACCATTTTTAATAAATCAAGATCTGTTGTTTATGAAAATAAAGTGTTTGTTTCCACCGTTGATAAATCCTGTTTCACATTAAAATAAGAGGTACACATATCTTATTTTGTGCATCGGCATTAGAGCTGTGCCACAAAGTAATCTTTTCAGGTTAGAATCTTCAAGAACTTCGCACTTACTGGAGGATTGCTGTATCCTAGGACTAAGGTAATTCAGAACCCCCTCAACGACCCGAGATAGGTTATTAGAGTCATTTAGAGAACACCTCACTGAAATAACTATATCACTTTTAATTTATTATCACAGTAACAAGTTGCACACACGAGTGTTTTTAACGATTTCGCGCTAAATAAAGAGCGTCTACTCCCTACCTAATAAATTCAAATCTGAACTGGTGGAGTTATACGCTGATTACCGCGAAGTTTGAAATATCAATTCATTTGTACTTTTCACATAGGACGATCCTGGGATACCCATATACCCAAGAACTATAACATAATTATTTCAGTAATTAGAGAATACTTTAGCTTAGCTAGCCGGTAGATTTAAATTCGAACAACGATTTAGTACTCATATAAGAACATTATTCATTTAAATTTATTATCATTTTTAAAATTACGCCCCTATCCCCCCTATTACAATATATTCTGAATTCTGTAAGGGATAGCTGTGTTAAATGCTAAATAGATAAAATGTTAAATGATAAATAGACTACTACATTTTTAAGAAATTACTGAAAAGAATTTAAAGTAATCAAATGATATTTAAATAGCACGTTTAAACATTGATAATTTAATTCAACAAATTGAGACAAATCAAAGATTCTACGGTAAGGAAGTAAAACAAGTGAAATAAATTTGAAGCGTACTTCGGTTGTACTAGAGTACGTAAACAGTGAGTACTAAAACAAATGTACTGCTGCTGGAATCACCCAGTATACAGCATAATCAAATTTACAAAAAAACACAAGTTAAACTACGGTTTTTGAAACTTAGCACATGAAATGGTGGTTTATTAAAATTAAGCAAGTCACTAGTTAATTTAAAAAAAAAACTTTTGTACTGTCCAGCCTAACTGGCACAAGATTTAGACGAATCAGTCGAGACACATGCAGTAGATAATGTTTGGTGCTGTACTTATCTGGCTAATGGTGCGAAAGATAAACTCCCTAGCTGATGATGGTTCTACGGCGTAATTCTGGCCGGCAGGAGAAAATTCCTCGCAGAAGCCTCTGAGTTGGATGTTAAAGTACAACAGGTAGATCGACTATGACGCTTTGATCCTTAACAGAAATGTACGGCCGCAATGTCGGCGTTAAATACTGAAGATTCAGCACGGTACTACAAGTTCCTAGTGATTTAGAGGGAAAGAAAAAGCAGAGATAAAAACTCTGATAATTACACAAAAATAATTTCTCAGACTTACCCCAGGTTTCTGGAGAACAACGATAACGGACTTCAAAAGTCACCAATAGCACAAAATATAAAAAAACTTGCAGTCCACCACGTGGAACCACAAAATTTAGGGTGGCGGTAAACTGCGATACACCCACGAAAATTACCTACTAAGGTAGCGAAACTTCCTACTTATTTGATAAAGCCGCCGAAGCGTTAAAGTCTTCTTTAAGACATACAAAATATTTTACTAGAAATAAGTTGCTTTGCACTACTGTTCTTCATTCGAAGATCGACATAGAAGTAAAGTTAGGAAACGTGCATCCTCTCAAAACCAATGCGCTCCGGCACTACGCAGGTTTCTAAAATAAGCGATACGAGGAAACAGTTCGGTATGAACGCGGGAAAAATTCAAATAAAATTAACGAACACAAAATTATCCTGCAGGAGAACACATTAGTAACATGACCTTTATAATTAACCACAACCATCTTCTGAGTTCAAAATGATGACAAAACACATGGAAATACACTTACAATGTACGTAAGATTAAAAAGTTAGATAAAACGAGAGGAGAAACTTCACGCCCAGAAAGTTGGCAGTCATGCAATACTTCGCGCAATGTAGGCAATGACAGGTAACCAACAAGTTCGTAAACAAATGTACGGCATGCTCGAGAGAGTAAATACACCACGAAAGTGGCCTAAACACCAGGTAAATAGATTAATTACTACCAAATAATGCACACAAGATACCGACGGGATTTTCCCGATCGAATCGACCTTTGCAGGCATTGGTACCGGGCGTAGATACAGCGATATACGTTCTAAAGGTTATGTTCATCGGATGACATGGATAAATGAAATTACTGTGGAAGGCCCCGCTATTTACACCCAAAGCCTGTCCGTGAAGGAAGAAAACAAGTATGCACAATGTCTAAGCTATTCCCTGCTACAATAAACCTTTTCTTTTTAAGCAAACAGTCTATAAAACCAAAAGAGGTTATCCGATTGCCACAGTACATGCTTTAGTCGTAGCAAAGTAAATATGTGCTAAAAGAATATCCTAACCCAATACTTCCTTTCACAAACATGGTAACAGGAAAGCAATGAAACTAAGGTGGAGACAATCAAGATCACACAGATAACGAAGCTCGAGAACATAAAATGTCGATGAAAATAACATTGTGTACATCCGGGAATTAAATCAACAGTCTAAATACAAGTAGGTCGGCCTAAAAACTGTACAACAGGCCCAGGAATTATTCATTATAAAGTGTAGGCTTAGATAACTCTAAACGTGTAGTCAAGACATCGTGAGAATGCCCTAAAATTAGATTTCAATAAATTTAGCCAAACAAAAAACAGAAATGTGTTGACACAATAGATATAAGGCATGTCACACTAGATCACAAAATATACCAAGCACGGTCGTAAAGTTGCGATTTAAAGTATCAAATAATGCGAAAGCATAAGTAATGCGAAACATAGGCTAAGGTTAAAAATAAGGCATAACAATTTCCGTAGACATTTTTAATATTACTTCTACATGTAGCCCCCTCACTACTATAATAGTTGAACTAATGAACAGTATAGTAAATCGGTCTATCAAAGATAAAGAAGTGGTTTTATCCTATGTTCGCAATTCTGTGGTTGGCGCTTAAGTACAGTTTAGACAATTTGTGGGAAATGGCGCGTCAAAATTTAGTAATATTATTTTGGCTGCACAGAGGATAAATGGAACATACTGTAATGTAAATTAAGACAAATTTGTTAATTTTTTTAAACTGATCACACAATATTATTGACAAAACAGCATTTTTCATAAATTGCTTGACTTATGTCCTTTTGATCAAACAGGTTATCCAAAGAAAAACGGTAAAAAGGAACTAAGTTTATTTTTATTCCATTTGGGTGTCGCGTTACAGCGCTTAAAAGGAAACAAGTGCACATATGAAAATTTTTTATACGTTTTATTAGCTCCACGAAAAACACAAATAGGGGAGAGTAACCAACAGTGAGACGGTTTTCTTTTAGGTCAATATAAATTTCTTACTATTTTGAAAACATTACTAATTTTTCTATCATAATGAAGCTCGGTCCTTTTTTGAAATGTTTCTGTCTTCATTTCTGAAGTTATTAAAAATTTCAATTTTTTGTTTAAAAAAATTGTTACAGATGTTTGTGTCTCAGTGTTGGTCACATGTGTCCAACACTGAGACACCCAGTGAGATATGAGGTATTTTCGGAACTAATTATTCTTTTAATGATATGTATGAAAAATATTTATTGGAAATCAAATCTGCATTTAATAGGGGTACATTTTAGCCATAAAAAATAACATTAGACTCACATAACATAGGTAAAACAAGATGCCTATCGAATATTTAATAAACTTAAATCTATTTCAAAAGTATATGCGGCCTTCTGCCGGCTTGTGTGTCCACACGGAATACTAGGTGGCATAATTAGTTTAATATTTGTTTTAGGAACCACAGCTTCATCAGCAACGTCAGGGAATACGAACTTATTTGTTCTCTTTTTCTGGTTCCTCAAGAATGTAATTTCGTACTCTTGATTTGATCCAATTTTTGAAAGCACTTTTCCAACGAAATAAATCTTTTTCTCTGTTTTTCCAGTAAATTCTACTAGTACGAAATCATCTTTCATCGAACACCTGGTTAGATCCGGAAATCCATGAGGATCAATTGTATCAAAACATTCGTCTCCTGAAGACGAGTCTAGTATTGGCTCTTCCTCTGAGCTTTCCGAATCTTCTTCAATCAGTTGCTTTTTGACTTTTTTAACCTTTGATTGCTGTGTTCTATCTTTAATGCTGCCCCTATTTTTACTTGCCATCGCTCTTTCTTCTATAGCATCCTTCTCAGGGGTGTCCGTTGCTATCATACTTTTTCCTTTTCTTCTTGTAATTTTGGATTTGCTTGCCGCTGCCTTTGGAAAACCTCTAAACTCTTCACGACTTTTGAAAACACTTTTATAATTCCTATCTTCTACATCTCCTATAACATTTTTATCATTTTGGGCCATGGGGTCTGCTAATGATGAGGTGCTTGTTGAAATCAACTGAGCTTCATTATTTTCGTTTTCTTTCGGAATGACGCGATCGGTAACAGCGCTCGGTAGAAAATCTATGTCAGTAAACACATTTGCGTCAAATGGATATATTCCACACTTCTTAAATGCGTTTATTATGTTACTTGGCGTTAACGTCTTTTCATGAGCAATTCCAACACACCCAGCTACCTCATATATAGATAGACACCTTGATGTTGCATCATCCAGCTATCGACGGCAGCGTTATAAGCTGATGAAAATGGCTTATAAATACCAACATCCAATGGTTGTATTTTATTTGTGGAGTGCGGTGGAACAGTCAAAATAGTTACGCCATTAGCCTTCGCCAAATTGAGAACAGCAATACCGAGGTGACTCTCATGATTATCATAAATCATAAGTGATGGATTCTCAGTGGAACTGTGGGAGTATTTAATAAAATGGTCCATTACTTGTAAAAATAAATCTGCATTCATCCATCCGCTAGCAGCAGCAAGCCCTAGTGTACCAGGAGGGGCCCCTTGAAGCATATGTTCTTCAAAGTGAATTCGAGGAAACACCATTGCTGGAGGAAGATATTGACCGGAAGCACTTATTATGCAGCAAGTTGTAACAAGAGTACCCCTTTCTCCACTTGTTACTTTGCTGACTTGCTTAACGCCCTTAACTGCTACTACTTTCTGCAGCTTTTGAACGGTCATAGTACCTGTCTCGTCTAAGTTAAAAATTCTTCTTCCTTCAGCGAAATGGGAACCCCTTAAATAAATATCTTTTAAATTATTGTAAAAAACTGACACATTGTGGCGATTAAAAGACGTTGCACGAGACAAGCTGCAACCTTCCGGTGTTCTTAATGACAGTCGATCATGACGTTTGCGAAAACCTCGAAACCATTTTAGCCCTGCCATTTTTTCGTCATGCCACTTGCAAGGAACATGCTTCCTGTTTTCAATGGCCATTTCATAGGCAAGTTTTCGGCAATCGGTAACAGACAACCCATAAAACATTCGTGAGCAGTCGATGATGTATTTTTCAAGAGAGGCTTCCTCTGCTACAGTGAATATTTTGTTCACGCTGTAGTTTGGAGACATTCGGATTACGCTGACGTCTTCAACCTGTTTAGCTTTTTTAACGTACCTAGCCAAGGTTTGAAATGCGATACCTTTTGAAGCAGCTACTTTCCTTAGACTTCCGCCTTCCATTACAAGACTTACTGCATCTCTCGTAGTTTCTTCTAAACAGTTACCAATTTTTCTTTTTTTAGACTCCATTTTTGAGCTGAAATAACAAAACATCACTTAATAGTTCATATAAGTATGTATATATGTCCAACAATGAGACATTGTCCCACTGTAGAGTACATTAGTTTGTCTTACTGATGGACATACATAAGCGACCGCAATTTTGTGCCACAGTTCATGTAAATAAATAGATAGCCACACAAATAAAATGGGTTTACAAACTAAATAATTGAAACATACCTTTGTGCTAATCACTTCACAAAAATGCCTTTCTATTTGTCTTTCAGTCACAAGATAAGACAGGCGCGAAAATTTACTTTTACACCCGGGAATCGTACGTAGTTCAATGTTAGGTCCATCACTAGTCACAGCGTTGTGCATACTGGATTGAAAGAACCGTTTATTAGTTTGGCTTCTGCTAACCAATACGCACAAAAAGCAGACATATGATAAGTGGGGAAAACTTAATGTCTCACCGTAGGACCTGTCTCACTGTTGGTCACTCTCCCCTACACTTAAGCTTTTATAAAAAATTGTCATGAACACTTCAGTCAACTTATTTTTAAGGCTTCCGTAGTTAATATGTGAATAAACGTATTAGTTTAAAAATAGGAACATTATCTTTGGAAAACTTTGAAAATAGGTTTGCTTCTTAAAATTGTTATTCGCATGCATCTTCTGAGAGATCGTACATATTAACATCTGGATCTCTGTCCTTTACAATATTTTTGTCGGTTGGCAAATTTCGGTAATATTCTTGAACATCAATGTCAAGCAGTTTTACAATTTCTAACAAATTTTCTTTTTTCTTTGTACTTATAGGTCTCCGTGTTTTATAAAAAGCATTTAGTTTGAAAGTTTCCAAGCTGTTTATATTTTGATTTTTTTTAAAAACATGACTTCTTTAAATTCCTCTTCTTCGTTCAAACTATTTTTGTATCTAACAACAGAATCTTTTGTATATCTCAACCAATAAATGTTTCTTAATTTAAATTTATTTTTAATCTGCAGGGGTCCGGTTCTTGCTGTGAGTTCGGAAAAAGAAAAAAATCTGTTTTGATCCATAATTTCAACATTAAATTTATTTTTTTTTGCTCGCAGATTTAACAAGTTGATACCAATCTCTAGGAAGATGTATGTCAATTGAAGTTTTCTTTTTGGTCCTTTCAATCAGAGCACATCACATTCGAGATGCGTGTGTCCGGGTACCAAGAACTTGGGATCTATGACTTCTATTGATGGATGTAGATGAATGGCATAGTAAAACATATGAGTTCTTATTTTGTCCCCCACAGGTGTCGAAGTAAAACACAAGGTGTTTAATTTTCGCTTGGAATACTCTTTAAATGCCAGTAAATACAAGAAGCTATTTTATTTGCACCTCTGCCTGCGGTGCATTCTGGCCACATAAAATGGGTAGAATTCCCTGAAGGATAGTTATGAATCGTTAAATTATATGTCGCAAGTTGACGCAAATAAAACATTTTGTTCATCGACAAATAAGGAGTTTGTAAAACTTGTTGTAAATCAAAAGCGTATGTAATGTGGGACGGATTTACTTCAAAATGATAAACATACGTGTGTAATCTGTTTTTAGTTGTCTTCCCGTTATTAACTTTAATTCTTGTTATAGCAGTTTCTTTTACATTTATCAGACTTGCTACATATGCCACTCTTCTATCATGCGTTCCCAAGGACCAGTATTCATCAAAAATTTTCTGTCTTATACTATCATCAATTTTTTCCTTGCATTTATTCCTACAATTTCCTCGAAGATCACTCATTTTCCTTACTTGTTTGTTTTTACTTTTTGTCGTACAGTAGTCTTTTCCTGAGTTTCTTTCTCTTTCCGGTTTACAACTACACTGCGAGCATATGGTTTGCTAATCGTTTTTTTTGTTTTTTTTTCTGAACTGGTCCCTCATAACTAGTTTCATTTTCAGAGTTTTCACTATTATTATCTTCTTTGCTAGCAATGTAATCTGGATCTTTTCCTAGTGTTATCATCTAATACTTCGTTGTCTCTTTCTAATACATCAAAAGGTAATAAAATGCTTTCATTGGTGTTTTGATGAGAAAGCTGTTTCTCACTGATAAGAGCTGTTTCTTGAAAGTCTTGTTCTATTTCTTCCACGTAACATACCTTGCCTGGCTGCAGATTTTCCACATTATGGTTAATTGCATCTTCAATTATATCTTGTATATTAATAGACTCACAAGTTGATTTATCTAAAAAATAGAACTATATAGTATGTACACGGTTAAACGATTTCATAAATTAACATCTTCTAAGTTAGGCGCTAAAAGTACATATGGAAATAATTATCTGTAGTAACATCTATTGCCAATTTGCTCAACTTTGGTCTGAATCTTAATTTTAGAAATATGAAAATAATGCAAACCAAAAATGAGTTTCTAAATAATTTCTTATGACGTTCGTTATTGCAACAATAATACATTTCCTACATTAACATTAATAATAGTAGAAGTTGTGTTTTTTTGTTTGCTTACCTTGGGTATTCTAACTTTAACTTTATTTAGCATTTTACATTGCTATATAACTACAATCCTTTCTATATCCTATTAATTATAACTTATAACATAACATATTGCCGTGAACTCGCAAGTTCATAGAATAAGAATAGCTTTAAGAATTAGTTTAAGTTTTGAGATAAAATAAAAAATGACAAAAGTCATATTTAAATATGATAGAGTAAAAATATGCAACAAAATTACATGGATGTATGTAAAGTTGCATACACATTATTATTCAAGTGAATAATGAGAAAATACAAAATAAAATTTATTAAATAATTATGAAACAAAAGACAAAATAAAAATTTATTAAATAAATATGAAATAAAAGACAAAATAAATATAAGTAATATATTTCTTTTGTAGAAAGAATACACAAAATGTATGGTTTACATATCATAAAAAGGAACCTAATTTTATACAATGCGTAAAGATTGCTTTAAACATTCTAAATAATGGACCGCTGTTTAAGTCAAAAAGGGTAATGAAGGCAAATGGTCGAGAGAGGGTGATGTTAATGGATGGATCGGTCAGGAGAGTTAGTCATGTAAAAGCAATAGAATTGTATGAAAAAGATCAAATAAGATATGCAAAAAACATAAATATGACTGAATAAATCATTATGATTTACATGCATAAAGCAATAAAACTTTATGAAAGAGTTTAAGAACTAAATTATATTAAAAGATAAAAATTACCTTAGCTTATAACTAGAGACTAAGAAAAGGATATAAAAATATGTAAAACGTAAACCCGATCAGCAATAACATTGGTATAAAAAGGTAGCTGATAGCATAAATAAAAAGTGTATGTGTTTATGATTTGTTTGTAACACAATGCTTCAGAGACTGGAAACAGACGTGTACAGTTTCATGACCTACAAAAGACAATAAAATATAAAACTTGTGTAAAGTTTATTGCAGATAGACATTTTACCGATGGAAAGATCATGGATAGAAAACAGAGGTGCAGTAGACAAACAAGCGTGTCTTCCAGGTGCAGGCAGTGTGGGAAGAAAAATAATCGTTATCTCCAACGTGTTTCCCATCTTACCAAGTCACAATCCAGCTACAAGAAAAGTGAAATTGACATTAATGAATGGAAAGAAAAAATATGTATTGAACAATGAACAAGGCAATAGGTTCATTGATGAATACAAAGAAGGATGGTATTAACAACAAGAATAAACCTACCGTCGGAAATGCTGTGCGAGGCAGTGGAGGGACTTTTGAATTGGAAATTTGTATTGACGTTTGGTAAATAGTGAACTGTCAGAACAATATGTGTATGTGTGTGTGTATTAAGACGGCAACATGTGGGCAGCGATTTCACTGGAACGTATATTCCAATGCCAACCTAAAATATGGACTAGAGGGCGCAATAGTCAACGTAGAGTTTTTTTTGCCGGTATAAATTCGAAAAACAAGATTCGACAAGAGACTTCTGATTTCGACTCCAAAAGAATAAGACGCTTAAAAAAAAAAAAAAATTTGTTACATTGTAGAATAGTAGTTTTCATTATTTCTTTATCACGTTTATTCATAATAATTCTTCTTTTATTAATATATTTAAATTCATTTGAAACGTTCAATATGGACATTCAAAATGAACATTTTGATGAAATGTTTAAAGATAGCAAGTAAGTTTTTTTTTTTTTGAAAAGAAGTTATCTAAATTGTTAGACAGACATTGGTTTTTACGTGCAAATGATTAATCAATGTAATATTGGACAATATGGATAAGCAAATATTATCCTGTAAGGTTTTCTTTTAATTCATAAAGTTGGAATTACAACAAAAATAGGACTAATGGTGTTGGGCATTTGAAGAGATGCTACGTGCGAATGAGCATTTTCTTCATGGTATTGTCTAGGCATCATTAATCTTTTTCAAGTTTGGTTAATAATTAATTAAAAGTTTGATAAGGCAAAGATTAAAAGCTAGATACAACACGTGCAAATGGTTGTCTAAGGCAATTAATTGAAGCCAATACATAAATATAATTACATCGAGAAGTATCACTATCAATGTACAATAAAAGTTTACATTTATTTATTTACAGGATAAATATTTATTTTTGTTTAGCATAATAAATAAATAAATAAAAGATTTACATACATTACAACCGACATTAGGTATAAATGATATGAGCATTTTCAATTATGTATTTTGTTTAGAGCATAAAGGTGTATATAAAAATTATTTTGAATCTATAAATTACAAAAATAAAAGGTGTATGATCATGTTAAATAGACATTCTGTTTTTTTTAAAAAACAAAACTATTACCTCGTCCCTATTATAAGTAAGTAGAAGACACCAGTGAAGGAGAAGGAACCACATACATTGCCAGAATCCACAATAGTTATTAGGTACATGCTTCAACAATATGAATTAAATATAAAACCAATTATAAGTTTTTGGTGTAAAAAGAAAATTTAGAACACAGCATATACAAAATGACTATACCCACAAATAGATGCTGATGTCACAGCAATATGTATTCATTCATTCTTCTTAAGTTCATAACATTCAACACCAAATCTAATCTAATAATGACAACTTATCCCTGAAATACCAAAACCATTTTCATACTATTGTACTTCATTATTTCGATATAGTTCTATTAACTTATGCTTAAATTTATCTATCTCTAAATATATTTAATTGATTTTGGTAATTTGTTATAAACCACAGTTCCCTTAAAAACTACATTGTTTTGTCCCTGTCTAGATTCCTTCTGTTCTAAAATAATATCGTTTTTATTTCTTGTGTCATATTCGTGTATGTCTTTAAATTGCACTACATATTTCTTAAAAAAGTCTGGTACAGGGTGCGGCATATCTGTCTCCCTATTTTTAAAGCTTAATAAAAAAAATATTATTGGAAAAACAAATATTTTATTTTAATAACTTGAAAGCAACTACAAAACAGTTTTATTTTATGTGGTTTTGAAAAGAATATCAGCCAAGTGCTGTCCACCATTATCGCGGCACTGTCGCAAGCGATTTCTGAAGTTTTGCATAACCCTGACAAGCATTTCTTGCGGTATTCGCCGACTTTCCAAACGCATGACGTCCTTCAGTTCTCTTACGGTCCGTGGACGGTGTTTGAAAACTTGACCTTTAAGGTAACCCCACAAAAAAAAATCGCAAGGCGTCAAGTCTGGGGAACGTGCGGGCCATGGAATGTCACCTCTCAGGGAGATCAATCGTCCGGGGAACATTTCCCTTAAGAGTTGCAATGATGCTCGGGATGTGTGGGCTGTCGCCCCATCTTGTTGAAACCAGGCATTCTGCACATTAAGTTCTGCAAGAGCTGGGGCGAAAAAATTTTGAATCATCGCTATGTAGCGTTCTGAATTGACGGTAGCTGCCCGATTTCCTTCTTCAAAAAAGTAAGGTCCGATTATCCCCATTTCTGACACGGCGCACCAAACAGTGACTTTCTCACAATGCAAAGGCTTTTCATGTATCACTCTCGGATTTTCGGCACTCCAATAACGGAAGTTTTGCTTGTTTACACAACCAGACAAGTAAAAATGTGCCTCGTCACTAAAGAAAACCGCCTCCTGAGGTAAATTTTCAAGCATTTCTTCACATGCAGCAACTCGATTGTTCCTATCACGTTCTGACAATTCCTGGGCAACAACCATCTTATACGGATGAAAATGAAGATCCTGATGAAGAATTCTTCGTACAGTGCGGTCAGAGAGGCGAAGGGCGGCCGCATGTCTGCGTGCAGATCGTTTGGGCGACCGTTCCACTGAGCGCCTCACTATCTCGATATTTTCGTTTGTTCGAGCTGTCCGTGGACGTCCACCTCCTTTCTTGATAACAGATCCAGTTTCTCTAAAGTTCTGTACCCACAAAACAATTGATTTTCTGTCCGGGACTTGTCGATTACGAGGAATTTGAAATCTGATGCGGAACGCTCGTTGCGCAGCGATGACGGACTCATTTTCGCGGATGTACACTTCCACGGCGAAAGCGCGCTGTGCGTTGGTCCACATGATGTTTCAGACTAAAGCCGTTTCAAGCTAAAACTGTTTACCTTGCCGCTTGCACTTACGCTATCCCCACTCTTCTGCGACGCCGCCTGGCTTTACGAGACCGTATTGAAAATAGGGAGACAGTTTTGCCGCACCCTGTATTAATCCTAATATAATCCTATGTATGAAAATTAACACAGAAATTTCTACCATAGCTTTTACTCCCAACCACTGCAACCTACTTAGCATCCAATGTATGCTTGTATATCTATCCACCTGTAATATTACTTTCATTGCCCGGTTTTGCAATAATTGCAATCTATTCATATCTTTTGAGCTAACCAAAAAGAGTATTGTTCCAGCAAAATAAAAATGAGGAAGCACTATCGTATTATAAACAATTTTCCTTGTATATTAACTTAAGAAGTTGCTGCATCGGTTTAGCACTCCTATTTTCTTCGCTATTTTCTTACTTATATACTCTACATGGTTGCTAAATTTTAATTTCTTGTCAATAATCACTCCCAAATATTTTACCCTCTCCACCCATCCAAGCTCTGCGTTTCCCAGTTTCAAATTACCGTTTTTATTTTCAATCTTGCCTTCATTTAATACCATAGCCTTGGTTTTTTCTAAATTTAGTTTTAGTTTGTTAGTTTCTAACCAATTTTGTAAATTTTGAAGATCAATATTCATTTTTTTTAACTATTTCATTGTAGTTTTTTCCAGCTAAATAAATTATTGTGTCATCAGCAAATAAGTGGTAATTCGCATATTTCAACATCTTTCCTAGATCATTTACGTACAGTATAAATAATAATGGCCCCAAAATACTACCTTGGGGAACCCCGTGTACGACTTCCCTCAATTTCGATATACTACTTCCACACTTCACCTGTTGTTTCCTGTCCGTTAAGTAGTCCCTAAACCATTTTAGCACTGTACCTCCTACACCATTTTTTTCCAACTTTTTTAGTAGAATATTTCTGTTAATCGTTTCAAAAGCATGTTTTAAATCCAAGAAAACTATTACTACAACTAATCCTTTATCTATATTCTCTTTCCACTCTGTTATTACTAACTGTAAAGCTGTTTCACAACTAACGTTTTTTCGAAACCCCGACTGCTTTGGTGCTAATATTTTATTATCCTCTACTTGACGTAGTAGTTGTCCATATACTACTTTTTCTAACAACTTAGCCATAGCTGGCAACATGTTAACCGGTCTAAAATTTGTAGCTTTCTTTGTGTTTGCAACTTTTCTAATTGGGACAATTGTAGATATTTTTGCCTGTTTTGGTATTACACCTTTCTCCAGGGAACTATTTACCAGATGCAAAATATGATCAATCCGCACACCACCAGCCATCTTCAATAATTCTGCTGTTATTTCATCTGGACTACTTTTGTTTGGTATACTGTTTAATATCATTTTTATGTCAGTTGCTGTAGGCAAACAAAAAGAATCAAACAACGTATAAGATTCCTCCTGTCCCACATCAATAGGGCTACAGTCAGGAATACTACTTATAATTTCCTCTATGCTACTTATAAAATATTCATTGAACTTATTAGCAATTACATACGAATCACCAAATGAAACCTCATTAAAACTTATTTCATCAAACTGTTCCGTCATTTTCCCTCCTACTATACTCATTAATGTTTTCCACATTTGTTTGGAGTCATTTCTGTTCATGTCTATACTTTGTTCATAATAAATCTTCTTTTCTTTCCTAATTAAATTTACCACTTTATTCCTCTTTTGTGTGTACTCATTCCAATCATCTCTATCTTTAGTGTACCTAAACTTATTAAATTTATTACTCCTAAGTCTCATTGCTTCTAAAACTTCACTTGTAATCCAGGGTTTAGACTTCACTCTACTCATAATTTGTTCCACTGGCATAACTTTGTCAATAATATTTCTAAAACTATTGCAGTATTCATTATATTTCTCTTCTAATTCACTCTTTTTGTAATTCATACTAATCTGTTCCAATTCATTCCTAAACATATCAGCATCCATCAGTCTTCTCCTAATTTTTACAGTTTTTGACTCTTCATGTTTCTTTCCAAGGCCTACTCTTATCATAGAATGACTATTGAAATGTGGTCGTGTCAATACCACAGCTTCACAGTCCACAGCATTAGAAATTACCAGATCTATTATTGATGCTTCACCTCGCCAAGATGTGTGCGTCGGTTCATTTATTTTTTGCTTTAGTCCTACATAATTCAAACATCTGTTTAACCTAATCGAATAAGTACTTTCCTTTTTAACATTAATATTAAAATCCCCCATAATAATACAGTTATTCCTATTGTTTATTACATATTCTTCACAGTGTCTCAAAAAAATCTAAAAATAAATTATCTGCACTACTTGGTGAATGGTACAAACAACCTATCATGTACTGTATTTTACCTATTACTGCATCTACTAATATCGTCCAATAATTCTTTTCTAATGTAAACAGTCTAACGTTTCTGTAGTTTACATCCTTTCTTATATACAATTGCACTCCACCAGTAGCCCTACTACTAGAATCACATCTTACTATATAATAGTTCTCAACATTGATTTCATAATCTTCAATGTCGCTAGTTAAGTGTGTTTCCGTTAAGCACAATAAAGCTGGCTTCGCCTCACACACAAATTGTTCTATTTCACTAAAATGTGCTATAGTACTTTGAGCATTTTGTAAAAACATTTCTTCCTTATTTAATTGCTATGTCCTATTACCATTTTCTGTCCTTCTTCTCGCTTCTTCTTCTTTTTTCAGGTAGACACTGCATTTTCTGTCAAATACTTCATGTTTAACGTCAAACGCTAGGTTATATTTCTCATTTGCTTTAACACAATTTACACAACAGACATCATCGCTCTTACAGTCGTTATTGCACTTATAACATCTTAATACATCCTGGTGCTCATATACTTTACAGACTGACCACTTTATTTTAATTGTGCCTTTCTCCATTATTTGTTCATGCGTTTGATAGTCCCATTCAACTATTGCACTATAGTATTTTTGTCTTTTTAGTATTGCACACACCCTTATATTTTTACTTTCTAATTTATTTTGTTTTGAGATGCATTCTTGTAGCTCTTCTTCAGTTATATATCCCTCTTCTTCTCCATTTACATTCTTTTGTATATTAATGCCCACAATTTTTACTCTTGGCCTTCATTTCCTTGGTATCGTGGCAACCACATCATTTCCCATATTTAGTTTCTACCTCCGCTTTTAGTAAGGTACACCGGGGTAAGTGGAACCGCGATTTTTGAGAGTTTCACAAATATTATTTTTTTCCAAACTAAAAAATTGCTAATCAAGTTCAATTTTTTTGTGGACACTTATGAACATATTGTCTACATAAACTGAAATTTGGAGCTCAATACAAGCATCAGAACCTTCAACATAACTTAAAAAGTTTAAGTTAGGCACTGGGTTCCACTTTCCCTTGGTTTGGGGAAAGTGTAAACCACTGTCATTAATCTCATATAAAATATGAAAACTCGCATGGGGTAAATAGAAACAAAGTAATAAGCTTTTATTTGTATAACTAAAATGAGAAAATGAACATTTAATAATTAACACATATTATAAGAGTCGAAAGAAATATCAAATTTAAGTTTTGCTCTTTTATCAATAGAAGGATCAGGCAGATGTAAAACAATTTTTTCAGCTGTAATTAGAGTTTTATCTTCGACATCTGGCCAGTGAAAGCAAGACGAACAACGAATTCTTCTCGCAAACTTAGCTTCTAGACAAGGTTCTGTTTCGGTTATTTGCCCGACATAAAGCTTGTTAATTTTTTTGGAACAGAATTTAGCCCAACTTTGATGGAGGAGATGTCTCGATTTATAGTGTCCATAAACCTAGATTCCTTTCCTATTTCATCAATTTCGTCTTGTATATCATATTCTTCCGAAGAACTGCTGAACGAGTATTTACCTTCACAATAATTCCTTACAGGTTCACTCTCATCTTTATTTTCTTCATTTACTTTTTCATTAGATTCATCTTCGATGCAATCATTTTCACGTTCCACTTCTTTCTCGGCTTTTCTCTTTTTCTTTATGGAGATCTGCTTCTCATGTTGTTTATTTGCTATTTCTTTCAGTTTTTCAGTAGTCTCTATAGATGTTATCACTTCCGCTCCTCCACAGATTCTTCTTCTACTCATTGTTGTTCTTGGTGTTTGTTTTATTTGCTCCAAAAGTAAGGACTCAAATGACTTATGATTGTCAACGGATGGGTAGCTTGCACTGAGTGAGATGGCTGTTTGCTCTTCTTCTTGCGAAGGATTGGTATTGTTATTCACCTGTAGGTTTGAAGTTGATAGTTGTTGTTAAGGTGATGGGGCCGATTGTGTCAGAGGCTGACTCTGCTGTTGCTGACACCATCTTTTATAGGCCTCAGGTTCAAATTTCACTTTTGGAATCACTTTAGCATTTAATGGGTATATACCTGCTTTTTGGAATCCACTGGATATAATAGTTGGATTTAATTTCTCCCAAACGGTGGACAATATTTCCGCAAACATGGATTTTGGTAACTTATACCCGTAATTTTTTCTCTGCCATTTTATAATTCGCTCATCCCACATTAGCTTAAGAGGTTTGAAAACACTCAAATCCATAGGCTGCAACAAATGACTCGAATGTGGAGGCAACTTTATGATAACCACATTATTCTCCCTTGCTGCTTCAACGAGGGAAATTCCAACATGCGAACTATGGCCATCATAAATCAATATTACTGGTCTCACACAGCCAACACTCTTTAAAAATGTATTGAGAAAATATTTTTTGAATGTTTCAGCCTCCATCCAACCGTTCTTGGTGGCAGTATAAGTCATTCCGCGGTATTCTTCTTCTTTAGCGAGCCAAGAATCCTATACATTTTTACCTTTGTATACGATGAGAGGGGGTAATTTCTCCCCTACAGCATTTCCCCCCAGAAGAACTGTGATGTTTTTCTTTCCAGGCCCACTTGTTGATCTATGGGCAGCCACACCCTTTTCCCCCACAATTTTGACCCTTGAAGGATCAAGACATAGGCTCGTCTCATCAATATTGTAAACGCGACTTGGTGAAATGTTTTCTAGTTCTTTCTCTAGAATTTTGAAATAATCTGAAACTATAAACGGATCCACGCTGCGTTTTCTTGCTACTTTCACATGCTGGGGCTTTTTCTGACTTAAATGAAAGTCCCTCATAAATCTGGTAAAATAATCATGTCCGGGAATGCCGTCTTTAAATGGTGTGGAGATATGGTTCTGTTTTACATACCGACCAATCAGCTCTAGAATTTCTTTTTTGGATAGTCCAAAGCCCCATTTTTTCATAATTTTTAAGGAAGTTGCAATATGTAGTTCAACATCATGGGGAAGGACAGTTAGCCTACCCATAGTTCGCCTTTGACATCCCTTTGTCCCTTTACATGTTTGAACAGAGTGGCTTTTGGAATTTTATAAACTTTTGATGCTCTATACATGGTCAGGCTCCCTGATTTTACAGCAGCTATGGCGGCATTTAGGTCATCCTTGCTATATTTTAGCGGCAATTTCTTAAGCACGTAATTTCGAACCATACTGCCTAGCAAAAAACAGTGCAACATTCAAACGTGGAAGTGGAACCCAACTTAGGTTACACTTTCCCAGTACAGTAGAGTCCCGATTATCCGAGTTTCGGTTATCCGAGGCTCCGCATTATCCGAGGTATCACTGCTTGTCGTCGTTCCCGGCACGGTTGTTGTAGGGAAGTTCCTTCATTACATTATTTAACGTAGGGACTTCCCCTGCTTATCTATCTGGCAGGACCTAGTTATAAATACATCTGCGTTACTATGTTGACTGACATTAAAGAGACGACAATTATTAAAATTTGGAATAATATTTCTATTAACCAAATGGAACCTGACAGTGTACAAGATGCAGTTGAAGAATCGCTTTTAGGCCTTGCTAACAATCTCGATGTTTCAATACATTAAATGAAAATGATATAGCAGAATGGATGAACGATGATGACAACACTGAACTAAGTGATGGCGATATTGTAAGCCTTATTAGAACCCAAAAAGGTATTGAAGACGAATTTGAGAATGAAAATGACGACTATGCTGAAAATCTACAAAAATATCTCATAGCGACGGATTTAACGCTATTAAAACAGCTATTTTATACCCCGAACAACAAGATGATACAAGTCCAGGTGATATTTTGGTACTACGACGACTTTAAAACACTGCTGCCAAGAAAAGACAAACACTTATGAGTCAAAAATCCATTACAGATTTCTTTAAACAAGTTAATTCCTTGCAGAAGATGTATTATGTTCAATATGTTACATTGTTCAAAGTAAATATGTTATTAAATGTTTATTTACAGAAGACTTATTAAGTTATATTATGTTGCATTGTTTTTCAAGATTATACAATATATTGATATTTATTTTGTCTAGTATTTCTAGTTTTATTTAGAATTAATTCATTTATGTTGTAAAGGAATAGGTCAGATATAGAAATTGGAAAACACATTGTTCTCAATCAAACGGCAATCCGTATTATCCGAGTTTTTGCTTATCCGAGGTACCGTCGGTCCACATTAGCTCGGATAATCGGGACTCTACTGTATATGTATTTTTTTGGGGCAAGTGTAACCTACGTAATTATAAAAAAAAGTAAAGCGTCTTACCTTGAAAACAATTTAACAGTATCCTAAACGAGGTAGTAAATTAACTTACTCAAATAGAACAATAACCCTCTTATGGAAACAACAGTTTTTACAAATATATTTTTCCCATGCTGTGTAGCGCAACGTTGCGCTACACATCAACGTCAAGCTCCTACTAACCTTAAATGTATTTCACCGCAGATTCGAACCATACACTGTAATACAATTGTAGCTCTTGTTTACAGTGGTAAAAGAACATAAAACGTTCTCATTTTGTTAGATGGCGCTGCGGGAAACAATACGAAAATATTTATTTCTTAACTGGGTTCCACTTGCCCCGGATTTCCACTTACCCCGGAATTAAGTAACTTTATTGTTTAGAACACTTTTTAAAAAGACTTTATTTTTAAATACAATGTTAAACAAAATAGTACTTAATAAAATTGAAACTTATCTAATGTAACTACTGTTCTTTAGTACATCACAAATAAGAATGTCTTAGCATCTATACATTTACTATAAAGAAACGTTGGGGACGCGACTTTGTCAGCGGTTCCCATAATCTGCTTATCGTATTCTAAGAATTGTTTATGCCTAACACATACAATGTTGCGATGGAAAATTACCATATACAGGTGGTTATTAAATAAGTGAATAATTATATATAATAGTGTAATAATTGATTTACATAACTCCTCCCTCTTTAAGTTCGAAAAATTTGGGTTCCGTGAACATCAAATTTTGAGATTTGTCTTTTTCCAATGGGGGAGTCGAATTCTCTTTTTGTGACTTCGTTTTTAAGTTTATAAAATATTTCTTAAGGATATAATACATTGGAATACATGCGATTATAACAATGATAACTATGACTAACACAATATGTGAATTATTAAAATACAGTATATTTCCTAATTCTAATGGCATAATTGATTCAGACATTGTTTGAATATTTTTTAATTCACTAAAATCTAATGTCTTTAGTTTCACAAAGTTTTTTTGTTCAAAGGTGCTATTTATTGTTTCTAATTCTAATTTTGGAAGTTCAAATGTGAGTTCTTCGTGGGTGCTGTCTTCTTTCTGGAAGTATTGATCATTTATTCTTACAGGATATTGATCCATGGAGATGACTGTGGGGTGATGTATCTTGTATAAACCATTATCATCACCTTGTGTTTGAACTGTGACTGGTTCGACTGGAACTATCAGTATTTGATGTCCATTGATTTGTTGAATACTGGTATTATTTAGTTCGACTTTCATTGTTGGGCATGTGTTGGTACCATTACGGAGGATATCCATTAGGCATTTTTGATTTTGGTGGACCATCTTGCTTTTACAGTAGTAGTAGTTTTCTATCTCAGGGCAGATTTCGTTCGATGTCCAATAGTTATAAGTGTTGAACATAAGGAAAGGATGTTCGGGTATAATAATTTGGTTTTCAATTGGTATTGGATATAATCGAAAATAGTCATATGGATGTGATACAATAGGAACATGAATTTTGAATAATATGGTATCATCATGTAAGACTACTTGAGTCGCAAATAAGTTATAATAGTAAATAATATTATTTAAATTTGGAATCTGATACGGATTATAGATTTTATGTAATTTACTTAACATTTGTTCGAGTTCTTGTGGTTTTAAAATTGATATATGTAATGTATTTAATTTAGCGAACGATATAGCAGTTCTTATTTCTTCTACGAGAGTTTTAATAAAATTTAATTGCATAATTAAACCATCTATAATCGTTATGAGAGATAGAGTTTGTTCAAATATTTTAGTCGATTCAATATAATCTGTTTGAATTCGATTTAATTGATTTGCAAGAGTGTCTTGATTTTCTTTCAATACTTTAAATGCATCGTTATATTTGACAGTAATTTCTTGAAGAACATTTGTTTGTTCGTTAATTTTGTTTTGTATCGATTTTTCTGCATTTATGATGTTTTTGGTATAATGATTAATTTCGTCTTTATCGTCTTCGTCTAAGGTTCCGAAGATCCATTTACTTACTTTTCCTACAGCGTTTATTAGCGCTCGTTTAGTTCTTTTATTTGAATATGTGAATATATTTAGTTTTGTTTCAATGTCTTTACTCAATTGTTTAGCATATTTTATTTTATTTATAACAATTACATGAAAGTGATTTAATTTTTCTTTTAAACTGCTTTCAAGAGAATTTAATTCTTTATTTATATTATTTATTAATTCAACGGGATGTGTCATATTTATGTGATATTTAAATGTATGCCTGGAGGTGATTAATTTTACTTTACCTATTTGTACAGGTAGTATGGGATTTCGTACTTCTTTGATTTGTATAACACTTTCCAATTTATTCAGAAGGGTTATTGTTAGAATTATTGGGATGATTATCTTCATTTTCTTTATCTGAAACAACATGTTGCGGTTTTAACGTTTTAATATGATATTTTTTATTTCCTAAAATTATTTTTTGTTGTTCAGGTAATATTTCGTATGTGTCTAATTTTTTATATAATAGTGCGGATTTATTAGGCTTTCTACTCACGTCGAGTTGCGTTTTTTGGTAGATGGGTTTACTTTGATCAAATGTGGGAATTGTTTTACCTATGTTACGTTTTTCTAAGGTTTTTGTTTGTTTTTGTATTAAATTTTTGTGAATTTCTTTTGATAAGGTTTTTAAAGTTTCTGCATGATCATTTATATAGTGAGTTACAATTTCGTTCGCGTTCATTTCAAATGGGGTTTTTAATTTAGATCGACCTTTAATACTTGAAAAGGCGTGTAATTTGTGGAAGAATGAATACTGTTATTATAGGATAACAATGTATAATTTATTAAATTTGAAATAGGTACTTTTGGTTTTTGATTTTTTAATATACGTAGGCTTTCATTTAGAGTGGAATGAAATCTCTCCACGGGACTGTTGCTGTTTGGATTAAATGGTGTAGTATAATGTATTTCTATTTTATGTAAAGAACAAAGATCTTGTAGGACTTTGTTTTTAAACTCTGTGCCGTTGTCACAGGTTATTTTACGAGGAAGTCCGTAGTGACTAAGAAAAATTATTAATTTATCTACTATTTCTGTAGCACATAGGGAATTTAGGGGATACGCTTGACCGAATTTGGAGAAGCTATCTATTATAGTTAGAAATGCTTGTGAATCAAATTTATAAGTATCGATATATAAATGTTCTAAAGGTCTGGAACCTATTTCTGTTGGTTTGAAAATTATTGAATGAGGGTGTCTCTCGTATTTGGTTTTTTGGCAAATTTCACACGAGTTAACATAGTTTGTTACACCTTGGTCGATATTAGGCCAATACAGGTGTCTTTTTATAGCAAGCAAGTTTTCGTTTATACCTCGGTGATTAGTTTTCGTTTCGTGATAATATTTCAGTCGAAGTTGTTTTTCTTCTTCGTCTGTTACATCTGTTAATAATTTATTCGAAATAGTTAATTTAAAAGCGTTACTGTGAAATAGTTCTGACATAATATTAGAAAATACAGTTTTTAATTGATCGTTCTTAAAATATAAACAATACGTTATTTTAGGTTTTAAATACTCTTTTGTCAATTGTACAATTGAATTTTGAATGTTGTCTTCTGATAATTGCCATAGAAGTCGATTTTTGTCGAATATTAATTCTCGTATGCAACGGTGTTGTGGATATTTAGTAGTAGATATGATTATTTGATTTTTGTATGTATTTAATGCTTTTTCTGTAAATGAAATAGTTAATATAGGATCTTCTACACTAGTATGCGCTGTTTGTGAATCTGTGAGATTCTCCTCATTATTATTCGTGTTTATATTAGGTGAATTGAGTTTAATATTTTGCAAGATTTTAACTTTTGGTTTGTCAATTATATTTTCGAGGGTTTCATTGTGTTCGTATAATGATTCTGATTTAATGTCCTCGGGAATTGGATCTGTTGGGTCGATATTATTTATTAGAGATACTGTATCGCAATTTTCTTCTATTGGATTAATTTCGACTCGAGATAATGCGTCGGCATTGGTGTTATTTTTACCTTTTTTGTATGTAATTTTGTAATCGTATTCTTCTAATTTGAATCTCCATCTGACGAGTTTCGAATTTGGTTCCTTTAGTGAAAATAACCATTGAAGGGGTTTGTGGTCGCTAATGATATTGAACTTTGTTCAAAAATATAGGGGCGGAATGTTTTGACAGCCCAAATTACGGCTAAAAGTTCCTTTTCTATAGTGCTATAGTGAATTTCGGCGGGATTTAAGGTGCGTGACGCATATGCGACTGGTAAATCTTGACCAATTGGACCTTGTGATAAGATAGCGCCTATTGCAAAATTAGAGGCGTCTGTTGTTACATTAAATGTATTATTAAAGTCAGGGTATTGTAAAATAGGATCGTTCATTAAAATCTCTCTACACGTTTCGAAACTTTTAATAAATTCGTTGGTGTGTTTTATTTGTACTCCCTTTTTTAAACAATTAGTTAGGGGTTTAGTAATTTTTGCAAAATTTTTTATAAACTTACGATAGTAACCTACTAGTCCTAAAAATGATTTAATTTCTTTAGTTGTTTTAGGTGTCGGGAAATTTTTTATTGCCTGTATTTTTTTTGGGTTCGGTTTTATTCCATCAGGGGTTATGACATGTCCTAAAAATTCGACAGTTTTACAAAGAAATTCTGATTTATCAATTTGGATCTTTAGACCTGCATCTTTAAGCTTTTTGAATACTAATTTTATGTCTTTTATGTGTTCCTGTAAGGATGTGGAAAATATAATTATATCATCCATGTAAACTAAACAATTTTTATTTAATAGTTCTCTTAAAATATTGTCCATTACTCTCTGAAATGTCGCAGGCGCGTTTCTTAAGCCGAATGGCATTCTAACATAATTATAATGCCCGTTTTCTACCGAAAATGCGGTTTTTTCGATCGAATTTGGATGCATTTCGATTTGGTGGAAACCGGAAGCTAAATCTATGGTGGTGAAATAATTACAACGACCTAATTTATCTAGTATGTCCGTGATGTTTGGCAAGGGATATCGATCGTCTATTGTTTTTTCGTTTATTTTCCTGTAGTCAATAACCATTCTCCATTTTTGTTGATTACTTGCATCGAGTTTCTTTGGGACAATCCATACGGGACTGGACTAGGGGGAATGTGAATGTTCTATTATTCCATCCTCTAATAATTTTTGTATTTGTTTGTTTATCTCATTTTTATGAATATAAGGGTATCTATACGATTTAGTATGCACGGGAATTTCATCTGTTGTTTTAATTTCATGCTTAATTTTATTTGTAAACGTTAATTTATTTTTACTGTCATGAAATAATTCGGAAAATTGGGAAATTACTTTTGCTAATTGACATTTCTCTTCATTATTCAAATGAGCCGTTCTTAAATTGTCTATGAAAAATTCTGATGTTTCTAATTGATTACTACAGTTTATTTCTGTTTGAAATTGTTCTATATTGAAGCATTCAAAATCGTTTTCCTTGAAATTAGTAGCGTACGGTAATAACATATCTTCTCTGATACAGATTGTTTGTGAAGTTAATAATTTATTAGTTAACTCAACTATCGTCTGATTATTTTTTATTTCTAAAATTCCTGGTGAAATAGTGACATTATGGTTCATAATTCCTAATTCGGGGATTATAATTTCTCAATCCGGTAATTCAGTATTTATTTTCTTTAAAATTGAACTTTGAGGTGGTATTTCTAATACTTGTGTATTAAATTCGCTTCGATAATATAGCGGTATTTTTATTTTATCGTTAAACAATTTTTTATTTTCTAAGTCTAGGTTTAATTTTAGTTTTCTTAGATCTCTTATGCCAATAATACCATCAAAATACTCATGAAAGGGGAATAAAACGAATTCTGTGTCCTTTTAGAGGGAAAAATTCATTGAAATAGGGTATTTTAGCTTTAGCATCTGCTTTACGGGATCCTGCACAAGTTTGTATAGGTGTAATAGATTTGAATATTGTGTCGGGATAATATTTTTCTGCAATCGAGGGTCTTAAAATAGAAGGGTGACATCCAGTGTCGATTAACAATTTAATAGGTGGATTCTTAATTTGTATATATGGCAAGGAGTTGGTAATTATATTATTAAAATCTATTCCTTTTCGTTTGGTTGAGGCTGGTACGCGAAAATTTTCAATATCCTCTTCTGGTGTTTTCATTTGTTCATTACTTTCATAATATTCCATTTGTTCGGCTGTGGAATCATAATAAATTGAAGGATTTGGGTAAGATTGATTTTCATCGATATAATTAGGGAATTCGTCCGTTTCGTAATTTTCCTGGAATTCTGCGTTGTCATTGATCTCGTAGTTGGGATCGTAATCGATGTAGGGGTTTATTTCTTGATTAAATAGTTCTTCAACGATCATAGGTTGTTGAGGAGCATATTTTTGAAATGGTCTATATTGTTGGGAAAAAGCTTTTGTTTGTCTACTGGGTAAAGAACTTGTGATAGACATCAGTTCTGGTTTGTTAGAAGGTATTTTTCCTTGTGGTTTGAATACATTTTGGGGCTTTCCGAACACTTGTTGATTCGTAGGGAATTTTTGTGTTATAGGCCTATTTTGTATATTGATGGGCCCTGTGGGAAATTTGGATATATTACTATGTGATTGTTGTTGAGAGAAGTTTGGTCTCTGTGTCTGTGATGGAAAATTTGAATAGTAATTTGGTTGATAAGAGGTTGGTCTAGCGAAATTTTGTGGGTGGTGTTATTCGGATTCGGAGTATATGATGTTGACGGCATGTTTTTCATAATTTGTGTTCTTGGGTTATTTACAAATGATTTATTTATTTGAGGTTTATGCATTTGAATGGCTTGGTTTTGTAAATTATTAAGTCGCTGTGTAGCGTAATATTGCCTATGTACAATTTGACAAGCTGCAGTAAAATGTTCTGGTTGTTCTAATTGTAAGAGATATGTATAAATTCCGTCTGTATTTATCATTAATAAATCTATCGCGTCATTTTCTAATTGTTCGATTAAATAATTTTTTCTGACATTATTTAGTGTATCATCACAAGAAATTTTTGTTGCTAATCGCGTTTTTAAGCATTTTATTCTATCCATAAAATCTAATATATTTTCGTTCTTATTTATAATTATATGTTTAAATTCTTGAGCTAGCGTGCGTCTGTCTAATCTATCTCCGAAATGTTCGCGTAAGGCGATTTTTATATCAGGCCACTCTTGTATATTTCGTTGTAATATATAATCTAATACTTGATCTTTAAGTTTACAAATTAAAACATTTGACACAAACTGTTTTAAACTATCGTCTTCTTGTCGTTTATATTGATTATAAAATTTATCACAAATAGTAATAAAGCTCTCTAAATGTAAAGAATTACCGTTAAAAGTAGGTAAGAAATCAGCGTTAACTTTCGCTGCCGTTATTGTGGGCGTTCTTTCTTGCTGAGTTTGTACTTGTGGTAGTAATTGAGGTACAGCTGTTGTCGCGTTTAAATTGATAGGTACGTATGGTACATTAACGTTTGGTTCGGACATTCTTCGTGTTGTAAGTGAAGATTCCGTTTTAGGCATAAATTTAAATTTAATTCTAATACTAATTTAATTCTAATTTCTTAAATTTAAAATTCTTTCAAGTTTGTTTCAAATTTCTTTTTCAAATTCAATGATTCTTTCTTTGTTTCTTTTCTTAACTAATATGCACGACTTAATTTAAGAACTTAAACAAATATTTCTCTTTACATACGTTTAACAAGCGCGAAGAAATTATTTGCGTCTTAAAAGTCTATAAAGCAAGCGGACGGTCAAAAGGATTGTTCAACACTTACCTTGATGTAATTATGTTGCTCCGTGGGACCTCGGTTATCGGATAGTCGATTAAATGATTGAAATCAACGGTAGCTTCTGGGATTTCTTTTTTCCTAGGCTGCCTTACTTCTATCCTACTGACTGCGCCAATTAAGTAACTTTATTGTTTAGAACACTTTTTAAAAAGACTTTATTTTTAAATACAATGTTAAACAAAATAGTACTTAATAAAATTGAAACTTATCTAATGTAACTACTGTTCTTTAGTACATCACAAATAAGAATGTCTTAGCATCTATACATTTACTATAAAGAAACGTTGGGGACGCGACTTTGTCAGCGGTTCCCATAATCTGCTTATCGTATTCTAAGAATTGTTTATGCCTAACACATACAATGTTGCGATGGAAAATTACCATATACAGGTGGTTATTAAATAAGTGAATAATTATATATAATAGTGTAATAATTGATTTACATAACTCCCGGTGTACCTTACCTCAATTTCACTTTGTTTCTCACATGTAATACCTACTTTGCCATTGTTCATGTTCCATAATTTTTTAACTCCTATCTGCAACTGCTGTGAATGTTATTCATCAACTTATCTTTCAACTCAATATCACCACTATCCTTGTTTTTATTTTCCAATATTAAAATTTCTTCAGTTGGTTTGCTTTTTACAATATCTGAGCACCCGATCTTATGTACATTTGCATTTTCACTTCTTCCTTCTACTTCATTCATTTTCTTTAGTATAGCTATAACAGTTTCTTCTACCGTTTCCATTCGTTCACTTAATGATTTCTCTTCGTTCATTTTATTTCTCTTCATCTTTATTGAAAGATACCATTCCTTTTTACATTCTTGACATAACCACAACACCATATCTTCCAGTACTAATATCTTATTACATTTGACTATGCTCATCTTTGTACATTTCTGATGAAAACTTTTCCCACACCATCATCCACTACATATTAAGCTTAATTGTTCATCTTTTACCTCCTTTTCACAAATTTTACAACTTTTCTCATCCATCAACACGTCCGCCATGGCCAATCCATTTATCTATTCTTTTAATTAATTCTTAGTAGGAAGATAATTGTTTTTAGGAACACATGCTGCAAGAATTCTTGTAATCCTATTTTCTTTCCTTCTCCTCTTATTCTAGGCATGTTGTCATTTAAAATGTTATAATATTTATACCTTTTACTGAAATTATTGCATTGAGAACACAACCAACACTAGGGGAAGATAGGGTAATTGTGCGCATTTATATTTAAGCTACTATATATTCCGTAATTTTGTTAATAGAGCACCTGGATTTGATTCTACTGGAACATTAGGGAGTACTTTAACCTTTCGTAAATATATTACTGCTAAAAAGTTTTAAAATTTTGGAAAAAAAATTTTTTTGTAAACTTCTGCATTGCGTACACTTACCCGACACCGATGGGTAACTGTACGCGCTGATTGGGATATTTGGACTTATGGGAAATAACGTTATGTACGATTTAAAAAAATCAACAAACGAAATGATAAGCATTAATGTATTAAAATAAAAAAAATATAAGACATATTTTAATTTTCAACTGCAGAGGTCACAAACATAGTTTTTGTGGGTGAATCCCAGCCACTGCAGAGTTGATGGGCCCATCTTCCACAAACAGTACATCTGTACCAGGTTTCATTCTTTCGTGAATAGTCGCCACAGATCAAACAAGTTTCTTCTTGTGTATCAAATAAGTCGTCTAATTCGTCATCGTCACATAATTTTTTTGGATCAACATCATCGTCAGAATCATCGCTGCTGCTATACAATTTTCTTTTTGGTACTTTCTTTTTTACTGCTTTTTTTGGGTTTTCTTAACTAATTTCTTCTCCAGATTAGCTTTACGTTCTGCTCTCTTCCGTTCCATTTCTTCTAGGTCATCTTTATATGGCGTGCTGGTTAGAATTGTTGATTTCTGTTTTTGTCTATTATTAGTTTTCCTTGTATTTATTCCACTAACTCCAGGAAGTGGGAACAACGAATCCGCAGTGACATGGTCAGCATCTTGAGCGTTATTTCCATCTTCTTCTTCTTTTTTTTCTTATATATTACTTTTTTCCTTATGTGAAATTGAGGATTCTTGATGAGTTTCGTCTGATTCATCAACTATTACAGGATTAAAGTGAGCTGCTGGAGCAAAATCTTCTGCGGTAAATTTATCTGGTTGAAATGGATATATGCCGGTAGTGTCAAAACCAGAAATCCCTTTTTCCATTGTAGCTACCTTAACATAAGCTTTCGCAAAGATCTCTGATATCTCAAAGGTTGTTATTCGTTCATGCTGTCTTAAAAAATTCTCACACTCAATGTTTTTTTAGCGGCCCAAAGAATGTTACATCTAAAGGTTGTAACCTGTGTGAAGTGTGAGGAGGAAGTGTAAGTAAAGCTATACCATTACTTTTACAAAAGTTGTATATTTGGAGACTAATGTGACTTGTGTGGTTGTCCAAGATCAGCAAAACTGGTTCATCTTGAGTAGGTTTAACTTTTTTTTTGAAATGTTGCAATCAATCTAAAAAATGAGGTGTGGCCACCACACGACTTTCTTATACGTATGAGCGTTTCAAACTCTACAATTTTAAGAATTTTTTTAATACAAAACTTATTCAAAATCCTATTCTAAGTACTTTCATTTTCTTAATAAATCGCTATAGAATGCATACTTCGCAAGATATCAAAAAAGTGCTCCTCGCTAAGAGTAAAAGTGCTACTTCCGGTCCGAATTTTGAAATTTCATATATGTACCTGCCTAGAAAGCATGACTTGCGAGATATTCGCAAAAAACTGATTTTCGTTAAGAGTAAAAGACCTACTTCCGGTAGGAATTTCGAAAAACTTTATTAATACAGTTTTTCTCAAATTTAATTTTGAGTACATTTGAATTCTTTATAAATTTGTTTAAACTTAGTAATTGACGAAATATTTGCAAAATTCGATTTTTCACTGAAGTAAACTACTACTTCCGGTCTGCCGATTTTACTCAAAATCTAATCAGTTCTCAAGAGGGAGATTATATTCGTAAATACAAAATTTGGAATTGATATCTACAGCGGTTTGACCGCTATCGTGGTCACACACACAAAGACACACACACACAGAGAGAGAGAGAGAGAGAGAGAGAGAGAGAGACATTTTTTAAAAACCACTTTTTTGGTATCAGGGGACCTCAAAACGTGGACATCTGCAAAAATCTCGAGGTCGAAAATTTTCATCATCACAATACTTCCTTATACTACGTATAAGAAAGTAATACAAGATACTTATTCAAAGAACTACATCTAACACATAAGCTAAAGCAAAACTTAAAATTTATAATGACCAGAAATAACGCACCAAAGCTGATTTAATCCCTATGCTCCAAAAATTCATTTATAGAATAAGGCTCAATGCTGCATAGATAGGAAAACACTTTCTTTTAAACTCCTTGATATTGCCCCGAGTTTTCATATCATTTGGCATTAGTCCTGAATAAATTTCGGCAAGTGTCTAAGTAGCGCTTTCCAAACAGAATCCTTAGAATTCTTTTTTGAATTGTAAAAATCTTAGTCATATCCGATGAAAAACCCCCACGAAATAATTCCAAACCGAATTCTTGAGTAAAAAATGAGGCGTGGCCACCACACGACTTTTTTATACGTATGAGCGTTTGAAACTATACAATTTTAAGATTTTTTGTATACAAAACTTATTCAAAATCCTATTCTAAGTACTTTCATTCTCTTAATAAATCGCTATAGAATGCATACTTTGCAAGATATTATCAAAAAAGTGCTACTCGCTAAGAGTAAAAGTGCTACTTCCGGTCCGAATTTTGAAATTTCATATATACAAAAAATATTGAAAATCCAGTTCTAAATACTTTTGTACTCTTGATAAATATATATAGAATGCATAATTTACGACATATTTGCAAAAAATCGCTATTCGATGAGAGTAAAAGTGGTACTTCCGGTCTGAATTTGGAATTTTTTTTTATACAAAAGATATTGAAAATTATGTTCTAAATACTTTTATACTCGGAACATACTTCTCTAAAAAGCATGACTTGCGAGATATTCGCAAAAAACTGATTTTCGATAAGAGTAAAAGACCTACTTCCGGTTGGAATTTCGAAAAACTTTTTTAAGACAATTTGTCTCAAACTTAATTTTAAGTACATATGAATTCTTTATAAATTTGTTTAAACTTAGTAGTTGACGAATAATTGCCGAAATTCGATTTTTTCACTGAAGTAAACTACTACTTCCGGTCTGCCGATTTTACTGAAAATCTAATCAGATCTCAAGAGGGAGATTATATTTGTAAATATAAAATTTGGAATTGATACCTATAGCGGTTTGACCGCTATCGTGGTCACACACACACACACACACAGAGACACACAGGCATACACACACACAGACACACAGACATTTTTTAAAAACCACTTTTTCGGTATCAGGGGACATCAAAACGTGGACATCTGCAAAAATCTCGAGGTCGAAAATTTTCATCATCACAATACTTCCTTATACTACGTATAAGAAAGTAAAAAGGGCGTCGTTACTCCACCCTGTAGGTGAACATGAGTAAATTGCCCCTACAGGACCGTTTTTTTCTAGGTTACTTGCCAATCTTCGTCTGGGAAAGATAAACATTGGCGCAACGTATTTCCCACTTGCACTCATGCAGCATATTACTGTCACATTTTTACCCCGTTCATTTGAAGTTTTGCAACCTAATTGTTTAAAACCCTTTGCCTTCCAAAGGTACTCGTAAGTACCGGAAAATTAGTAACTCTTAAAATGCCACCCCTATAAGTAGTTTTAATTTGTATTATTTCGTGACTTATTTTTGTTTATTTAGGTAAATTTTAATAATCCAATTGAAAAAAAAAATAAAAAAATTACAATTTCATATATTTTTTTGACTGGTACTTATAAGTACCTTTGAGTGTAACTGAGTGGAAAAGAAAAAAATTGGAATGGGTTTATTTTCTGAAAATTTATTACAAACTTACAAACTTTTCTTAGGACTACATTATACAAAATTATGAAATTATTATTATGAAAAACTATATGTTATGATATTGTACAAAACAATTTTTTTTTTCATTCACACATAGAAAAACACCACATAAAGAGCAGGTCGAATGTGGTTTTGATTGGATGCCTTGAGCACTGCACATCTCACATCTTCCTCTCCTATCAACAAATTGGGGCCAATGATTTCCTCTGTTACCCAGCCTAATTTCGTCAGATACGCTGTAGTTGTAACGCCTTTTTTTGGAGGCTGGACCCGAAGCTACAGATTTTCTTTTTACTTGCTCGCCTTTCGGAGATCTGCTGCACAATCCAAGAGTTACTTTTCTTCTGAAGGCTAGTACGGTTATGGGTTCTTCTCTTATTTTCTTGTATACAACAAAAGCATTTATAAAAGCGATTTCCAAACAACCCCAAAATATTCTGTGCCACCATTTTTTTGAGCGCCTATCAATCCCATAGCATTGGCGTAGTTGGTCGTGGTAATCAACCCCTCCCATAAATTTATTGTAGTCATAAACAATTTCTGGTCCAGGAATATAAGAAATGGTACCATCACGCAGTTTTCGTTTGATCGGTACACTTTTAGTTCCATGAAAATTGGAGGCTAGTGTCACTACTTTATTGTCTTTCCATTTGAAGAAAGTAATGCCAGTGTTCGATGTTTTGTGATCAAAGTCACCTCTCTTTAAATTTTTGTCGATTATCATTCCTTTTGGAAGCCCTTTTCGGTTTGATCGAATTGTCCCACAAGCTAGAGTGTTTTCTAGTTTTAATTTCTCCAAAAGTCTTACAGTTGTAAAGAAGTTATCAAAATACAAGACTTTGCCCTTATTCCAGTCTTGTTGTGTCAACTCTAGGACAATTCTTTCTCCCAAATTGAAATCTTTAAAATTTTCGTTCACTTTTTCGTTTTTACCTTGGTATATTTCAAACTTTTTAACAAAGCCAGACATATCTGATAACATCCAAAATTTGAAACCTCTTTTCACAGGCTTCATTGGATTATATTGTTTGATTGAAGAACGACCTTTGAATTTCACAATTGATTCATCAACACACATTTTCTGTTCTCCTACATAATTTGAAAATACGGCATTGAGTGAGTCAACAAAGGGCCGAACTTTGTAAAGCTTATCTGTGTTATTGTTGGGAATGAGAGCATTGTCGTTGAGATGTAAGTTCGCAAGTATTGTTTGGAATCTATTTCTAGGCATGGTTTCTGGTACAATTTCAAGTTTCAGATCAGCTGCGGAAGACCAATAACTTTCTAGATTTGGCAGAACATGATATCCCATAAGGAAATTCAATCCGATGAAAGCTAACATTTCATTCTGTGTAATGTTTAGTGTCTTATTATTTTGAGTACCATACAAATTTGTTTGGAAAGTAATATCTGGAATTACATTACCCAAAAGCTTTACAAAGACATCCGTAGCAGTTATGCAATCTCTAAAATAAGTTTCTTCCCAAGAACCAGGTTGATATTCAGGTAGGATAGTAGTTGATCTTTCAACTTTTTGCCATGTACGTGCAGGCTCCTCTCTAATCGGGTCTTCGGTTTCATTACCTTCTATTTCCTGCGTTGGTTCGGATTCAACCTCTTCACACAAATCCTTTGGTTCTCTATGTTCAGAGTTATTTGTTTGACTAATAAAAACATGTTCATTTTGATCCTCATTGCCAGATTCAGCATCTGATTCAACATCTGTCTGTACATTATGATCCTCATCCAAATCAAACTCGGCAAAAAATTCGTCATCCTGCACTATTTCCAGTAACTCCTTATCGGTCAAACGCCGTTTACTTTCCCAAGGAAATGGCATTCTGTAAAAATTTGAAAAATAATAAAATTCGATAAATTATACACTAACCGCCAAAGGTACTTATGAGTACCATATAGATAAAGATGTGTATCTTGTTTGAAATGGACTAAACATACAAATATTTTAAAGACAACATAAATAAAGGTCTTACTTACATTAATTGCTTGCTGGATTTCAATTGTAACAACAAATACCACGATATTTTCAATATAATTGAACACGTTGCTTTCTAACCACCAAGCTGTCACAACAAGCATGAAAACAGTGACAAAAATCAGTGTTACCAAATTTACCAAACAAACATTATGTTGTTTCTACAGTCCTTAAAAGTACTCTTAGCGTTTTAAAAGGAGTTTGATCAATAATAGTGGAGTATAGGGGGAACAAAACCTGCGGACTTAAAAGTACCGTCGGGAGATAAATAGGCCTACACAAAAAAAACTGCCTGGAAGACAAAGGGTTAATTCTCTTAGGACTTAATACTTTAGACGGCTTCTGGACGGTAGTAATACCGCTCTCATCTACATTATAGATGTTTTCAGGGGCAAATTTATATTTGTCGAAAATTTTACCCAAATTTTCGTAAAACAACTTAACGTCATTTTCATTGAAAGCTTTGATTCTATTGATGCTGGTGCCTTCGGGCTTTCTTAAGCTTATTTGGGGATGACGTTTCAAGAAGCCATAATAAAAATCGGGGCCGGCCATTTGGGTACTTGTATTGAAGTTATGTTTGACATTATTGGCTTCAGCATAATTAAAAGCTAACTGCCGGAACTGCAGTCTACTAAGCCCGTAAAACATTTTTGCCATAGTAATTACATGGCGAATCATGTAATTAAGTTCATTTTCTTGAACATCAGTAAAAGTTGTTGGTTTTCCTAAATGTGGTGTCTTCGTTATGTCCGCACCTTGTTTCATTTTTTATCGAAATGTACACTCTGGAATACCATATTCCCTTCCCGCTGCTCTGATTGACATACCGTCCCTAATTGCAGATATTGCATTTTGCAGTTGTTGAGGTGTCCAACAACCTTTATTCGTTTTTCTTGTATATGTTCTTGGCATCTAAGACGAAAAAAAAACTTTTAGGTATTGGTTTTAAACAAAGGGGTACTTGTACGCGCGTCTGATTACCCCTACAAATTTGCGTGCAGTTACCCCACTTGCTTCCACCGAAACAAAAAATAAAAAAACAAAAAATACAATCAATTGTTGTCGTGTTCGATAGTTTCACACGTTTCCTTACATTCTACGGATGCTTACAAACAATATTCACTTGGGTTAGTAACAAAACAGGATACTTACAGCTTATTTTTAAACACCAGAAACTTATATGCACACAACGAATAATGTTTTCCATTGAATACGACTGTGATCATAAAGCAGGTTTCCAATTTTGAGCGGTAGGTTAACATTTGGAGTTCAAACACAGATGGCAACAGAAGTATGACATTTTTAAATATTGTCAGTTTTAAGAAAACTGATGCGTACACTTACCCAATGCGTACAATTACCCTACTTTCCCCTATACACATAACTTCAAAACAGTTCTAATAAAGAGACGCAAACTAGCAACAAGTCAACTTATGCCAGCTTATATTTACTCAAACAAACATTGAAAAGGGAATATGTCAACATACTTTTCAAAGTCGCTACTAAAAATACACTCAAAATGTCACAAACTTAACAAACCCTT
The DNA here is from genome assembly GCA_963170755.1 of Amphimallon solstitiale. Classification (NCBI taxonomy): domain Eukaryota; kingdom Metazoa; phylum Arthropoda; class Insecta; order Coleoptera; family Scarabaeidae; genus Amphimallon; species Amphimallon solstitiale. Next base: position 82,789,445 of record OY720677.1, on the reverse strand, counting down.
TTAATGGTTTCGTTTCGTTTCGTTTAAATGAAAACTAAGAAATAAGTAAACATACGTTGTTTTAATGGTTTTTATTAACAAAACATTCACGGGTTATGTCTATTTATGTCTTTATAATTATCGTAATTCCTTGTATTTGATATTATATCTTTTTCAGCACCTTAATTTTTACATTTTGCAGCATAAATATACTTATACCGTTTTAACAGACCAAAGAATCTACTTTTTTAAACATTTCTATCCAAAAACCTTAATTTCTTAAAAATACGACTTATGACCTTTTAACCGCCGACCACAGAATTGTAATTTGAGTTACGTCAACCAGCTCATATCTGTAACGTAAACATACTGCTATGATATTAGTACAATTATTATAGGGTTGCCACGATCTAGCTCATAAAACAAAATTCTCTCTCTCTCAGGTTCCCTCGGCGAAACTGTACAATGTTCACGTCAGGAATCGTGATCTTAGGAAACAGTATAAAAAAACAACAAATTACTTGAAGACAAAAAAATGAAATAAATAATTAATTATCTTTTCTAAAATCTTTAATAAAAGTGAAAAACAAATCAGATATAATTTATTTATTACAAAAAAACAAAAAAAAAAAAACTTTCATTAATAAATTCTCAAGAAAAAATCCTACCCACTACTTGACCAGATAGGATAAAAAAAACTTGTACTGACAAACGCGACAAAAATTTACCTAATTAATTACTAAAAATAATTCATAAATTTTATACAAAATAATAATTACTTAGAATAAATAAATTAATTACCTATAATTAATTTACATCAAATTATAGCAAACTGATATAGTAACGAAAATTATCTAATTTAATAGCTTCTCAATAAATATAAAATATTCTCAAACACGTGCAGGAAAACAAAATGACGGATATGAGTCTACTTTTCTACAATATTAAAATTTTCTCTTATTATTATAAAGAATGCATTCTCTTTCTTAAAAATATATATACTTAACTAGTGTAACAGCAATAACTAATTCACAAACTTGATTAAATCTTGGCTCCGTAAAAATAAATTATTATAACAAATTTTATTCCAACATCATATCTTTAATTCTACCGCACTTAACGGGAGACCAAAATTTAATAATCAATATTCACAAGGCAGGACAAGTCAAAGTCCAAATCCCTACCACGTCTCATAAACTTCGCACATGTATACAATATTAACATATCAAGTTGAGCGTAAATAATCTTCAGGCATCTTTTCTTTTAAATTCAAATAACAAAATAAATATTAATATACACAGATTACCCAAAAGACTACTATACCTCCCAAATTCTTAAACATAAACCAAAATACAGTGTGTACCAAAACATTTGCTCCACAGAAAAATAAATTTGAAATAAAACAATTTATTTAATTTTACTTATTCATAATATATAAAAAAACCATAGCATATCTCCAAAATAACAATTTATTAAATCTGTGCAAAGCAAAGATTTCAGAAATTTTTATTTTCCGCACACAACATCTTACTATCTCTAATGTTTTCTCCAAATACAATATAATGTAAAAATTAAAACCCTTCTCCGCACACAGAATATAATTGTATAGTACCTCACAATCTTCTTAAGGATTGTTCAAATATGGATGAAGCATACTAATGTGATATCGTCCCTTCTTAATGCGTCCATCCATTGAATAGAGCTCATATGTGACATTATTAAATATTCTTGTTACAATATACGGACCACAATAAGGAAGATCCAATTTAGCACACTTTTGTTGATTTCTTCTGGCAACCCTGTATCTTCTAACAATAACTGTATCACCAATATTAAACCTAGTTCTTTCTTTGATTTTTTCATTTTCTCGGCGCACATACATCTCCCCTTGCCTTTGTAGTCTTCCTCGAACCAAATTATTTCTCTCTTCTAGATTAAGAACAACTTCTCCATGCAAATCCCAGGGCCGACTTGGAGTCATTCCATTCATCAAAGTCGCTGGACACTCTTCAGTAAGGGTATTGGGCGAATTGTTCATGGAATCTTCTATCTGTTGGACATACTGGACCCAGCCTACATGGTGTTCATGGGTTTTCATCCTCAAAAATTTGATTACCTCTTGAATATACCGCTCACATGGATTGGCACATGGATGGCGTATCGAAGAAAAACATACATTAATATTTTGTTCATTTAAAGCATTTATAAATCTATCATTAGTAAAATAACTAGCATTATCTGCTAAAATGCGTCTCATTTTTCCTTGATTTTGTACGAAGTTATTAATACATAAAAGTGCAATCTCAGAATTGTATTTTGTAGTGGGAAACAGCCTAACAAATTTAGTAAAAACATCCACCATAACAAATATATTTCTATACCCATAATCTCCTGGTATTAAATTTCCTAAGAAATCAATCGCTACTAAATCCAATTTATTATTCACTATTATACTTTTTATATCATGTTGCAATGTGCGATTTTTATGCTTTCCAAAATAACACTCATTACAATTCCTTACCACCCTTTTCGCAATACTTCTATCTTTAACAGCATAAAAAACTTCTCTAAAAGTTAACCAAACTTTCCTAGTCCCAATATGTCCCAGTTCATTATGAATAATGGACATTGCTTGACGAGCATACATTTCATTTACAACCACATTATACTGATCACGAATCTGTTTTTTAATAAGCCCATCATGAAAAATATAATCTTTATAATTCCCTACATTTCGCAATTCCTCTTTAATATGATCAAAACATTCATCCTGCTGGACCTGATGGATCTCATAGTCAAACATTCCCTCAGCTGCATATCTATTATAAGCATTTAACTCGACATGATTGAAGTTACTTTTTATATTATACATTCTTGTTAAAGCATCAGCGGTAACATTTATAACACCTCTGATATGTCTAATTTGAAATGAATATTCTGATAACAACAATGACCATCTATATATTCGATTATTTGAAAATCTAGTTGACAAAAGTGACGTCAACGCCGCATGATCTGATTCTACAATAATTTTTTTAGCCAACAAATAAAAACGTAATTTATTTACAGTATGCACAACAGCAAGTAACTCTTTTTCTCCCACTGTATATCTTAATTCATATTTTTTTAATAGCCTTGAAATGAAACAAATAGGCTCTTCATTTCCCTCATCATCTAACTGAATTAAAACTCCACTTATAGCAGAATCACTAGCATCAACTCTTAATAAAAATTCTTTAGAAAAATCTGGCAGTACTAATAACAAACTATTATAAAATTCATTCTTAACCTTTTCAAAAGCATCTATTCTTTCTTTAGACCAAATAAATTTTTCATTCTTTCTTAATAATTCATACAATGGTGCACATAATTTTGCCAAATACGGAACAAATCCTTTATAATAACCCACAATACCAAGAAAACCTCTCAACATTTTCACATTCTTAGGTCTAGGATAATTTTTTATAACCTCCAGCCTAGAATCATCCACACTGACATATTTTAAACTTAAATTATATCCAAGGAATTTAATTTCCTTTTTAAAAAACTCACATTTCTTAATATTAATTTTTAAACCATTATTTGCTAATACCTCTATAACCTTCCTTAAATGTTCCATGTGTTCTTCAATTGTCTTGCTAAATATTAATATATCATCTATATAATGGGATACAAACGATTCATAAGGTTCTAAAATTTGTTGCATTGCTCTAATTAAAGCAGCAGACGAGCTACTTAGTCCATATGGTACCACTTTAAATTGGTATACAGCTCCATCTACCATAAAACCACAATATTTTCTACTTTTTCTTTCTAAAGGCACCAACCAAAAAGAACTTTTTAGATCCAACTTAGTATAAATCATAGCGTCGTTGCACTTAGATAATAACGTTTCCACAGTTACAGGAGTCACAAATTGCATCTTGGTACGATCATTCAACCTTCTCACATCCAAAGATAAGCGAATATCTCCACACTTCTTTTGAACCACCACCAGCGGATTGACATACCTCGTGACACCTCTCTCAATAACACCATCTCGCAACATCTTCCTTACTTCTTCTCTCACCTTCTCTTGCATATTTTTGGGAATTGGATAATTTTTAATTTTAAATGGTCTCGACTCATCTACTTCTAATGAATGTACATAATTTTTAGCAATACAGGGAAATTTATCTACTAAGGAAATATTCTTCTTTATCATATCTTTGACATTTTCTTTATATTTTTCTTCAACATTAATTTCAAGTAAATCTACATCTTCAGGCACCTCGATACACATATTATTGGACTCTATTTCTTTAACCTCTTCAACCTCTTCATAATTTTCACCATTAATACTATTTATAACTTCTTTTACTTCATATACCATTTCCATATTATTTATAATCTTTTCATTTTCTTCATCTACTTCATCCTGCTGAAACCATGAAACTACTTGATTCTCCACCACCATACTTTTTTTCTCAATGTCTATTACTGCCTTTATTTTTTCTAACAGGTCCATTCCAATAATACCATCTCTTTGTAAACCTTTGACTGACATAAATTCTCCCAAAAACTTATTATCTTCTACCATAAATTCAACTACATAAATTTTATTTACCATTGCTATTATCTTTTTCGTCGCAGACACAATTGTAATTTTTCTTGTAGGTATATATTTACCTGCATTCATACTTTCTAATTTTTTTATTATTTGATCATCCAAGATTGAAATTTCACTCCCCGTATCAACTAAACAATTTACTTTCACTCCTCCCATAGTAACTTTTATATGTGGCAACATCTTATTATCTAAACTATCTGAATCATTATCCATCATTGCATTCATACTAATTATCTCTTTGGTTGGCCTATCTAAAAATCCTGACACTTTGCCTTTTCCTCTCTCTCTACATTTTCTCTACTATTTTCTTTTTTAGTACCATTATATGAAAAATTTTTATTTACTCTTTCATTCTGTATATAATTACGATTTATATTTTCCTCTCTTAATTGACATGCTCTATCATTCTCTCTATTCCAATTTACATTTCTATTTTCTACCTGTGATCTCACAAATCTATTTGTCATGTTATAATTGTGTGAATTTCTTTCTCTATCATTAAAATTTCTTTGCTCTCTATATCTTATACCATTTCTATCATATTTTAACATATTAAAACTTTGAAATTTATTTCCATACTCAGCATCATCTAATCTCTTCAATAATTCTATAAATTGACTAATGGTCTTTATATTTTGTATGGCCACTGCCTGACTTACTTCAACATCAAAATGACATGCTAATTGTGTAACCAAATCAATTTCTAGCATAGCAGGAGTTAAATATTTTAAAATTGAATATTTTTTTATTGTATATGTCTCACGATATCTGAACCTCCTTTCTTAAAATTACCAAATAATAAATCTTTTCTCACCCTCATTTGTGCCATCTGTCCCCAATACTGCTGTGTGAATCTCTTTTCAAAATCCTCGAACGTCATCACCTCGTCAGAAATCATGTCCCATAAGAGCATCGTCCTTCAAACAACTTCTCACCATCTGCAGCTTTCTACCATCTCCTGGAACATTCTCCAAACACGCCTTCAAATTCTTCAGACAACCCATCGGATTTATTGATGTTGATCCATAAAACTTAGGCAAAGCATCATCTGCTACTGGCATCGGAATATATTTTATTATTTCACCATTTCCACGAATTTGTTCATTTTTTATTGCTGTTATCTTCTCTTCCACCTTTTCCATTTCTTTTTCATTTAATACATTTCTCTGTAGCACTTTTATGCATTTATCTTCAATAATATTCATTTTTTCTAACATTTCTTCTTTCATTACATCAACTTTAATTTTTAATTCTTCAATATCTTGTTTATTTTCTTCTATTTTCTTTATTTGTCCATCCACCTGTCCAAACTTTGCCATAATTACCTCAAAATTTCTTTGCATCCTTTCTTCCATCTTGTCCATTCTTTCTCCCATTTCCAATATCATTTCCATCAACATTTTATTTTCTCCTTCTTCTTTTTTCTTTAAGATAGACTCCATACCCTGACTCTGCCTCCATTCCATTTTCTTTTCTCCCTCCATTTTGTCTAACACATCCAAATTTTGTTGAGCGCCTTGTAAATTTCCACTTCCTTCCATTTTCAAACCACGTTGTTCCAGCCAAAATAATTGCTTTTCTGCCACACTTTGATTGCCGCCAAAATTATTGCTTTTCTGCCACACGTTGGTTCAGCCAATTTAATTGTGCTATGATATTAGTACAATTATTATAGGGTTGCCACGATCTAGCTCAGTGGTTCCCAAACTTATTTTGCCTACTGCCCACTTTGAGAATAAATTATTTTTTAGCGCCCCCATTTTTTCACCTACTCAAAAACCACTATAACTTCAAATTAAATTAATTATTGTGAGCTATATTAGCGGAGATTAAACATTCATTCTAAACGAGACTTTTACTATGGGTTATAGTAAAAGTCTCGTTTAGAATGAATGAGTTAACTTGAGACCTGAGCGTAGTAGGTAGTACACAACGGCGCTCAGGTCTCAAGTTAACTTTTACGGGCTACACCTGCCAATGAGAATGATTATTGAAACGCAACTTTATAGTATTCAGACAAAGTATCTTTTATTCAAAATTCAAAATAAAACAAACATAATCGATTCTAATATAAAAACTAATGTGAAGGATGAATCTGATGCTGTTTAATAAGTTTGTTGATATCAGGTTCCAATTTACTCAAGAACAGCCGCAAGTCACCACGTTCGGTAACATGCAAACGATTTCTCTTTTTAGTAAGCAGCGTTGCTACAGCACTAAATCCACGTTCACACAAATATGACGATGGGAATGCTATCAAGAATCGTTGAATGATTGACCACAATCCAGGGTACAATTGCGGGATCGGTTTTTGTAGCCAAAATTCTTGGTAGCCATTTTTGAACTTGATTTTTATTTCCTCGTTCGTTGTCAATTCTATAAGTTCTTCTTCCAGATGTGGTGATATTGCTGTGTTGACATTTGAAAACGGATCCAACACCCAGTCTGGTATTTCCAAGTTCAAAATATCCTGGTATCGTTCGGTGAAGTCAATGTGGAGCTTTTCCAAATGTTGGCAGTAGGCAAACAAGTCGTCGTTACTGCAGGATACTGATAAATTCGGAAAATTATGAAACTCACGTCTGCCCATATTCTTTTTGTGTAGAAGCAGTTTGGCTGCGAAAGCAGCAACGACATTTTTTGTTTTAATTAAATTTAGTTCATCGCCTTGCAGTTGGAGATTCATGTTGTTGAACAATTTATACAGGTCTGTCATGTAAGCTATATCATTTTTTGATGTAATGAGCTTGTTGCGCAATTCTGTATCTTTAGTTTCCAAAAACTCTATCACAGAGTCAAACAGGTTGTAAAATCGAGTCAGACAATTGCCTCTTGATAGCCAACGAACTTCGGTATGAAACAACAAACGGTTGAAATCTTCGTCATTAGTAACACAAAGCTGATGAAATAATCTATCATTCAAAGAGCAGTTACGGATTTTATTGACTGCTTTGATGACATATTGCAGTGATTGAAATAGTCGTTCACTTAAATTTCTAGCAACCAAATGTTGTCTATGAATAACGCAATGTACAGCAAGGACATCTGGAATTTTATTTTTTACGTACGCTATGAAGCCTTTATGGCACCCTGTCATAGCCGGAGCGCCATCCGTAGCAACTGATATAATATTTTTCAAGGGAATCTCTTTCTCATCACAAAACTTTTCCAATGTATTGAATATGGTTTCGCCTTTTGTATCGGTCTCTAAATTTCTAGCAAACAATAGTTCTTCACATATTTTCTCATCTTTAAGAAACCTCACGTAAGACAGCAACAATGCTTCATTAGTTGGTAAAGTGGACTCATCGAGCTGAATTGAGAATTGACTAGTCCTCAGATGATTGCACAATGATTCTTCTATGTTTCCGGCCATTTCATCAATTCGTCTTTGCACAGAATTATTACTCAAAGGAATTTTTCCGATAATATCTGCGGCCGGTTTATGAAGCACAGTAGTTATTACTTCCTTTATTGCTGGCAAAATTAACACTTCTCCGATGTTGTGTGGTTTGCCTTTTTGAGCAATTAACAAAGAGATGTTGTACGAAGCTCGAAGTCCGTCGTCATCTTGCTTAGCAGCCGCCGAAAAGAGTTTTGCTACACTTGGCCGAGTATTATGCTTCTTCTCTAGGTCTTGAAAATATGCTACATTCTTGTCTTTCTTATCTGGATGCATTTTATTCAAATGATCTTGAAGTCTTGAAGGCTTCATTGCTTCATTCGAAAATGTTTTTAGGCATAGAAGGCACAAAGGCGACGATGGGTTTGTAGGATTTTCAATGAATCCGAATTTAATATATTCCGCACAGTATTGCCGTCTCTTCTTTTTTACTTCCGACATTGTTTTGTTTTGAGAAATACGTAAGTATAAGTGTTGAACTTAAGTACTGCTTATCTATTACGCGCGAAACCGCAAATGAAAATAAAATAAATATTACGTTGTTTATATAGGATTGCATAAGCAGCACGCACCGACAGGAATAAGACAAACATGCATAAACTCGTTTATCTCATTCGACGCTCAATCGTACTCAACAAGTAAGAACAAGTATTCTATGAACCAGCCGATTGATACAGTTGCCTTTTTATTTGTTTGTTTGTGTCTCTTTTCGTTTCGAAACGGAGCGACCGATTGATATGTTTTTTATTTTATTTATTCAATAAAACAGGACAGATATATGAACTACTCGGAGAGAAATATCGAACCGAGTTGGTTTGAGCAATCTCTTAATTAATATTAGTTGATGTTCACAAGCTGTAGTCGAGAGTAGGGATGGGACATCGGTGGGTAAACATCGATATCAAACATCGATGTTAACATCGTTGATCAACATCGATGGTTGCAAAATATCGACTACCAAACATCGATGTTTTTAAACATCGATAATTATATTTATAGATTTATTTTTTGGCAGTTTAACAAAAACTTTATTATAACTTAATTAATTTACGTCCTTAACAAAATGATATAAAAGATATCACTATTCAAAAAAAATAATAAAAGAAATATATACATTTATAATATGTAGTTAACTTTAGAAACTACTCAAAAAAAACTATATAAAAAAACAATATTATGCAATTACGCATGAAACAACCACATGACTTAAATCGTCTGATACTTAAAAAATATATACATTTACGTGTATCAAAGCTTTTTAGGAGAACGATTTTTATTTGGGATTTTATAGTCTTGCATTTTTTTTTGACTACGCTGGCAAATACCGAGATACATATGGATATGGTTTTATATTTCTGATGTGTCATCTTGCATTTAATACGTGTATCGTCGTGTATGATTGTACGCACTAGGGAATTTCCCGAAGAAGTATACATCGGTAATGTCTATCTCCCTTCTTTTTCTATGAAAATACGTTTACCTCCTTCACTTATTCTGCATGCATACATAATTTAACTTTTATTCTGCACATTAAAGGTACTATAAATTTATGTATTTAATTATATATTATTTAAATATTTATACTAAGTAATATTTAAAAGAGCCTAAAATGAAATATTCGAATTTATATGATATAGCACTGTGTAATTTAAATACTTCTTTTATTCGTAGACAATTTTACATCCTCGTAGCCTGTATGTGAGCTGTTAATTTGGAAACATTTTTGTATTTGTCAACAGAGGACGCTGTTTTATTTTGTGATTAGTGCAAATACATTTTGTCAAGCTTAAAAGTTCGATGTTCATTATATTTCTTCTAACATCGATAGTTTATCGATAAATCTAAATTGCAAACATCGATGCAAAAACATCGAACATCGATCCTAAAATATCGATGTTCAATTAACATCGATGTTTATCGCCCATCCCTAGTCGAGAGTCGAGAGCTCAGTCGGTGTCTAAGAGTCCTCCTAGATTCTAGATGAAATTACAAATCGCCCCCTAAGCCTTTACACAACGCCCCCATTTTTTTCTGGGTCTCTTACCGCCCCCTTTAGACCTGCAGCGCCCACAAGGGGGCGTTATCGCCCACTTTGGGAACCTATGATCTAGCTCATAAAACAAAATTCTCTCTCTCTCAGGTTCCCTCGGCGAAACTGTACAATGTTCACGTCAGGAATCGTGATCTTAGGAAACAGTATAAAAAAACAACAAATTACTTGAAGACAAAAAAATGAAATAAATAATTAATTATCTTTTCTAAAATCTTTAATAAAAGTGAAAAACAAATCAGATATAATTTATTTATTACAAAAAAACAAAAAAAAAAAAACTTTCATTAATAAATTCTCAAGAAAAAATCCTACCCACTACTTGACCAGATAGGATAAAAAAAACTTGTACTGACAAACGCGACAAAAATTTACCTAATTAATTACTAAAAATAATTCATAAATTTTATACAAAATAATAATTACTTAGAATAAATAAATTAATTACCTATAATTAATTTACATCAAATTATAGCAAACTGATATAGTAACGAAAATTATCTAATTTAATAGCTTCTCAATAAATATAAAATATTCTCAAACACGTGCAGGAAAACAAAATGACGGATATGAGTCTACTTTTCTACAATATTAAAATTTTCTCTTATTATTATTATAAAGAATGCATTCTCTTTCTTAAAAATATATATACTTAACTAGTGTAACAGCAATAACTAATTCACAAACTTGATTAAATCTTGGCTCCGTAAAAATAAATTATTATAACAAATTTTATTCCAACATCATATCTTTAATTCTACCGCACTTAACGGGAGACCAAAATTTAATAATCAATATTCACAAGGCAGGACAAGTCAAAGTCCAAATCCCTACCACGTCTCATAAACTTCGCACATGTATACAATATTAACATATCAAGTTGAGCGTAAATAATCTTCAGGCATCTTTTCTTTTAAATTCAAATAACAAAATAAATATTAATATACACAGATTACCCAAAAGACTACTATACCTCCCAAATTCTTAAACATAAACCAAAATACAGTGTGTACCAAAACATTTGCTCCACAGAAAAATAAATTTGAAATAAAACAATTTATTTAATTTTACTTATTCATAATATATAAAAAAACCATAGCAATACGTTTTTTTCTAACAATATAGAATTGGAAATAACATAGAATGATAATAAGTATAAAACTTGTAGAACAGATAAAAACATATTTTATTTGATAATAGAAAGTATTTATAACGATAATAAAAGAATTTACTATAATACATCGATAAAATAAATAACAAAAAATAAATGCTTTATATAGCAACATTTTTAAATAAACTCATATAGGATACATAAATAAATAAACACATGATCTATAACTATGTATTATATTTACTAAACTTGCTTATTTATATACAATTTTTAATAAAATTATACTCCAAATTTTTGCAACAAATCATTATTAATGTCAAATTTGGAACAGCTACTATCTTTCATAAGTGCTTTCGAATGCAATATACTATTTAGAGTTTCAGTTGACAACCGGTTTCCGGTTTTTGTTTTATTTAAATTGATTTGTGAAAATATATGTTCCACAGTCGCACTGGAATGCGGCAAAGTAAATAATTTGAAAATAAAATTGCACAACACTGAGCACATGGGCGTATTGTCTCCAGTCTTTAGATGCGAAATCTTTTTCCAAAATTCCTCAATAATTAGATCTGAATAATGGGATAAATCTATATTACGTAAAGTGCGCCATTCTCTGTCTATTTGATTTAATTGGTTTTCTATTAAATTTGGAAAATGCATAGCTAAAGGTGCTAGTGATTCATGCCTTTTGGCAATTAAATCAACAGGCGAAATCATTATCATTTGTTTTAAAATTACAGTTGAAGGATTGTTATTATCAAACCTTCTATATATTTGATGACAACTTTCAATTAAAAAATTAAGCATCGCCGTCTAAAGTTGGTTAGCTCATTGGAATTCAGTCCATGTGTATTGTTAGCTATAGTACCCATCACAAAAGGACCTAGGTAAATACTTTCAAGTTCGACAAAATTGTCCGGATTTCTATATTCAACATTTTCAACTGGTGTTCTGTCCAAATAATTCCTTTTTATATAGCAATCTAACAATGATATTAATACAATGTCTACATTTTTGTATAATGTTGTAACGAAGTCCCTTCATTAATTGAATAAAATGTCCTTTATTTTAATTACATATTTAATTTGACTTGCGACTTTCAAATTAAATATGTTTGATATTTTATTCAGCCGGCTATGAATTATTGTTTTACATAATGTATATATATCTTGATAATTAATATGCTTGTAATATATGTTGAGCACTTGTGAAATATAAAAATAATAATAAAATAAAACACCTTTTTCACAAAAATTAGTTTAATTCACTAAATGTAACATTTCGTGTGCACTGCACACATCTTCAGTAGTAACTACTGAAGATGTGTGCAGTGAAAAAGGTGTTTTATTTTATTATTAATTAATATGCTATTTCATCTGTCAAAGGCTATTAAATTCTCCGTTGTACGCGATCGGAAAATATCCGGAAACATCACGATTATTTTTCGCGCGGTTCGACGTCATGCTACGTATACGAACCTCACTCTTGTGTATTTGTTTTTATTGTAAACTGACGATATAAAAGAGCCAGCAACGACCGAGGATGAGAGAGATTCCTGCCCGCCTTTATCCTGTTCAGACCGACCAGACCAACTTGTCGTGGCCGTGCTGATGTCCGTTACATCCTAATTGATCCAGACCTATTTGTCGTGGATTACTTAGGGCCTATCAATCCGTGCTGATTCTGCTTAGACCTATTGTCGTAGGCAGAAGAAGAATTACCTGTAAAGTCTTAATTAGTACAGATCTATTTGTCGTGCACTAATTAAGATATCCCGAATTACCTGTAAAGTCTTAAATAGTACAGACCTATTTGTCGTGCACTAATTAAGATATCCCGAACCGCCTGAAAAGTCTTAATTAGTACAGACCTATTTGTCGTGCACTAAGTAAGGTTTTCTGCGTGAACAAATATCCGATATAATATTTAATAGTTCGATTTCTTTCACAGATCCGCGTGCCGACATAAAAGGTATTTTCTTACTCACAAAATTCTTAATCTCCACTCAAAGTCAAGAATCACGTGTTATCGGAAAGCAGAATTTATATTTCCTCGTATCTAACTAAAGATAACCCCGTATTTCGCGATAATCAATGTAACTAATCGTTAACCATATTCAAAAGACGGAATACGTACTTTGAAACAATGTTAAAGCCGTCTCAGATGAAATAAAATATTTTTAGCATAACTATACCTGTCGTATATCAGTTTAATTGTGAGGTTAGGAACTCGGATGAAAATTATAGTTTCAAAGAATTATTTTACTTGCAAATCGCCGAAGGCGATCGCGTTATAAAATTGTTTTTCTCATTTAACAGAGATGTATGTTTATAAATTGTATATAAATTGTTTATAAATTGTGTATGGATTGTAAATTATATGTTTTGTTGACAATAAACACGATAATTTTGAGACCTGCTGTATGACATATCTATGTTTTGACTTTCATTCAACGACCAGGAAAAAGACCTGTTCTGATATCGGACTAAATATATTAAATTATTTATTGTTTGTTTGTTTGACTCTAAATGTTCTTTAAACTTTGTGCATCTACTATGTTTATATTGTAATTGACGTGTTCTATGCTCAGCAATATGGAATAAACTATATATTATTATTATTATTATTATTATTTGTTACGTTTTTTTTTTTTTGCTTGTATTTTATCCTTTAATGGTTTATTTTAATTGTCGGAATACGTAATTCGTTTTTGATTAAATTTATGTCGTCTTCCTACTATTACTGCCATCTGGTGTAGAAGTGCTTAAGATTCCTATTACACGCGTTCTGCCTTGCCATAGGTCGGTGTAACGTATACAGGCATTGTCGGGTAGATGGCGTATGTTGTTTCATTTAATTAATTTGTTTTCTTTAGTTATTGTTAATTTCGTTTTTCAAACTTTTTTTCGGCCCAGAGTTATGCAACAAATTATTAATAATTATTTTCCATTTTCCTATGGTTATTTGAACCTGTATTTTTGTCGTACGTTTAAAGTATTAGTTGGCTCGTTCGATCTTTTAGAACAATTGTCGTGCTTGTAGTCTATGATCGGGCTTGACATGTTAGAATCTTCCTCTTTTGATTTTTAACGGTCGTCGAGAAAGGTTAGACACCACAGAGCAGAATCATTTCCCTCAGCTTTACTTGAGAATGATGGAGAATTGAGTTTTATCGTCGGTAATCGCTTACAAAAGCGGATGTTATGGTGCTTCTCAAGTATTATTGGTGAATTTTGGCGTTGTATTTCATTCTTGCGAAGATATTTTCTTCTGGGCTTGGGAATTGTTTAAGCTGCTGTAAGTATAGTTTCCACGTGTCTAATCGATCTTAATTTGTGTGTTTCTATATTCAAATTTAGCTGCTGGTGTTGGGCCTGACATAAACCTCATTTGAGCATTTTTGGTTTGGGGTTAAGACGTGAGAACCACGTGCTTGTAATCTTACGGTGCCAAGGAATTGTTGTTATATCTTGCGGTGAGGGCCTATTTAAGGTGCAGATTATTGGAATACTGTAGCCTTCAAACGCTATTTCTTGAGGTGTCGTTAACCGAGGATAGGAGAGCATATTCCATTGTAACGTGTGGATCCGTAGGAGGTGTCGCGTTGGAAGCTTTGGATGTGACTTTCTTAAGGTATTGTGACTGTGTAAATTTTCTCTGACATTATCCAGAGGGTAGAGTTTAATTGACTCAACAGTTTGGCTAATTTTGTGTCAATATCGTGTAATTTGAACAGTGATTTTCAATTTTCCGGGCTAAATAAATAAATAAGTAACCGTAATTTCCTAATTTAACTTCTTGTGGCCTATGAGCCTTTATGTTTTGAATTAATTTAATTTAACGTAGTATTATTAACAATAGTGACCCCATTTTGGAGGTTACTTTGACATTTTTGGAGACGTTACGTAGCCATTTTAATTTTGGACTTAGAAATTGAACTAAATTTTGGGATGTGTATGGCAGTGTAGCCTCACATCGGTCTTGTGTAAATTCTTAGATGTTATTTAATGCATTTTAGTCAATGATTGTAATTTATTTTTGGTATAACCTCGTAAGAAATTAATAAATTTAATTTAATCACATATTCTTCCTGTAAAGCATAGTTAACTAGCGCTATTTCTTATATAGAATTAGATATCTTACAACTTAGAGTCTGTTCTCTAACGTCGAATAGATTGTCAGATGCCTCTGGTATACAGAGTGTTTATTTTTGGGTGACGTGTTGCATTATACGATCAAACTGTTCGACTTTGGAGGGACTTCTGGCAAGTTGCCTTATAATTGTGTACTTGTAAGAATATTGTTGGTGAATCAATGTTAGATTTAAGTTTATTCTTGTGTTCACCTGTTTCTTTTGAACTTTTAAAATTTTGGTAATGTCACGTCACTGAATTTGAATTGTGGATCACCTTGGGGTGACCATTTAAGTTTTGAACAGTCCTTCAGACTTTTTTTATTTACTGGCAACCGAGTTGCGCTTGTGTTTCACTATCATTGTTTTCTCTTGTTGTAAATATCTCTTGAAATCAAGACTATTAAAATAACCGGATATGTTCATAACTGGAATACACTGTTGAGGTCTAGTTAAATTTCAATAAACTGTTGTTAAGTTGAATGAGTGTGTATTGGTCTTATTTACTTATCACCTGGGGAGTTTTACATTGGACCTGGTCCGGGGTCTGAATATCTGTTGGGCTTAGCATATTATTACGGATAGGCGCCCTGACATCTTAACCTTCGACTTAGTACGGTGTTCGAACTCGCCCTTCTCTGACTGTAGCTGGAGGCAGTGCTGACTCCCATCTTTAACATCGACCCTTGGGGAAGTAAGAGGTAAGACTAGAGTGTTATAAGTTGGTGATTAAATAAATAGACAAGCGTCCTCCTAAAGTATAATAGAAGGTTAATTACCGTGGTGGTGCCTAATTCACTACCTTCTTGGAATTTTGGGTACCGATTTGATTAGGGCCTCGGCCATTTTAATTTAAATACAAGAGGGTAGCAAGAGAGTTTTTGGCGCCCAACGTGGGGCCATAGAAAGGAATTTCGTTTTTAAAAAAAATTCAATCAAGAATTGTAGATTTGGGAATTTCAGAAACCTTTGGGGCATTTTCAGGAATTGGTTAATTTTAGCTTTGGAGACCTTGTCATATTGTATATCCCAGCTTATATCACAGTTACGTCTTACGTTGTATGTGTGATGATGTATGTGTGATGTTTTAATAGTACCGATTGGACTTAGGGAAAATTTTCGGCCTTTTGATATTTTTTGTGGAATAATTTCTTTTCCGTAAGCAATTCATTCCCGTATATTGTATAGTATCGTATTGTTCTCCAAGAATTTTTGATTATCTTATACTGATTTTTGATTTTCCCTCAGTATAGTTATTTCGGGTGTTGCAAGTAATTTGGATAATAGGAGTACAGTAGACACTGGTATATTAGTTATATGCATAGTGTTCACGTGTAGAAGTGGAAGTATTTTGATTTGTGTCAGTCAGTTTAAGATTGAATCTTTGACGTCTTAAATTAAATTCAATAACGTTGCCACATCGTATTTAAATTGTGGGAAGGAATCTATGGCGGAGTGTTCACTTGCCGGGTATTCATTGTAGAATTTTGAAATTCGATTACGTCATAATGGATCTTAAGATAGAAATTAACAGACTGAATAAAGATGAGTTAGAGTACGAGTTAGCGAGATATGGTTCAACGAGTGGAGGTACGGTCGAAGAGTTGCGTCGTTCCTTAAGAGTTATGCAACGTTTTTGTAAGGATCCTGAAACTTTAGTACCTGTGTATCCGTTTACGTTCACTCAAGACGCTGATGCCCTTAAGGCAAAAATTGATGTTATTACGACAACCTTGGCTACTTTTTCGGATACGCGGACTTCATCGGCGTACAAGAAGTTGTCAACTTCTTTGGCTTGTGCTTTCGGTCGTGCGCAACGTAGTAAACCAACAACGGATACAGAAATTGAACAACGTGCACAACTTGTGTCTCAAATTTGTACTCTGGGGGTGCGATTAACCATTAAGGCTAGAGCGGCTCGCAAAAGCACTATGCTTGGACAGAGCACAATTTTAGATTTAACTACCGGAGGACCGTTAGTAAATGTCGAGTCCGAAGAGTCATCTAGTGATGGGGAATCCGAACCTATTATGGCCAATCCGGCATCGCCTTTGAGACCTGTTCCTGTCGCGGCGTGGGGACTTAAATTTTCGGGAAACCCTCGCGAAATGTCTGTGAATGCTTTCATAGAACGTGTGAACGAACTTAAGATCGCGCGTCATTCAACTGACGAAATTTTATTCAATTCCGCTATATATATTTTTACGGGAGATGCCTTGATTTGGTATCGTGCTAATAAAGATTCCTTCTTTAATTGGTCTGATGTATTGGATGGTTTGAGGACTGAATTTTTGGCTCCCGATTATGATGATCGATTATTTGACGAGATTAAGCATCGAACTCAGGGTTCTCTTGAGTCGATTGGCATTTACGTTTCCATGATGAAAAATCTATTCTCACGTCTATGTACTAATGTTCCTGAAGCTACTCAGCTTAAGATTATGCTGAAAAATCTTTTGCCATTTTATCAGACACAGTTTGGTTTAGTTGAAATCACGTCTATCGCCCAACTCTTAAAATGTGGTAAACAACTTGAAGCTCGCAGAATTTCAGTCGAAGCTTATGTTCCTCCTCCTACTCGTGGCAAATCACTTGAGCCAGACCTTGCTTGTGTGTCGGCACCTAAGGTTCCTGTGAAATGTAATGTTATGGAGGCTGGTACTTCTAGGACTTCTTTTCCCTTCAAGTGTTGGAATTGTGGAGTTGTGGGTCATCGTTCGGGTCAATGCTCACGACCTCGTAAGAAACATTGCTTCCGTTGTGGTAAACTAAATGTGACTGTTTCGTCTTGTCCTTCATGTTCGGGAAACGCCCGTCGGACGTCCTAAGTCGTCGTTTGGGACGTCGTTTTGACAATTCGACGAATAGTAGACATAAGTATCAGATAGATTTTATTCTCGCGAACGCTCGTGGTGACGAACGTCCTTATTTAAATGTGTCAATCTTTAATCGGTCATTCTTAGGTCTTCTTGACTCTGGCGCCTCACGCACTATTCTAGGGGGTCCTGGTTGGAATACTTTACGTTCCATGAATATTCCATTGAAGTCTAAAATTACGGTATGTACTGTAGCGAATGGACAGAAGTGTCGATCTTTGGGTGAAATCTCAGTGCCTATGTGTCTTCGTGATCAAATTAGCGTTATAGATATTTTGGTTGTCCCTTCTTTACCGCATACGTTGATCTTGGGCGCGGATTTCTGGAAAATTATGGGTATTGTCCCTGACCTTCGACGTGGTGAATGGGTATTTTCGTCTGAACCTGTTTCGATTAGTACGATAGGAATTGAACATGTCCTTTCTGACGTTCAGCAACAACAATTAGATCAACTCATTAACAATCATTTTTCGAAATCGACTAAAGAATTAGGTTGTACTAATTTAGTGGAACATCGTATTGTTGTGAATGGTCCGCCTATTAAACAAAGATATTACCCTATTTCTCCTGCTATGCAGAAAATCGTCGATAAAGATTTGAATCACATGTTGGAACTGGGTGTTGTTGAAAAGTCTAATAGTCCTTGGTCTTCTCCTATTTTATTGGTTCCGAAGAAAGATAAAACCTATAGATTTTGCATTGACTATAGGAAGCTCAATAAAGTCACGGAACGTGATGCCTACCCTTTGCCGTATGTAACGAATACCTTGGATAAACTTCGTGATGCTAAGTTCTTGACTTCCTTGGACATTAAATCCGCCTATTGGCAAATCCCTATTGAGGAGTCGTCTCGACCTTATACCGCCTTTACTGTCCCTAATCGGGGATTGTTCCAGTGTCGTCGCTTGCCTTTTGGTCTCTCAAATTCTCCTGCCGTCTGGATGCGCTTCATTGATCAGGTTTTAGGTCCTGAATTTGAACCGCATGTCTTCGTCTATTTGGATGATATTATCATTGTTACGTCCACTTTCGAAAAACACTTGGAAATTTTAAGTGAAGTTCTTTCCCGTATAGAGACTGCTGGTCTCACTCTTAATCGTGAGAAATGTTTATTTTGCCGTGAAGAGCTGAAATATTTGGGTTACGTAATTAATAAACAGGGTTTGTTGGTTGATCCTGACAAAGTTAAAGCCATTCTTGAAATTCCGACACCAACTTCAGTATCTGGCGTTAGACGTATTGTTGGTATGGCTTCTTGGTATCGTCGGTTCATAACAAATTTTTCTTCTCTCGTTGGCCCTTTAACAAATTTGTTACGTAAAAATCAACCTTTCCGTTGGGATCAGTCCTGTGACGAGGCATGGTCGAAAATCCGTCAACATTTAATCTCAGCTCCTATTTTGTCTTGTCCTGACTTTAGCAAAGAGTTCACGATACAAACTGACGCCTCTAATTTTGGGTTGGGTGCTATTTTAACTCAAAGTATCGATAATGAGGAAAAGGTAATTTGCTATCTTAGTCGTTCGCTTACTGGTGCGGAAAGGAACTTTTCGACTACCGAGAAAGAGTGCTTAGCAGTTTTGTGGTCGATTGAGAAGTTGCGTCCATACATAGAGGGTTCGCACTTCCGCGTCATTACGGACCATTATTCCTTATGTTGGTTAAGTAAGTTACAATCTCCTAGTGGTCGACTCGCGCGATGGGCTGTACGACTGCAGCAATATGATTTCGACATAATTCATCGTAAAGGTAAGGATCATGTTGTACCTGATGCTCTCTCTCGATCGGTTCCTGTCGTCGATTCTATTTCGATTTCCGTCATATCAACAGATAAGTGGTATCACAGACTACTTAGAGCAGTCAAAACGAATCCGGAGAAATATCCTACATTCCAGATAGCTAATGGCCAACTTTGTAAATTTGTACGTCCTTCTAACAAATATTTTGACAATGAGGATGAGGATTGGAAAATAGTAGTTCCTAAAGAACGTCGTTCTGAGATCATTTCGTCCTGCCATGATGTACCAACTTCTGGTCATCTAGGTATCTTCAAAACTCTTCATCGTCTTTACCAAAAATATTTCTGGCCTGGAATGGTTCATGATGTAATCCGTTATGTACGTCGTTGTCCTACTTGCATCAGAACTAAACCTGAACAACGTAAACCTGCTGGTCGTATGGGAGGTCACTCTCTCATTGACAGACCTTGGGACGTATTGAGTGTGGATATTGTAGGTCCGTTACCGAGAACCAAACGTGGTTTTAGTTATATTCTTGTCGTATCTGACTGTTTCAGTAAGTTTGTTTTAACGTGTGCTTTGCGGAAAGCCTCGACTAATAAGATCGTAGAATTTTTAGAAAATCATGTATTTTTACTTTTTGGAACTCCTCGTAAGGTTATTAGCGATAATGGTGTTCAGTTTCGTTCGAGGGAATATCGTCAATTTTTAGAGAAGTACAAGGTTAGTCCTTCGTATACGTCGTACTACCACCCTCAAGCAAATCCCGTTGAACGCATTAATCGTGTTATTAAGACTATGTTGGTATCGTATGTGTCCGATAGTCATCGTGACTGGGACCTTTTCCTTCCGAAAATATCTTGTGCTATTCGCACGGCAAAACATGAGGTTCTTGGTCATACTCCTTATTTCGTAAACTTTGGCAGAGAAATGTATCTTACTGGTGAACGTAACTTCCATACTCCTGTGGATGACGGAAATGCCGTCGAAACGTGTCAAAGAAGTCCGGAAGATTTTATGTGTCGATCTTCTAATTTTTCGAGACTCTATAGTGACATTAAGAACCGTCTACAGAAAGCATATGAGAAGTCTAAAGTTCGTTACGATCTTAGACATCGTCCTGTTTCCTTCCTGCCTAATCAGTTGGTTTGGCGTAAGAACTTTATTTTGTCCGACGCTGCGAAATTTTATTCTGCGAAGTTAGCAGATAAGTATATTGGTCCTTTCATGATTCATCGCCGTATATCTAATAACTCTTATGAACTTAAGAATTGTGATGGTGATGTACTTCCGGGTACATGGAGTGTTGAACACCTTAAAGCACAACCTAACGATGATTGAACTTTGCAAGTCTTTCGGTTTGCAGGTAGGCCTAACGAATATACCTGTGGGTTTAATGCCTGGGCGTAAAAGGCGTCCCAAAAATTCTCAGTGTCCCCCGTTTCTTTTAACATCTTCAATTTTAGTTGTCGTGGGTTCGACGTATTTCCTTACGCGTTCTGATTTGGGATGGTCTCCCTATGTTTTGTCGATAGCTCACACAGCGACGATTGAATTGGGTGGATTAATTTCGTGTAACTCTGTATGTTACTTTTGAGTACCGTATAACTTACGTTAGTTAAGTTATTTTCGACTTCTGTGTAACTTTTATAGTTACGTATTTCGTACCGATTTTGACTTTTGCACCGATCTCGACTCTACCGTACTGATTTTGACGTTCCGTACCGAATATGACTTCCGTATCGTTTACGATTAAGTATTAACGATTTTATGACTTCGTACCGTATAGCAGTTCTAGAACCTTTACCATTTTGGGATTATGTTACGTATCGTATGGTCTAGAAGTTGCATTTGATAGTTATTCTATCGTGTTGGATATGTCGTACTGACATTCTCTTCCTGATTAGACGTTTATTTGCGAAGTTATAAAGAAGAACGGTCTTTATTTGATAGTTCTCAGCCTTCCAAGGGTCGTGTCCTGGCGACTTTCTTTTGCAGTTGTTATTGTCAAAATGTTACCTCCAGGATTTGATATTGACTTTCGCCTTATGGCTTTATCGCTCGCCTTCAGCGTTTCAGTCGGGACAACGCCGGTCCAGACTTTAAACTTCTTTTGCTATGTCTATTTTGTTTGGCGATCTTCAGTTGTTGTGTTTCCGGAATGTACGTTTGTCGCGTGGACGTGCCGTCCGTGTCTTTTAGTAGTTTCACCATTCTGCGCTGTACCCTATCTTTAAGTACCTCTCCTTATTCCGCTTGTATCCCGTATCTGTAGTAATAAACCCATTTTTAGTTCACCTTTTTTTTTGTTTGTTTTGAGATACCGAGGGCCTCACCCAAAGTTCTCTTTTACCGTCGCGTGTCTGCAGAGTGTCGTTTCGGGGGTTGCCTTTCCCGCATCTTGGTCTATTGGTAGTATCTCTTCCTAATTCCTGTGCCTTCGACCGTCGTAAGGATCACCGCCGGCCGGGCACACCGTAACTTAACCCGTCTACTCCATTTCCTTTTTGATGCTATCAGTGGTACTGGGCTGTCGGTTGGTCAGGTCTCGGGGCGCGTCTGTGCAGAATCTCGACACCCATGTTTTTTTATTTATTCCCCGTTAATTTCCCGTACCCGCTGAATGCCGAAGGACCGCGTGGTGGTTTTGGTCAAGCGTTTGGTGATGCTGCGTTTGCTGTCGGACATGGTCGCGCACATTGGTCTTCCTTTTTGCCTAGTCGTTGTCGATTTTTACTTGGTTCCTTGTATCGTATGTTATATGTTGTGTTACGCACAGTCCAGTTCCTGGTTTCATAACTCTTGGCTTAACGGTAATTTACAAGTAAATAACCTTTTGTGGTAAGGGAGGAATTGTTACGTTTTTTTTTTTTTTGGTTGTATTTTATCCTTTAATGGTTTATTTTAATTGTCGGAATACGTAATTCGTTTTTGATTAAATTTATGTCGTCTTCCTACTATTACTGCCATCTGGTGTAGAAGTGCTTAAGATTCCTATTACACGCGTTCTGCCTTGCCATAGGTCGGTGTAACGTATACAGGCATTGTCGGGTAGATGGCGTATGTTGTTTCATTTAATTAATTTGTTTTCTTTAGTTATTGTTAATTTCTTTTTTCAAACTTTTTTTCGGCCCAGAGTTATGCAACAAATTATTAATAATTATTTTCCATTTTCCTATGGTTATTTGAACCTGTATTTTTGTCGTACGTTTAAAGTATTAGTTGGCTCGTTCGATCTTTTAGAACAATTGTCGTGCTTGTAGTCTATGATCGGGCTTGACATGTTAGAATCTTCCTCTTTTGATTTTTAACGGTCGTCGAGAAAGGTTAGACACCACAGAGCAGAATCATTTCCCTCAGCTTTACTTGAGAATGATGGAGAATTGAGTTTTATCGTCGGTAATCGCTTACAAAAGCGGATGTTATGGTGCTTCTCAAGTATTATTGGTGAATTTTGGCGTTGTATTTCATTCTTGCGAGGATATTTTCTTCTGGGCTTGGGAATTGTTTAAGCTGCTGTAAGTATAGTTTCCACGTGTCTAATCGATCTTAATTTGTGTGTTTCTATATTCAAATTTAGCTGCTGGTGTTGGGCCTGACATAAACCTCATTTGAGCATTTTTGGTTTGGGGTTAAGACGTGAGAACCACGTGCTTGTAATCTTACGGTGCCAAGGAATTGTTGTTATATCCTGCGGTGAGGGCCTATTTAAGGTGCAGATTATTGGAATACTGTAGCCTTCAAACGCTATTTCTTGAGGTGTCGTTAACCGAGGATAGGAGAGCATATTCCATTGTAACGTGTGGATCCGTAGGAGGTGTCGTGTTGGAAGCTTTGGATGTGACTTTCTTAAGGTATTGTGACTGTGTAAATTTTCTCTGACATTATCCAGAGGGTAGAGTTTAATTGACTCAACAGTTTGGCTAATTTTGTGTCAATATCGTGTAATTTGAACAGTGATTTTCAATTTTCCGGGCTAAATAAATAAATAAGTAACCGTAATTTCCTAATTTAACTTCTTGTGGCCTGTGAGCCTTTATGTTTTGAATTAATTTAATTTAACGTAGTATTATTAACAATAGTGACCCCATTTTGGAGGTTACTTTGACATTTTTGGAGACGTTACGTAGCCATTTTAATTTTGGACTTAGAAATTGAACTAAATTTTGGGATGTGTATGGCAGTATAGCCTCACATCGGTCTTGTGTAAATTCTTAGATGTTTTTTAATGCATTTTAGTCAATGATTGTAATTTATTTTTGGTATAACCTCGTAAGAAATTAATAAATTTAATTTAATCACATATTCTTCCTGTAAAGCATAGTTAACTAGCGCTATTTCTTATATAGAATTAGATATCTTACAACTTAGAGTCTGTTCTCTAACGTCGAATAGATTGTCAGATGCCTCTGGTATACAGAGTGTTTATTTTTGGGTGACGTGTTGCATTATACGATCAAACTGTTCGACTTTGGAGGGACTTCTGGCAAGTTGCCTTATAATTGTGTACTTGTAAGAATATTGTTGGTGAATCAATGTTAGATTTAAGTTTATTCTTGTGTTCACCTGTTTCTTTTGAACTTTTAAAATTTTGGTAATGTCACGTCACTGAATTTGAATTGTGGATCACCTTGGGGTGACCATTTAAGTTTTGAACAGTCCTTCAGACTTTTTTTATTTACTGGCAACCGAGTTGCGCTTGTGTTTCACTATCATTGTTTTCTCTTGTTGTAAATATCTCTTGAAATCAAGACTATTAAAATAACCGGATATGTTCATAACTGGAATACACTGTTGAGGTCTAGTTAAATTTCAATAAACTGTTGTTAAGTTGAATGAGTGTGTATTAATAATAATAATAATAATATCGTTTATTGTCCATTTACAGGACAAATAGAAGGAAATACATACAAACAGTGCATTAGAAACAAAAATAATACAGTTAACAGTTAACACAGAAAAATATACAGAAGTAACATATAATGAAACATAATTACATATTCAAAAAAATATATCCTCGTAGTGCAGATCAGCGGCACGACACATCGTAGAGAGGGGGGAGCTCAAGAGAATATTGGTTCTGGGAAAGGGCAAGGAGAAAGTGTTAGTTGAACGGGAGGATAACCTAGGAACGAGGAAACTAATCATGGAAAGTAAGAAGGGACAATCAATCATGCCATGCACCAACTTCCAAATGAAACGGGCTCCATGTATTTCGCGTCGATTGGTCTTATTTACTTATCACCTGGGGAGTTTTACATTGGACCTGGTCCGGGGTCTGAATATCTGTTGGGCTTAGCATATTATTACGGATAGGCGCCCTGACATCTTAACCTTCGACTTAGTACGGTGTTCGAACTCGCCCTTCTCTGACTGTAGCTGGAGGCAGTGCTGACTCCCATCTTTAACATCGACCCTTGGGGAAGTAAGAGGTAAGACTAGAGTGTTATAAGTTGGTGATTAAATAAATAGACAAGCGTCCTCCTAAAGTATAATAGAAGGTTAATTACCGTGGTGGTGCCTAATTCACTACCTTCTTGGAATTTTGGGTACCGATTTGATTAGGGCCTCGGCCATTTTAATTTAAATACAAGAGGGTAGCATATTATTATATCATTATAAGAAAAGACAAACTACTTACTCACGCCAAAATCCCGATAAGAGCTACGCCGTAATGTGCAATTAGGTTCACAAAATTCACATTCCATTCATTAGTACGTGCCGTCGATATATTTACATTTGACATCTCCCGATCGATCGTGTAGACCGCCCGCTTATCGATGTTATCTTCGCTGAAAATGCAGCGAAGAAGGATGTAGGTATAGGCAACCCAGTGTACGCCCGCCTATGAAAGGAAAACTGCTAGCTGTTAATTTTGGAATCAGAAATTAAAATTTTTTCTTGTCATGCGGTAGTTCCGATTAATAAAAACCGTAAATAATTTAACAGTAATTATTTATAAATAAGCTATCGTATGACAATGTATGTATACGTTCCGATTGCATCTCTACATTAATATTAGTAAATAAAGGCAAAACAAAGTCTAAAAAATGAAAATATAATTTAACAGTAGGGTCTTGGAGTCGACTAGATATCTGGTGTGCTGTTGCGTCTTTTTCAGTTAATTGTGCATTTATAAAAAAACAATTTCAATGCGTCATATTGTTCTAAAAATCTCCTTACAACTATTAATAGGGATAACCATCTAGTCTGTGATAGCTGTAGTATTTTTTGTGGTTTCAAAGCTAAAAATTCTTGATATTCAGTAAATTCTGTCTGTCTTTTATAACTAAACTGGAAATAACTATATACAGCTCTCACAAGATCTTCAATAAAAGAAGGCAACTTCTCACAGGCATAATTTGCGCAAAGATTGAAAGAGTGGCAAACGCATTTTATTATAAATAAATTTGGAATATCTGCTTTTAATTTGGTAGACAGTGAATTACGTATGCCCATCATCGCACTTGCACCATCAGCAGCAAAACCTATTACATTTTCTTTGTATTTTATGTTATATTTAGCAAAATATTCTGTAATGCAAGTATATAAAGATTCTGCTGTGCCACTCAGTACCGGTATTAACCCAATAAATAAATCGTTTATATTTATCCCGTCAAACACTCGTGCAACAAGCGCTAAATGTTTGATTGAACCTTTGTCAGTGGATTCATCGACAATTAGTGAGAACTTGTTACATTGCAATAATGCTATAGTTTTGTCAAAACCATAAGAACCGATAACGTTAACCATCCCAGTTGCTTCTGTACGATTATTGCTATACCTTTTCGCGATCTCAGAATCGGTAAACACGGTTTTTATAATCTCCGATAAATGATCTAAAGCATGAAATACAACGTTATGTTCTGCGGCGAAAGCGGCTATTCTGACTTCGGCTACTTTGATTTTTTTTCTAGAGCAATTTGTTGTGTAAAATTTGCCATATCGCTTAAAGATTGCTGTTTAGTTACAGACATTGTTAATTTTATGTGTGTTTTGCCTTGTGAATGCTTTCGAATTTCGGATTTACCACATATAAAGTCCTATTTTACATGCTTTACAATAAGCATAAGTCGGCCCTTTTTGACTACTTTGTAAATATTTCTTAAATTGCGGATCCTGTCCCCAACGGACATTATATTTGTGTATACGATTTTTTCTTTTGTTTTTTGAGAATATGCGGCACTTCTTCAGATGATGAAGGTGATGGAGATTGTGAAATATCTTTCGGAGATGAGGGCCCGGGCTTTGGTGATGACATGCTTTAGTATTTGCAAATGAATATTATTAATTCATTGATTATAAAGTAACATCAAATTCTAAACTATTTACCTTCTTATGTAACTTTGAACTCCCAATAAAATATTTATTATTAATATTCTTATTTATGTATTTACTCTAGCGCGGCTTTCGTATTGTAACACTATGTATTTAGTTAGGATATCTTATATAGCAAAGCTAACACTAGTTCAAGTTCTAATCACTATAGTTAGAACTGTACTGAACTGTACTCAGAGACTAGACAGACATGCAACTACGTTATAAATTTTAATCCGGAATATTGAACTGGTCAACTGTATATTAAAGGTTAAAGCAGATGGCGGAATAGTCGAAAGAGCGGCAATATTTAAACGCACTACTTTAATGTTTTCATAATTACTATTTACTTTTTTTTAATGAAGTAAGTAGAGTGTTATGAATGTACCGCTTTTTTTATTGTTTGTGTTTGGAAATTTATTATTAAGTTAGGTTTTGATTAAGTGAATGTATATTTAATATTTTAGACACGATTATTATTAGAGAAGATACCTACATTTCAAGTTAAATAGAATAGAATGAAACATTATGGTTAAATTGCTTTTTTTTGTATTTGATACTAGTAATTCTAATAAAAGGTTGAAGATATTTTTGAACCATATTACCTCAATTTTTTTAAATTTTAAGATATATTCTTATAGACATTGGAGGGCCTAAATTTATTTAGATAATCAATTGAATTGTGTAAAGTAAAAAAGAATATGTTAGTTATGAGTTACTAGCCCTAGACATATACAGTGAAATCTCCCTTGAACGGACACCAACGGGACCAACTGAAGATGTCCGTTCAGGAGGGGTGTCCGCATAAAAGAAATATGTAGTAGATACAACAAAAATCGTCTTTTAACGAAAAATGAATATATTAAAGAAACTGGGACATTTAAAACGTATATTTATATAAATGTTTTTAAAATAAATAAGAAACTTTAAACTTAAGAAAAAAAAAGTTTATTTCCTTTAGATATACATATACAAAGTATAATATAATACATATGTACGTAGATACATAGATGTAGTATGTAATACAAAATAGTGAAATGAATAGTCATTTTAAGGACGCAAAAATTCATATATTGTTGTTTGTCTTCTCTTTTTCTTTAAAATGGCGTCTTGAAATCGTATTTCTAATTTAGAAAAAAGCTCCAAAGACTCTGTATCTCCGTGATTTTCGACAAAACTTTCGAGCTGCTTGGTCAGGGTAATAGCTTTACCATAATTTTGGATAGCTTCTGTTGGCACTGAAACCTCATCGACATCAGAATCTTCCGAAAGTTCTTTTATTTCAACTGGATTTGCAATTTCTTGTTCTGAATCTGGATCTTCAGCATACAATTCTTCATCTACGTTCAAAAAATCATTAAGGTTTTCATTATCCGTCAATTTCAATAAATTCTTATTTTTGAGGATATCTGAAAGTACACTAAGTGGCAAATCATCTTCTAGGCCAGATGTATCAGCCTCAGTTAACTGGTCTTCACTTTGCATATTTGCATGATTAAATCCTGCTTTGCGGAAGCAATTTTGAACTGTCTCTTTGGTTACTTGGTCCCAAGCGGTTTTTGCCAAATAAATTGCATCCACTGGTGTAATTTTCTTTATTAACTCAAAAGCTGTACCAGCAGTTTCAATGTTTACTAGCAGATGTTTGAGTATTAGACTTCGGTAATAAGTTTCAAAATTCTTTATAATCCCCTGGTCAAGTGGTTGACAAGCTGATGTACAATTAGGGGGTAAAAGTAATATTTTTATATTATTTAAGCGAACGTCTTTCGGATGAGATCCCGCATTGTCTAAAAATAACACGTGTTTCTTTTTTCTTTAGCCATTAGTCATCCAAGCTTTCTTATTGTATTTCCAAGTTACAGGCAGGTTATTTATGTTAATGTTTTTAAAAGCTCTGGGTTTAGCTGCCTTACCAATGATTAGGAGTTTTTCGTTTTCACCCGCCATATTTGCACAATGAAAAATTGTAAACCTCTCTTTGGGATACTTGCCCCCAACACATTTTTCCTTCTTTAATGTGAGCGTTTTGTCGGGTAGAGCCCTAAAATAAAGGCCTGTCTCATCGGCATTATAGATGTCTCTCGTTGAATATCCCTTAATCAAAGGACATTTTTTTAAAAACGATGAAACATCTTCAGCATTAACCGAAGCTCCTTCTCCCGAAATCGCTTTAAAACTTATATTGTGACGGATTCTAAATTTATTGAGCCAACCAGAAGAAGCACTGAATGTAGAATGTCCCAAAGAAGCGGCTATTTCTCTTGCTTTACATAGTATTAGCGGACCTAAAAAAATAATAATTTTTTTGCGTTTTTGTCACGACAAACCTATTGGTAATCTCACTCTTTTTATGTACACATACTTATTTTAGAATTTATGTCAGTCAACATAAGAAGCATAGGATCAAGTTCTACAATAGCACATCAATGTTCTAATTATACTAAAGTGGAGAACATAGCTCAATTTGGGGCAGATAAAACAGGAATACATCCTATGACGTATTTAAGGAATATTATGAAGTATTTAGAAGATATTCCATCTTTAAAACATCAAATGGAGGTAATAAGATCTACGTTGAATAATAGTGCGTTGGAATGGTTTCAGAGAATAGAGGATAACTGTCAAGATATAAATCAATTTGAAATTATGTTCAAGAAAAATTTCTGGAATGAGTCTCATCAGAATAAAGCGAAAATAAGACTATTAACAGCCAAATATAGACATGGTAATTTGACAAGAGAGGCTTATGCTTCTAGGATATATAATCAGTGCAAGTATGTTAGCGATCTTAATGAATACATGATTGCTAGTCAATTGTTAAATCACTTTATTTTTACTGATACACAAGCTATAATTTGCCAGAAGGTGAATGATATGGATTCCTTAATTGAAATATTACGTAGACTAGATGATTTTAATGATGTTAATGCGAATAGTTATTCTTCTTTACCTAGAAACAATTTCAATAATGGTAATCAACGCATAAATAATAATGGTAGGTCAAATTATTTTAATAATACTGATTTTAAAAATGGTAATCAACGAGATCAGAATAATTATAATGGAAATTATAGAAACCAAAATTATAATAGATCATCACCAAACACCTATAATCAGAATACGCAAATACGAGGAGGGTTTAATAATTATAGCAATAGGAATGGTAATAATTATCAATCAGATCCGAGGAATAATAATAATGATAAAAGGTATACACAATATTCTGGAACAGATTATTATACTCAGAATAGACAAACTTATGGTAATAAACCTAAAGAAAATCAGGGAGAAAATAGACAAAGACCTATACATAATATTAGATGGGTAGATAATGATAGAGATAATGCCAGAAATGAAAATGATGAGTTAAAAAAAACGCCGTTTTTGAAGGAGGATGCATATCTAAATTCAAAACCGAGCACGTCACAATCGTAAAAGAAGATATAATTAATCAACCCAATTTTATTACTTTACAAACAATTAAATTTTATCAAAGACCTGAGAGTATATTTAAAAATAATGAAGAAGTATCTATAGTACAAGATTTTGGTTTGCCATTTATTAAAATAGAAATTAAGAATATTGTTTTTACATGTTTAATAGATAGTGGTTCAGAGATTACATTAATACAAGAGAGTAAAGTTAAACAAGTCAAAGGGTATTTAAATAGTGTGGTTAAGATAAAAGGAACTGATATTATTACAGCGAATAGAAAGAAGATGGGAACAATAAAACAATGCTTTTATACAGAAGTGATTATAAGTAAAGAAAGCTATTTTATGCAATTTTATGTCCTGGAAAATTTATTTTATGATTGTATAATTGGTATAGATAATATTAGAAAGTTAGGAATGGTAATGAATTTTGAAGAAGGTAATATTTATATAAAAGAGAATATATGCAAAATAGTAAAAGAATTAAGTGAAGAAGAGAAAAATGTTTATAATGATTATAAGAAGAATATATTAAGTATAGAAATGAATAATTTAATAATTGAAAATGATAATGTACATGATAATATTTATAATGAAGAATGGAATGAGAATTATGATGAAGAGATGGAAGAGGAATGTATAAATGATACGATAAATAATTATGAAGATATTGAAAGAAAAATTAAATTACAGGACATAAAGGATAAAGTTATGGAGCATAAATTAATAGAGATTTTATATAGGAATATATTGTTAATTAATGAAGAAATTGTTTTCGCAAGAAATTATGAACATAAACTAGTGGTTACTGATGATTCACCATTGACTTGTAAAAATTATCCTATACCGTACTACTATCAAGAACAAGTAAATAAGGAGTTGAAACGTTTAGAAGATTCTTGTATTATAGTAAGGTCTAATAGTTATTTTATTAATCCTATAGTTATAGTGAAGAAGAAAGACTCATCTTTACGAATCTGCCTTGACGCTCGTTCATTAAACCTAAGATTACGTTCTGAGCACGAAACACCTCAAAACATAGATGTATTATTGACAAAATGTGGTAATAAAAGTGTTTATAGTAAGTTGGATCTTAAAAATGCATTTTGGCCAATTAATTTAGATGAAGAATCTAGGAAATATTGTGGATTCAGTGTGAATGGTTGTGTATTTTCGTTCCGCGTGGCTCCGTTCGGCGTGAAGACTTCTCCTGCAGCTTTAATCAGATTTTTACATAAAATACTTGATAAGTATGAAGAGTTTGCATTACATTATCTCGATGATATAATAATTTTTTCCAATAGTTATGAAGATCATATCAAACATTTAGATATTATAATTACTACGTTAAGAGAAGAAGGAATGAAATTGAACTTAAAGAAATGTCAATTTTTTAAGAATCAAGTAAATTATTTAGGATATGTTGTGACTGAAAAATGTATACAATTGGATCCACAAAGACTGGATGAAATTAAAAATTTTCCACGTCCTACAAAATTAAAATCTTTACGAGGATTTCTGGGTATGCTGAATTATTACAGGAAATTTGTGCATAATTTCAGTGAAAAAACGTTACCTTTATTACAGTTACTTAAAAAAGGAAACAAATGGAATTGGAATGAGGAATGTGAAGAATGTTTTGTGAAGTTGAAAGAAAATTTTGTGGAAAACCTACATTTAGAACATCCAGATTTCACTTTACCATTTATTGTACGTACAGATGCTTCAAATCATACTATTGCAGCAGAATTGATACAAGTCAAAGATAATCAAGAAGTACCTATCTATTTTATTTCTAGAACGCTTAAACCTTGTGAAAGTCGATATTCAGTTTCAGAACTCGAGATGCTTGCAATTATTTTTTCAATTACTAAATTAAGATACTATTTAATTGCTAAGAGGTTTATCTTAGAGACAGATCATAAGGCATTAGTGAACATTATGAATACACGATTAAATAATAATAGAATTTATAGATGGACTTTGATTATACAGCAATATGATATGGAAGTAAGATATAGGCCTGGTAAAGAAATGATAACAGCAGATGTACTAAGTAGAAAAGATGGAACTAATAAAAGAACTAGTTTGGAAGTGAATTTGGTAATTTTGAATCAATCGGGGATTTTATCTTTGGAATATCTTAAAAACATACAGAAGTTACCTATGTTTGATGATATAAGAAAAATATTGGAAGAATTAGGAGATTTTAAGGAAATGACTATAGAAGAGGTGATAATTATAAAGAAAATTGGTAAAACTGAAGTTTTGCATATTGGGGCACGAAAATGCTGGTTGATATTTAGGGAAGCTTTTTATTGTAAAAATGATGAAAGGATAATAAAAAGTGAAATTAAGAAGTGTCGATTATGTGAATTGGCGAAAGATAAGAACATTACACATCAAAATATAAGTAAAAGCATAATGGTAAATGACAAGTTAGAATTGGTATCTATCGATTTTTTATCTAATATGTTGCCAAGTACAAAAGGATATCGACATGTACTAATTATTTGTGATATTTTTTCTAAATTTGTAAAATTGATACCAACAAGCAAATGCGATACTGAAACTGTATTACAATCGTTACAGGAGTATTTTTTTATGTATGGGAAGCCATTAGCTATATTATCAGATCATGCTACTTATTTTAATAATGACAGATATAAGGAATATTTGTATAATCAAGATATTAAAGCTTATTTTTCCTCGTATAGACATCCTCAAGGAAATCCAACAGAAAGATATGTTAGGGAAACTTTAAAATATTTAAGAATATTGTTAACAGATCAACATAATAGATGGGCGAGATATTTGGGTCAAATTGAGAAGGTAATGAATCACACGCATAGTTCAGTACATGATTTATGTCCAGTAACGGTATTTTTGGGAGAAATGCCAGAAAGACCATGGGATAATCAAGAAACAATCGATTTAAGTGAAAGGTATGAATTGGTGAGGGAAAGATCAAAACGTAAAAAAAAGATATGGGAACAAAAACAAATGGAGAAACAGAAGAAGTTTAAAAGTTACGAAATAGGAGATTTAGTTATTGTGAAGAATTTGAGGGTTACTGATCGAAAGAAAAACATTATGGGGAAGTTGTTAAGGCCCTATATTGGACCATATAAAGTTAATCTAAAGTTAGGAGAAAATACTTATGAATTAATAGAACCAAATACAAATTACATTAGAGGTAGATATCATATATCTATGCTACAAGATTATTATAAAGATATAGACAATAGAAGTGAATGAGTAAAACTGGTACCAGGTACACACTTAAAGTATTATAAATAGGAATTTTGATTAGAATATTAATTTACAGAAATACATTGGGTTGATTAATTGAATGTATATAAGTTTTGAAAATACATAAATATAGTAATATCATTAAGTTATTTGGTTCGTCTTGTGAAAAGTAAATTTAAATAAGGTTTTGTTGTAATGAACTAGAATAATTGAAATTAGGTATAGTAACAGTTGAACGTATTTATGATAATTTAAAAAAAAAAATAGTTTTACATGGAATACTTTTATAAAGGTTGTTTAATAAATATAAATTTATATCGAAGTTGAAATTTATATTTATTAAAAAGGGGCAATTGTTAAAGGTCTATTATTGATTATTATATAAATATTTTTTAGAAAAATATTGTTATTTTTCTAAAAAATATTTATATAATAATTTAATTAGTTATTGAAGAAGTATATGATAATAATATGGACATATGTAATTGAATTAGACGTATAAATTTATTAATTTGTTGTACAGAAATATTTGTTAAGTATGGTACGTTACTTGGTGAACCGACCAGTATATTTTCTGAATGACTATTTTCTTCTTTTCATTAGAATTTACCATATCTGTAAAGAAGAGATTTAAATGCTAATTATTGTACTATAAGAAATATTATTATTTTGTAAAAACTCATTTAAGTGACGTTTAAGGAGGTAAAAGATGATTAAAATTAAATATTGAAAGGTAAATAATTGATATTGAATTAAAAGTACAGTTTAAATATCGTACAACCGGATGGAGAGTAAAATGTCAAAAGTGACATCTGATATATAATTTTACTGAAAGTGTTTCATTTTTGAATATTAAAAGTATGGGAAGGTTTAATTAAAATTCAAAATGTTTTAAAATAATGAAATTTATAAAGTCAGTTAGTATAAAGAAATAGTCGAACAAAAAAAAAAAAAAAATTATATTGTCTGGACAAAGTAAGAAAAGAAATCGATTGGCTGATTGGAAAATTTAAAAAGATCACTAAGGAGATTTGTTGAAACAGTGGATAGAGAGAATTTTTATGATCTTGAAGAGACGCGTGTGTATTAAAAAAATTATCAATTTTATAAATATAAATGGTTAAAATAAATCAGAATTAATTTGTATAGCATATTTATTATGCATACAAGCAAATAAATAGTGAATGAGATTGTAAATAGTGAATTGTAAAGTTTCTAAGAAGAATTTAAGCTGATATAAATTAATATTAATTAAAGAATACTTACGATTGTGAAAATCGTTCATCGATAATAGAAGAATCTATTGCAAAGAAGAGTGTATATCTAGAAGTTACAGAAGTTCCATTTAAATCCAGTATCCAGGAGTTAGTGTTTTATTTCAGTAAGAATAATTTAAATTGAAGCACACCGAGAAGAATTAATTACGAGGTACAGAAGTTCCATTGGACGATCCAATTCCTGAGTTGCGATATTAATTGGAAATCCAGGGTCCATACATTCAGGGAAGGCAGTGGAATTCAAGAGAGTGTTTGTCCTGCAAGTAGTAGCAGTCATAGGCCTATTTTTCGTAGCAGTTGTCAGTATTCCGAAGAGATTGGCTATTTTCTAACTGAAGTATCCAGTAGGATATCTAATTTGTGAAGACCATACAGAATAGGAGAGTTCTAAAATCGAAAGAATTATTATAACGTTATTGGAGACAAGAAGCTTACATGCATTAATTTTAAACAAGGTTGTATGTATTATTGTTTTTTTTTTAAGAAGAACTTTATTGAAGTTTATAAAAGTTCATAATAGCTATGATAGTTAGTTTGTTAATGTTTTAAATAAGGTTGATTCATCTTTAAATATTAACATTTAAATTTCAAATTAACAGAGCCATTGAATTTTAATTTATGAAATTTTCCATACTTAATAAATATTTTCCATGCGTAGAATTATACGAATACATTTTTAACATATTGTATTGGTATACTTAAAGGTATTTTATTAGTATAATAAAATATTTACCTTAGTAACTGTTTAAGAAATTGCATCGACATAGAGACATATTATTATCCTTTAAAACGTCAAGTAAATCTGTTTATAATATTTACGAAATTGGAGTTTATTTTCCTTGCCATATAAATAAGA
Source organism: Amphimallon solstitiale (assembly GCA_963170755.1). Classification (NCBI taxonomy): domain Eukaryota; kingdom Metazoa; phylum Arthropoda; class Insecta; order Coleoptera; family Scarabaeidae; genus Amphimallon; species Amphimallon solstitiale. Next base: position 82,753,407 of record OY720677.1, on the reverse strand, counting down.
CGTTTTTTTTTATATTGATATCCATTACATGTATTAAATTGTATCAGATTTGAATAGTTTCTTTTATTGGAGTTCATTAATAACATCTCATTATATCTATGGAGTTATAACCCATTGACACAGTCGATAACCTTGAAAGAACAAAAGTGACACGTAAAATTATCTAAGAATATTGGAAATTTATAGATTACTTACCCAATTCATATGTAGAAGATAGTGCTTGGATTTATTAATCATATTTCAATAAACGGACCACATTACATGATCTTGAGAGATACTAACCATTATTTAATTATAAATAGTTTCTTAAAATTCAACATCAATGAATATCGAATAATAGAATGTTATACCAACCGTAAATAAGAAATTACTAGAGTTAATGCATGACTGGTGGTATAAACTACAGGGAAATATTTGAAGTTGATTTAGAAGAAAAGTCTCATGTTCTTAGTTATTAAAAGTAAAATTTATTAACATTTATAATTTAAATTTGGAGTTAGCCGGAAGACTTATTTTAAAAGGGATATTAATACAATCATTAGCGGTTGTATTTTATTAATATATATATTGTGGTAGTTCACCAACTTGAATCAGTAATGATATGTGGGAAGTACTAGTGGTAATAAAATATACTGTATATGTTCTTGAAGTGAGTATAAAAAAAATGAAAGTTGGTAATATTTAATAGACCAAACTATAATTAAGTAAATAGATGTGGGAATATTTGATTTATACTTAAAATAATTGTGAGAATATTAAATGGATATATTCCTATGTTTTTTGTGAATCGTGCAAAGTTGGTTGCATATCGGGGTACGTTGAAGTTTTTCTTGCATCGAGTGGTTGGTTGCCTATCAGGTTTCTTTGTTGCATTAATTTTACCCATTTCTGAAAGTAGAATTTTAAATATTACTTGATGTATTTTCATGTGAAATATTATTTTGTAAAAGCTTGTTTAATTAACACTATTGAAAAATAGGGATAATTAGTTTGGATTTTGAATCATAAAGGTTAAAAAATGATGTATAGTTGCGCGCTTAAATTCAAATATGAGAAGTGTCAGATTTTGACATTTTAAATAATAACGTTATAGTATTGAGTATTTGGTTTGCCTAAGTGTGTTAAAGGTTGTAAAAAAATAAGTAAAGAATTAAATTGATAAATTTTTGGAATTACAAAAAGGTATTTTAAATATTCAAGTACAAATAAAATATGTTTTGAATTATCACAATGTGTGTACAAAGATGATTGGATATTAAAAAATTAAGGAATTATTGCCAGGGATATGAGGGATAAATAAAAAAAAAAAAAGATTCTAAATAATTTTAGAAAGCAGTAGATGTATTTTCGGAAAAACGAAGTTTTTCTCCGAAAAATACATAATAAAGTTATCAATTATTGCGTAAAAGTGTAAAAGAAGTGATAAAGATAGAGTGCAGAAGAAAACAGATATTTTTTAGGTGATTTAAATATTTTCAGGAATATTACCATTTATAATCATACAAATATACTTAAAAAAGTTATAAGAAGAAAGGATTTTAGTTACTAATAACGTAATAAATGAAGAGTATTTAAATTTGAGAAGTAAGCGAATAAATACATTATTATAATTTAAAAATAAACTTACCACATTGGTAAATATCCAAGAAGAAAAATCCATATTCGGCTAGAGAATTATTACACAGGAGAGTTGTTCGAGTTCCAGAATTTATACTAGTATTTCAGTCCAGGAATTGAAGAAATCGAGAACTTCAAGTAGGCAGATTATATCCAAGTGTTACAGGCGTGAGAGATTCTGAGGTGTATTAGCATAGCAGGCGAACACAGGTATTCCAGTCCGGTGGAGAAATAATTCGTGGAAAGACAAGTATCAAGGAACAGCACGCAAGCGATCGACGGTTCGAGTTTCCAGGTGATAGCAGATTTGAAGGCATTACAGGATAGCAGTTATTACAGTCCACGTTCCGAGCATTCCAGACAATTAGGCAAAGGAAAGAATATACATCTTTGAAACCAGTAAATATCATCTTCGAGCTAAAAAGAAAATCGTTTGGATTACAAGAAAGAATACCAGTTTTATATTTATGACAGGTCGTATAATTATTTGGAATAATCTGAATTTAACAGTTTCGAATATAGTAAAAGTATATCAGAATTTAAAAAACTTTTAAATAACCGTACATTATAACGTTGTTAATAATTAAGAACAGATATTTTGTATTCTCTTTTCACAATATAAATTTGTGACTGAATTTAAAAATTTTAGAAATCAAAGAATCTGATTGGCAAACTAAAACTAAATAAGTTAGGTGGGAAATTGATTTTCAAACAAGAACTATACAGTATTTTTAAAATAGTATAATAAATATACTTACTTGCTTACATTTCGGTTCACGAAAGGTATAATTTCGTGCTTTAATAAATTTTCTTAAGAGTTTTTTTTAAACAAGCTTGATACTTCCATGTATGTTTTGTTGGGGATTGTGTTGGGAACTACCATTTGATTTATAATTTGCTTGGTTTATTAAACAAATAAGTTTTGATATATTTGTTTTTATTTGGTATGTGAAGAAGGTTCTTGAATTAAATTGATGAAACAGATATGACGCTTAGAACCTTAACCTATAAATAGAAAAACAACTGTCAGTGATTATTTTTATTATTTGAATAGTATGCTAATACATACCTTGATATTGAGTTTAGAGTAAGTATTATTTGAAGATAGATTTGAAACACATATAATAATTCACTTGAGAATTACTGTTTTGTAAAATTTGATTTATAAAATAAAGAAATATAAGACGTAAATATCCGACGATATATACGGGTATTGAAGAAATTACATATAGGCAACTGTTTGACTTTGATGAATCAAGTGAAGTTAGCAACATATAAAAATAATTAGTTTAAATATTTTAAACAAGAACTGAGTTAGTGAGGGCATAAATAAAATAAAAATATCTGAGAGAATTAAAAAAAAAATAGATATAAAGATTACATAGAAGATTTCAAATTTTATTATTGACGGTAAAAAAATACAGGATTTAAATACATAGTAGAAATAAAGATTATTGAATTTTACCTGAGTGTAATTGTATCTTTTATTAATAAAAGGTATTGTTACAATATATATATATATATATACCGTTTGACTGAAATAAAAGTAGATATAGGGAAATACAAACACGCACACATGTGCATGCAAACATGAAATGGAGGGGTACGATAGTAGGGGAGTACAGATGAGTTCATATCGGGACACCGGGGTACCCAGGCTTTAGTGCAAAACGTTTAAAGTTAGTATGTAGACGTTTGCTTTAAGGAATTGCTACGCTCTTTACGGCTTTTGTATAATATTTTGGTAACTGATGTATAATGTATTAACATTGAACTGAAACAAAACTATAAAATTTGTAACTAAAATAAAATTCTTATAAAAAATTAAATAAAATTCTCACATTTAAAACGAAACAAAGTATTAAATGAACTATACAAAATTTAATGTTGAAGATGTTCAAATGTCTGTCCCTCTTGCATCAAGCAGTACCCTAAACGATTATAAAACCCATTTCGTACATTCGATAGCATTTCAGGAGTAATCATTTGTATGGCGTTAAGAATTTGTTCTCTTAAGCCATCCAAATCAATCGCTCTATTTCCTTCAGCGGTATTAATATTTGCGAGATTGCTCAGATACAATGTATGTACGTTCACGCTCTAAAGTTACGGAACGAATGTGTTGTCCCCGCTCTCGATCTCCCCACTATCTCCCCACAGCACCGGTCTTATACATAGGTACATGTTTATGTGTGTATTTGAAGATGCATATTAACTTTTAACTACGACAATCTGTATATATATATATATATATATATATATATATAGTTTTCTCTGAAGAATTCCTTCTTCTTCTTTCTTAGCCGGTTTTTTATAATAATGGTTGTATTTTCTTCCTGGTTTTTTCGGCTTGGATTGCGGAATTATGTTAGGTTAAAATAAAAAACATTCTTACGTTTCGACCCTATTTATAAGGTCTTCCTCTTGACCTACATAAATTTCTGAGGAAGACCTTATAAATAGGGTCGAAACGTAAGAATGTTTTTTCTTTTAACCTAACATAATTCCGCAATCCAAGCCGAAAAAACCAGGAAGAAAATACAACCATTATATATATATATATATATATATGTTCTCTTTCAGGTTTCCGCGGGTAGTAGTATGTGTTGTCACTGGATTCCGGGTTTTCTTCCGCGTTTCCACTGCTTGGTCTTTGGAAAGACCGATGCTGGTTTCTTGACGACGTTTCGGCAAAATCACACTTGCCATCTTCAGGTCTGCGATAACTGTCTGCTTCTGCTTCTTGTTATTCGTAAACAGTTTACGAATAACAAGAAGCAGAAGCAGACAGTTATCGCAGACCTGAAGATGGCAAGTGTGATTTTGCCGAAACGTCGTCAAGAAACCAGCATCGGTCTTTCCAAAGACCAAGCAGTGGAAACGCGGAAGAAAACCCGGAATCCAGTGACAACATATATATATATATATATATATATATATATATATTAAAATGCGTATTTTTAATTATAAGTCAGCCATGTATGTGAGGTAATTTAAAAATGCCTAAAATGATGCTTCTGCCTTATATAATCTTGCCTTATTCCATGCCCTGTCGGTATTATATATTCTTTGTTTACAAGAATTCGCCTTTTGATTTGATATCATTTTCAATAGAATTCTGTGGCTTATGTCTGTCTAAACTTTAAATTAAAACTGTCCATTTGTAATGGATATTTGTGCTTTATTAGCTTGGTTGATTCATATTATAAATTCTATGTTATCAGTAATTGTGCTTTAAACTAAACCTATTTTAATCATTAAACTATTCTTATTCAGAATGCTAAGATACTTCAAGTAATTATTTTTAATTTTAACGTATTTACATATTATGTCAGTTGGGGTTCCTGACCTGTTTCATATAGGGGTAAATTTACATTTGGGGCAGTATATTAAATTTTAACTGTAATTCTAGACTTATAGAGTTTCACTCGATCAATATTAAGAGTTTTTAAATTATGATTTTGGGGAATTTTAAAAATATCCTTCATTATACGAGGGTTGTTTGTTATGTATTCCCAATGTACGACTGGTTGCGTTTTATATGGCAAGCATTGTATACAGAGGTAGTTATACGATTATTGAGTGGTATTGAGGAGGCTCAAGACCACCTCAACATATATATATACATATTATATTATTATATAATAATATATACTATATTTTTAAAATAAAAAATACTACATACACTACATATTTAATAATTAGAAGTATAAAAATCTTAACATAACAAAAAAGAGGAATAAACGTGATTGTACAATTTATATATATTAAATAACAATATTGCAATATGTCACAAACATTTACAAAAATTAAGTTACAAATGCTTCATTTTTTCTAATTTTCTTTTACTTGATCTGGAATCTTTTCTCAGAACCTGTTGAATATTGTTCATTCTCTTACACCACCAGGGTATACCTACATAACATACCCCTTTAATAATGGATTGGGTAACCATTTCTTTATGAAGTGAACATTGTAGCCATGAAAAATCTATATTCTGAGTAATACATTCAGTACATGTCTTTCTTACTTCGCAATAATCGTTAAGCTGAGGAAGAATGTTTTCTAATTGAGTAACTGCATGTCCAACCACCACCACTAAATTTTCTGATGGATACATCAACTTCTTTTGTTTGTCACTAAACTCTTTATATGAAATAAAAACATTATGCGGATCATCTGGCGGAGAACTTAGTAGTTGTTGGCAGGTAGAACAATTTATCTCCTTCATTATAAAAATAAGACCCCCAACGTAAGCAACAGACAATATTTCCGTTTTCCCTACAGATACTGCTGCAGCTATAGTTTTTGCAATTTTGTTTGACTTATTTCCAAATGCAGCTTGCTTCTTCATGTTTTGCAACACCATCTTCTTCACTTAGCCCACTAATCTCATCAAAACTAATAAATGAAGTTAGATTACTTAGCAATACATTACCCTCTTCTTCACAATTTATTCCTGATAAAGCCTTATTCGTTAATCCATTTAAAGTTTGTGTCTTTAAACTAGCAATAAATTGATTGGTAGTAGGATTGTCATTACATCCACATCCGCTTCTTATTGCACCAAACAAATTTTCTAATGAGTCTTGATTTAAGGATCTGGGCCGTAAACTTGAAAGGCCATTTGTTTTTAGGCGGTTCCATATTCCTGCAATAGCCCTTAAAGAAATCATCCAACCAGTTTGTGATGGGGGGTTTTCAGTTATAGTTGTTAGTTACCAGTTACCAGTTGGAGGAGTTATAGCACTTCCATTAAAACTGTCAAAGAGTTCGTCTACCTGCTGAACAAATGTTGCTGTAGCCCAGGGGTGGCCAACAGTGTCTGCCCCCGGGCCGGATTGGAAAGAAAACTTTTTTCACGGGCCGGACGAAATATTAAAATTAAATAATGTAAAATGTAAAATATTTAAAAAAAGCAGAAACGATTCGTTTAATTAAGCAAACAAAATTTTATTATGAATTTGTTTATGAATAAATGTAAGTAATTTAGTATAACAAATTAACATAATAATTAATGTGACTTGTTGAGGCGCTTTGCATCGCCTACTATTTGCTTAATATCTGGCTCTATACTTGTAGTAGCTTTTCTTAACACAGCTTCCAAATGTGAATCATTCAATCTTGATCTTGTATTTTTATTTAGATTCATTAACGAAAAAGTTTGTTCACAAATATAAGTTGAACTGAAGATTACTAAATGTATCTTTGCAAGTTGTTATAAATTTCCGTAAGTTCCATCATTCAATTGCTTATAAAAATTGCACAAATTTTCTTGCTCTTCTCGATATTTCTCATGTAATAATAATTCATCACATTGTAAATTAATTATTTCTAATTGTATATCAACAGGAACGTCATCTACATGTACAGTAAATGGATTTCGGATAATAGATAAATTTTTATCAATTTTCTTGAAGCAATCGAATCGCTGCTCGAAATCTGTCATTAGTGCAAGGATATTGTTATTAAATTCCTTAAAATCCTTTTCTCTTGAAATATTTAAAGATACGGCCTTTAACGTTGGAAAATGATCAAATTTGCATTCAGCCAGATTTCAAGAAAAAAGACTAAGCTTCATTTCAAAAGATTTTAACTTTTGTATTAAATCATGAGCATACAAATTTTTTCCCTGTAAACATACGTTAAATTCGTTAAAATGTGTGAGAATATCCAAAGAAAATGCTAAATCACAAATCCAATTTGGTTCTGATAATTCAGGAAAATCCTCATTTTCTTTAAGCGTTAAAAATATTTTTATTTCTTCTTGAAGATCCCACACACGTCTTAACACTTTTCCCAAGCTTAACCAACGGATTTTGTTGTGATATGGTACATCTAAATAACTGGTATTTAGTTCTTCAAGGAGTCCAATAAATTGCCTGTGTTTTAACCCTTTTGATCGAAGGAAATTCACTAATTTCATAACTACGTTTGTAACATGATCGATTTTTAAAATGCTTTTGCATAATGCGTGTTTATGAATGATGCAGTGTATGGGAATAATTTTATGATTTGGATCAATTTCAGAAATTTTATCTTCAATTCGTTTTATGAGACCAATTTTTTTTCTAACCATATTTGGTGCTCCATCTGTTGTTACATTCACTAATTTTTTCCAGTCAATATTGTATTTCAAAACACATTTCTCGACCTCTCGGAAAAGATCTTCTCCTTTTGTTGTGTCTTTCATAGGAACAATTGACAAAAGTTCTTCTGAAACTTGAAAAAAAACTGAGCAGTATCCTTTACATCGCAACTATCATCAAGAGCTATTGCATAAAAATGGGCCGATTCTAAATTATTCAGTAACTGTTCATTTAAATGAACATTCATATCTTCTATTCTTCTGGCAATAGTTTGCCGAGACAGGCTTATATTTTCAAATTTATGTTTAACTTCTGGACACAATACATCACAAACATCCAACATGCACTTTTTTACAAATTCTCCTTCAGCAAAAGGTTTTCCGCATTGAGCAATCCGTTTTGCTACTAGTAAACTTGCTTCAGTAGCAGATTCTTGTAATCGATTTTGCTGTGTAAATATATTTTGCCGCCGGGTCAATTTTTCTACCAGATCTACAGCTTGTTTTTTTCGGCTTTCTTCATTTAAATGTTGTGCGTAACTTTCATGTTTCGTTTCAAAATGTCTTCTCAAGTTATATTCTTTTAAAACGGCTACACCCGAATTGCAAATAAGACAAACCGCCTTATTATTGTACATAGTAAAAAAATATTTCCACTTCCATTCATCATTAAATATACGGCATTCAAGATCAATTTTTTGTTTTCTGAAAGCCATCCCTAGCGTGAAAAAGTTTTTTTAATTTAAAATATTACTTTAATGAAATTATAATTACATACCGTATAAATATCCAAACTGTATCGTAATCAATCGAAATAATATTTAATTTATAGAATGAACTTGAAGGAGTTATATAGCAAATAAAATAATTATTTCGTTTTACAAACAGGATGTACACGTTTTCAGTCATCAACCGCAACTATTGTCTATGCTACAATGACTGGCGACTTCCGCCTAAACGAGTGGGGGTTTCAAGGTGGAATTTCTATGCCGCGGCCACAGCCGCCACTCGTAGTCAATGAGCCAGCAATTTGTGCTCAGGCCGCTATAGAGGCCGTCGCCGCTGAACGTCGACACATCGGCTAACATCGCCGTCAAACAGTTCATATCGAGTATAGAGATAAAGAAGTATCGCGAATCCATTCGACCAATTATTGAAATGAGCTTTATTTCGTAAGCAAATTTACAGTTTTAAAATATTATTTGGAAGCCAGAGATACAATAAAAACATTACATGTAATAAAAAAGAAATCAGCCAATTATTGGAAGATAAATAGCTAATATTGAAAAATTAATCGCGGGCCGGATAAATTCATTACGCGGGCCGGATCCGGCCCGCGGGCCGTATGTTGGCCATGCCTGCTGTAGCCAATACTATTTGTTCTAGTTCACCTAAAAAATAACAAATATAAAAATTTATTTGTCTAACATTTTTTTATATAATTTTACCTCTACTTAAAAGAGTATAGAGAAAAGCAGCTACTGTCCTACTCATGAGCTGAGCTGCAATATTCACCTTCATTGCAAATTTCAACACTGGTGCTAAGTAGGTTTCTCTTATTTTAAACATAGCCCTGAATACTAGAGGAGTATTTTTATCAATTTCATATGCATTAACGATATCAGAAAATTTAGCTGTCATAATTTTTTCTTGTTCTCCTACGGAAACTGGTAGTTCTACAATATGTTTACGAAATAATGCCACTGGGCACTTTAATAAATGCGGTGGGTCAAACACAGTGTAGATTTTGTCACCTTCATATTGTATAAATGGTGATTCAACTGAAGCTTTCATGTCTTTTAATGCCTTCACATTATACACACCCATATCGCAAACTGTAGATAGATTTGCACCATATTCATTTGTTTGGTTGACAATCTTATCTATTATTTGATCAGTCCACAAACAATTCAATACTTCGTAGGGTGTGGGTAAATGATCAAAGTGCAATTTTACTCCAGAAGAAGAAGTGTCAAATCCATAATCGGGAACATGTTTCATTGTTTCTCTCCATTCCTCATTGTCACTATTAGTCTGACTTTCAGAGTCGTTCGTCTGCTCACCGCTTTGTGGAGAATTGGCCACATCACGTTGGTTTTCGCTTTCGCGATTGTCGTCAGAATCACTTGTTTGTTGGTTGTCATTGTCAGACTCACTGTCGAGATCGTCTTGAACACATAATGATAATTCATTACTGGAACTGGCGATTGGCAATTCATCGTCATTGTCCCAACCATCATCGGATTCGCCTGATAAGCCACTTGGAGTTGAAACTTCGTCAAAAAGTCGTAACAGACGTTCCTCTTCTTTCTTGTCCATTTTGTGACTGTAGTGGACAGTAAACGCCGCTAACAATGCAAGCACTGGCACTTTGTAACCGCAACTGCAGACAGATGGTTTTTAATGGCGGGGGAACATGGGACTTGCGCAGAGACATTGGGGGTCTCCTCAGGACAGTACCTCGTAAATAAACGGGTACACAGGGACAGTAAAACGTATACAGCATTAAGGGTGCGTTTCAATCCTGCCAAATCCATTTCGGTTCGTATCTAAGATTTTAGCGTTTCTTAAGTACTACTAGTAATAATTGGATGGCGCCACAATGTTAATTCTAACAAACTATACTAATTCTGAAGGAAAGATCTAAAACATTTCAAGGTCATTTTACCTGCTCATTGAATTTCTACCTACAAACGTAGACTTTCTTTGCAATTTGATTTTATACGTATGAATCTAATCGATACTTGTCAACTTTCATGCTGAAGGGAGAAAGACGCGCGAACTTTAAGCATTCATTTGAATTTATTTGTAAAAATTTAAAATTACGTTTCTTTTATTTATAAATTAAGTTATTCTTAAACATATTCGCTAAAGGTAGGTGATACTTATCCATTCGACTTTCTTATTTCATATATATTTATATTTTGTAATTTATATTAATACAATGTTGTTCTCTTATTTTGGAAATAAACTAATATTATTATTATATAAAACTACACAATAAATAAACAGCAGTGTCTTTGTGTTATGCAAAATAAAACATTTTCTGTTACTTGACGCATTTAGTACGTAGCCTGCATCTTTGTTGATCATGTCTAATAATAATAATAATAATAATATGCAAAACTGAAATATAGTCATATTATTGTCTTCATAACGTACCTATTAGTTCAACATTTCTAATAAATATGTTTCACATGCTAAAAATACATGTAAAGTTAGTATTTGCAAATCCTAAGTGCCAGTTTGACAGTTGATCAGTTTTTTTCATGTTTTTATTTTATTTCTATTTTGTAATTTGGCTCCTGGACAGTTTGCAGAATGGATTTTTTTTGTGAGATTACTAAGTTCGAATAAGAGAAATTCTATATACATATTTTAAGGCAAATTTGGTCATAGGTACGTTGTTACTTTATATTATAACTTTTCAATTCAAATATCGCGCCAAAACGGTACCATTTTTAACTGAATGTATTGGTTCCTATGTAAGTAAATTTAACAAGGAATTATAAGTATGCGATATCTTTATATTTTATAACATAACCTAGCCATAATTTGTGAAGCTGTGAACATTCTCTTATTATATTTTACTGTGTTATTATACACTATCTGTACGTTTAAGTACGTCACGAACATATTAGATAAGGCACTTTCTAACCAAACCGTGAAAATCGCCACCCAAACAGCTTCAAGTATTTTTACAATAAAGATGATAAAAACAGTTTTAAATATGGACAAAGATTTAACTCTACAAACACCAAAAATGTAAAGAACAGTAACTGTAATAAAAATCTTCAAAACTAAGTAAGGTAAAGGTATTATTTTAATGTTAATATATTATAAATAATGAGGCTATTATAAAGATTATTGTTATTAATCGAAACTAGAAAATCGGCGAACTGACCTCCGGAAGAAAGAGTGGGCAGGCATATGTGATTTGAACTAGAGATGCGCACCATATATTGTTTTGTAAATAAGTATCAATGTTTTCTTTTCGATAATCGTGATTGAAATCGATATTTTTTTATTTAATAATATTGACTGTTATCGATTTTTTTATTCGATAATATCGTTTAATCAAAAATGCCATTTTACTTATATCCTGGTAAACAATCTTTGAAATTTCACACATTTATTTCACATTAATATACAAAAGAAACTGTTCATATTATACAGAATACAATAGAATATATTTTTAAGAAAGAAGTTGGAAATTTGAAAAATGCCTACTGGGATGTTTGCTGTTTCGTAGAAATTATAATCGGAAAGCGGCAGCGGAATATTGCATTTCATAGACTTGACATCTCGTATAGTTCGCCGAATCGCCTTCATGGGGTGTTATCTTTCTCACAATTACTATTTCCTCAAAATTGTAAAGAAGATATGTTTTAAGATGTTTATTTTTTATTTGTATTTATGTATGTGTTTTATACCACTAGAATTATATATTTGAGTTTTGGATTATCTTATACGTTATAGATACAAATTTATATTTTGTTTGTCTTTTTATTGGATTTTTTTTATTTTTTTGAGTAAATATATATTTTGAGTTAAAGATTTTATTATTTGTTACTAAATGGCTTGAAAAGCCACAGCAAAGAACTTTTAATATAAACATGATAAAAATGTCGATATCAAGGTATATCGATGTTTTTCATTCAATATTTGTTTAAAATCGATTTTGAATTTTTGATACATTATTCGATTCTAATATCGATATTTTTGAAACGTTGCGGATTGGAATTTTTTTATTTGCTAATTTCTATATAGTTTGAACTATAAAATTTGATGAATATGTCAAAAATACTATAGACATGGTGTGCAGTTTCTATTTAAAAAATAAACGATTTCAAAGTTCTGAAAACTGCTAACAAATAAAATGTACCTATATTTACATTTTAAGTAATTAGCAACAACCTTAACAAATTTTGAAGAAAAATGTAAAACGTTCTTAGCCGACAATTTCTTTGCTAACTTCGTAAATATAAAACAGTTATTAGGCTTTTCTCGGCGTAAACAGTCCCAGTTTAATTGATTTACATAATTCATCTCATTAGTAAAAGCATAGGCATCTTTCAATTAAGGATAACAGAAAACTCCATATTTTAAAATATTGCAATTTCATTAAACTCGCAAATTAAACTATGTACATAGTTACTTTTTGGTTTTGTGGTGCCAACCAGTGATGCCAACTGTTGATTGTCTATTACGTACTTTCAAATAACTCGTAACATACTAAATTTTATAATTAGTAACCGCAAAAATTGTTGTTAATTATAATTTTAGATTATAATGAATAATTAAAGTATCGCATACCACACAACTAGCCTCTAAATAATTGCAAGATAATATCGCCATCTATATTATATGTGCTACACTGTTAGGCGACGTAAATGTAACAGATATCTGTAATGTATGTAAAGATCCACCAAAAATGTAAACAAATTTTATTTCATGGATCACTTAAAAAATTACACATGTATTTAGCTATTGTTACTATTTTTACCTTCCAAATATAAATACCGAGTGTACTTGCTATATTACATATAAATTTACCGTGTTATTTTTAAATGTAGCCATTTTTTCTAGTACTTGCAAAACCACTAACTTCCCATTTTATTTACGGCTTATATATTAACTTAATTTAAAAAAAAATACGAGCGTTCACTTCGTTTAACCTTTATCTTCATGCTTAATGCATAAAATTTACATGTTTTGATATTTTACGCCCGTAAAAATGGAAATAAAAATGGTATTTTTTGGGTACATTTCTCTCCCGCCAAAACCTTATCAAACGCAGCCTTAAGAATACATTGCCAAGCGTCTGTTGTAGCAGACGCGTCGTATGGTGGTCCCTCAACTGCGTCTGCAATTGCAGACACGTCCCGCAAGGTATGTCTGCAATGACAGACACGTCCGTGAATGTGTTAAATCTGTATTGCTTAAATCTGCTAATGCTTTAATATCACGTGCTCTTTTCCGACAAAGTGTTTTCAGCTTCCTTATATAATCCTCTTTGTGAGAAATAACTTTCATTAATTTCTTCTTTCGAGGGCTGGAATTTTTTCCGGAAATGATTTCTAATTCTTTAAATACTGACCTTTTTTGTGGTATGGACTGGGATGTACTGGGTTCAGGATCAGTATTAGTGGTTGCATCTACAAAAATATCAAATATATAATCAAACGTGACTAACTTTCTTAAAAATAATGGCATAGGCAAAACAGTGACAAATTAAAATACATGCAATAATCGTATAAAATACAAAAATTCTACCAAAAATACAAAAGATATGTTGCAAGTTAAGAAAGCAATAATTGAGAAACTAATACACTACTAGTGACCAACCATTATTTAATGTTCATATACTTACATATGCCAATAATACCCTTTGTATTCATCCCTCAATATTAAGGTGACCAACTAATTTTTGTTCAAAAAGAGTACACTTTGCAAGTATTTCATAGGTGAAAAAAAAAGAAGAAAAAACGATAAAAACTTTATTTTCTTTTAAAAACATATTTTTCTTCGGAGTGGATTTTTTTGCTAAATGAGGATGTTCGTCTAAAAATGTAGCCACATCCGAACAACTTTCATTTTGCATATTAAATTTGACTGTTAAGACGGCAGATATTGTTTTTACAGAAAGTTGTGACTTCTCACTGCTCCAATAATCATTCCCTAGTGAAAATACCCTTTCAACAGCAGCATTAGCGCCTGGACAACAAATTTCTATTAAAACTTTTAAATTTTCATGTGGGATATGTTCTACTCTAAAATGCCGAAAGATTTCTACCCATCTTTTGTCAAGTTCTATTTTCTCATCGTTCCATTTCTTCAATTTTTCTTCATTTAAATATAAATTTACTCTTCGAATTTCTTCAAAGAGAAAATTGTCATTAATAACAATATCTTTTACTTCCTTCATTACAAATTCGAGTGCTGAAGAAACTTCTTTCCATTCAATTTTACTATTTAGAAGGGTCCATTTGAAACAATTTAATGCTCTAAAGTTCACTATCCATTCTTCGATATATTCATAGCAAATTTTATAAAAAATTTTAACTTCTTTTAAAAATTCATTTTTTATTCCGGGATTGGAATCTTCCAAAACGGTCAGTTTATTCTTTAGAATTAGTGGTAAAAATCCATCATTAAATCTTGATTTACATTGCAGTATGAAATCGTTTAATATAATACAAACTTCTGCTGCTGAAATTTTATCTCCTTCAATTTGTAGAGTAATTTTATGAAACAACGACGCCTGACTGTGAATAAAATAAAGCATAGGTTCTGACATATCGTTTTGAAAGAATTTCTCCAAAATTGTAGGACATTTGTCAAGGCTTAAAAAATATGAACGTAGTGGATCATATAACTGCAAAACGCGTTCTAATGCTGGAGTTAAAGCAAGCCATCTGACTTTGGAATAACCAAGCAGTTTTTTTGTATTGAACACCAGCCTCTTCACAAAATTCTTTCAAACTTGCTACCCGTACTGTAAACCGATTGAAATATAAATATATATTTGTAATAATTACTTCCACATCTATTGCCATTGAACTTGATGCTGTATTGATGGCATTTGATATAATGTGAGCATTACAACCAATTCCCAAAATATTTCGTTTCCATTATTGACACCTTTACGGGTGCGTCCTCCAAAATTAGTATTTGTGTTATCAGCCGAGAGCGCCAAAATTTTCTTATTCAAATTGTTGTCTGTTATAACTCGAAATAAGTGATTAGACAAAATGTCTGATGTTTCCCCTTCGATTGATTCCAAATTTAAAATCTTAATTTGAATACCGTTCTTAATATCGAAATACCTTACTAAAATTGAATAAAGTTTTATTTCATTGTGATTCGATGCGTCTGATAGAATAGATATATATGATACAGAATCCAGATTTTCTGATAGCATTTTCTTGCAGTATTCATTAAATACGCTGGTTACGATAGACTCACATTTTGTTCGCGCACAAGAAAATTTTTCGTCACAAATTTTTTTTAATAATCTAGTAGTGCAGTCCATGCTGCGAAAACTTTGATTATGGATTATTGTGTGAAAAGCGAAAGTACCCTCCATAACTGCCAATTTTTTTTCATTAGTTCCAAAAGTATTCCCTTTAAAAAATGTTGTCAGTTTGGATGTTGACCCTGCTGTGTCATGAGACGTTTTATGTACTTTAGTTTCAATGCGTGCCGTTATTGCACTACGTCCATGAATTGCAATTGAAAATTCCCTATTGCAGATTGTGCATTTAACCAAGGAGTCATCATTTCGATTTTTAACTACAATGAACGGAAACTCTTTTTTTAAATTTTCGTTTAAACGATTTTTCCTTCTTTTGTTATCGCTCATATTTGAATTAATAATCTAAAAATTATATTAGTAATATATTTTTTATTTTGATTTTAAATAAATATTATAATCTGATATTATTTAAGTAAAATGAAAATGAAACTATAATATTAATACTTACATGCAACTTCACCTTCACTAGATAAATAAAATAAAATTTTATTTTGTACACCTCAAATCTTGTTAATTTGAACAAAAAGTACGAAATTGTTGGTTTTCTCTAACCTCAAATTAATTAAACAGAAAGGGAATTCCCATAAAATTTTGCCGTACATACTACGCATGCGTCAAGAATGTCAAGCATGCCGTACATACTGCACATCAAAGATCAGCCTGGGGATTACGTACACAAATATTGGAGAGACAGATATATCCATCTCTTTTCACAAATGTAATTTTGACGTTGTTAGAAAAAGAGATCTGTAGTATCTATCTATCTCTCCAGGTACATAATACGGCCTCTCAATTGTGCCGGAAACGGCAGTCATATGTGCGCGCGAAATTCAAATCACTGTCAAACTCGTGTCTGGTGTTTGCCCTGTCCTCTGACGTGCCGGAAACGGCAAGCAATATGCGCGCGTGAAATTCAAATCACTGTCAAAATAATTTTAAATATTTAGTTAAAAAATTGAAATAAAATAATCTAAAAAGATATTTTAGAAATACAAATGAGTATAAAATTATACAAATGAGTACTTTCAGAGTACAGGATTTGAAAAGAGTACGGTTTGCGAAAAAAGAGTACAGAACTCAGTAAATGAGTATAGTTGGTCACCTTATTCAGCAAGCGAAAAATTCATGGTTGACAGTTCACCATTGGTAGATTTCACCTTAAATAATTGGTGCATTAAAAAACAGGCGTGAACTTTCGGATGTCGAAAACTCGAAAATGTAAAAGATAAAGAGATCTATATTAGCACGAATAAAGAAAGGTAGATAGATCGATCCTGTATCGTATCGTTGTTCGATGCAGCTGATTTTGAGTACACCAAATATAGCATGGCGATTTAGCGTATGCGTTCTGTGGACAATTTACGAGAGTTTCGTATCTGTACTGTATAGATTCAAAGATAGAGAATAAAGATACGACGCTTCGATCGGAACCTTTGATCTCTTACGGCCGATTTCATAATAAATTTAAAGTCAACTTTAACTTTAAAGTTGACTTTAACGACAACAGTCAGTTTCATAATCAGTTTCATAATGAAATTTTAAATCCTAAAGTCGACAAAAGTGGCTTTAAAAATAAAGATCTCCGGGCGGGCTTTTAACGTGATTAAAGCCAGCTTTAGTTAAAAATTAACCTATATGTTTGTCATAATTAATTTCAACGTGTGATTTGATTTCAATTCTTCAGTATTTTGAAGTTGTACAAAATTAAAAATGAATCTTTTTGATACGTCTTCTTCAAGTTCTTCAGATGAAGAGGAATTTATAGTTATTAGAAGACCTAAATTATACAGAAAAAGAGTGGACTATTTTGAAAAATATGATGATTTAAATTTCTTCCAAAGATTTCGCCTACGAAAAATAACTGTATTAAGTTTGTTGTGTTAATTGAAGATGTGATAAAATTACCAACACAAAGGTGAAATTTATTTTGACTATACAGGGTGTTCACACTTAAACCCGCACCATTGGTAACTCCGTTATTATTGGAGCTACGAATTCGTCCAAATTAGCAAACTAGTAGGATTTTTCCTGGCGGTTACGACGATGAAAACAAAAAAACAATTGAACGTCGCGTTTTTCAGATATTTGACAAAATGTAATTTTTTAAATGGAACACGCTATATATTTTTATGCGGTTGAATAAAAAATTTAGTTCTGAATAAAAATGTTTAAACACATTATCTTAAAAAAATTGAAAATAAAGAAGTTATCACGTGATTTCTTAAACATTGCATTTTGTTTAAAAAAATTTATGAAAGACGTAGCATGTTTCACATGTTTATCCAATTGAAGTCATCTTCAGATATTAAATAAAATAATATCATAAACATCCATAAAATTTGCTTACTTTATCACTAAAACGTAAGTTTTCAAGTGAGCTACCGTGCATTTTTAGGGATTTAGGATTTGTTTTTAGGGATGCCTAACGAAATTTGTAATTAAATAATATGTACCGATTATTGTATACTATTCTCTTGTTGAACGGATGAAAAAAATGTTTGTATAGGTCCTAGAATGTTTGTTCATGATATTCCTAAATGAATTCAAACGAAACGTTGTGTTTTTAACGAAATTTATTTTGATTTCGTCCACGAAACTTAAGAATAACAAATAAAAGAATAATAAACACTATCAATCAACATACATAACTAAAATAGTTGTTCGAAGGTACCACCTTCTTGGTCCAGACACTTGCGGGCTCTTTTCTGAGTGCCGAGCGTGGCTTTGTGAAGGGGTCCTTCCATCAATATTCCGAATAATGGCCGTAATGTTATTTTGAAGTTCTTCCACATTTTGGTAACGATGTTTGTGAACTTCATTTTTCACTCGGCCACATAAAAAAAAATCTAGCGGAGTTAGATCTGGTGAGCGTGGGGTAGAGATGCAAAATACCCAGGTATTTATTTTTTAAGGTAAATACCCAGGGGTATTTACCCATAAGTGGGTATATATTTAGTGAGTGAAAATATGGGCATGCAATATCATTAAAGTTATTTGTAGTAATTTAAAAGTACATTATAAAATATTTTCTTTATTAAATAAAACAAAAACACAGAAATAAACATTTTTTATTTAAACATATTATGAATTAGTCATCCAATTCTGATCCATTACTGTCATCGGATTCTTGATATGGTCCTTCCTTTTCCATATCGCTCCAAGTTTCAGTCTCAGCTGAACTACTGAAACTTGAATTTGATTCATCTAACTTCCTCTTGAATTTAGAAGTAGAAGCTCTGGGTTCTTCTTGTATATCAATTACTGCAGACTCCAGCTCCATCGGTTGTTGAAAAGTTGTTGTTGATTTAGGTTGTGTTTGTTTTCTATGAATTAAATTCCAATTATGGGCCAAATATGTTATTTTGGCAGCGCGTTCGGCTGTTAATCTATTTCTTTTTTTAGTATGGATCCAACTAAATGTACTGCGTTCTTTCAGTCGCTGCAGAAGTTACTGGTGCGCTTAAAATACGAATAGCAACAGTTGCCAGTGTATTTGTTCCTCGTAACCCTCGCCACCATATAAGAGGGCTTGTTTTATCCACATCCTCCCAAACAAACTTTTTATTCCATAGACCCTCTTTGTCTCTGTAATTTGCTAAATCTGTTTTTAAATCGGTAATTGGCAAACCCATATTTCTACCAACATCACAAATGAATTGCATTGCATCAATAATTTCTGCAGGACTTAAGTTTGATCCTTGGTAAGATGGGTCTAAGAGTGCTGCTGCCAAATGTATGGACCCTATTGCAAACGATATCCTCTCAGATAATTTTTTCAACACCATTGTTTCTTCTGCCTTCGGGAATAGGGAGTGGGTTAACAGGTCACGCACATTTTTCTGTAGGTTGTGAAATTCTGAATACACAATATGAATCATTGGCTGATTAGACTCCAGTTTTGTAAGTAAATTAATAATCGGCTCCAAAATATTGATCATATTTTGGCATTGCGCCCAAAAACCGGCATCATCTAATAATTTAGTTTTCAATTCTTGTGTAACTACATCTTGGTCACTGACTGCTAGTGTTTGCAAAACTATCTTGTTTTGACACAAACTTTGTAAACAAAACAAGTTACTGCCCCAACGTGTTTTTCCCGCCAATTTTAGCGAAATGGTAATGTTTTTTTCTTTTCCGATTCTTTTGAATAATGCTTGTAGGCGATGACTATTTTGAATAGTCTTTACTATATTTGTCGCACTTGATATAATTTTATTAACAGTTTGACACTTTAATATATCGTTACAAAGCAAGTGCAATAGATGAGCAATACAACCCAACGGTACTATGTGGTCAAATTTCTCTTTTAATAACCTGAAAGCTGCTCGCATGTTAGCTGCATTGTCGCCAATGACTACGAAAAATTTGTCCACATTATACTTTTGCATCACTTTTTCCATTTCCTCACATAAATACACTGCATCATGTCTATGTTCTTTCGTCATAATAAAATCTACGTACAATGGTTTCGGTGTAGAGATCACAAAATTTATTATTGACTCATTTCTTATATTGCTCCAGCCGTCGCATTGCAAAAATAATTTTTTTGCGTTATCTAGTATATCTTTTATTTCTTGTTGCATTTCTGTAAAATGTGCATCTAAATAAGCAGTTGAAATACGGGTTCTTGAGGGTAAAGTATATGATGGTCTAATTTGTTTAAAAAAATCTAACCAAAGTGGATGATCTACCATCGACAAAGGTGCTCCACTAATTATAATAGCTTTTGCCAGAGCCTGATTTAAATTTTCCTGGAACCAAAATACTCGTAATTACATTTAATTTTTTAAATATAAAAAAAATAAAATTTATTAACGACTCCAATATAATTGTTATGTAATACAATACGTGAATTTATAATATTTAATAAATAAAAGCTATTTTAAAATAGTACTAGTACAAAAGAAAAATAAATTTATTGTAGCTTTGTAGAGTTAGAGTATAATTTTAAAAGGATTCTAGACTTGTAGATATTTTTTGTTCAGTCTTAGTAATTTACACTGTTTGACACTAATAATAAATAAACTTAAAAAACTAGTTCTTTAATTTTACTTACATTTTCACTGGAAGTCATGATGTCCGCGAAGGTTTTCAGTAAATTCTTCGACTGCATAGAATGCACGTACATATGTGGGTGTTGAAGTACCCGCAGGTGGTCCAGTAGGAGTAGGTGAGTTTTCACTAGTTATAGTAGAACTTGGACTGCAAAGCGTGGAGCCGGAGATGTCCATTGATGTTTTAGTTTTTTTCTTCAAAATTTTTTTTAATTCGGCAGGACACTTCATGCATTTAATAATGTGGTTTTCCATTTTGTTCACATTTGCATGCAAATATTGTGCGGAACAATACTTGCAAACTACCCCTTTATCCTTTGAATTAAAAAAATTCCATACAGCATTTTTGTTCCTACCCATATTTGCTGTGTTACTGTTCTCTATTCATCACACAAAACACAAATATTAACTGCCGAACGTTCAGACAGGCACAAGGCACACCCCGCACAACCTGCAGCTGCATGCTTTGAACTTGTTAAGACATGTTACAATTGGGTAGGTAAATATAACCTCGGGTAAATACCGGGTAAATACCCATTTTTTATTTACCTACCCACTGGGTATTTACCCGCCTCACATCACTAGCGTGGGGGCCACAGAACTGGTCCATGAGTTCCAATCCAACGGGGTCCAAACAGTGCCGGATTTACAAATTTTGAGGCCCTAGGCCAAGTTTTCTAAGGGCCCCCCTCCTTGTTCTGTGAATTTGGAGTTACAATAATTTACTTGATGAAAGATTAGTTGAAAATAAAACTTGTAGGTTAATATTTATAAAACCCTTAACGTAGGCTATTTGGTTATGGTTTAGGAGGAGACTTAGCTAAAATCTTCCTTGCAAATTCGATTTATTTTATATCTAAGACAAGAATGTACATATATAGTTAAAAATGTATATAAAACTATTCTGTAAGAAGTTTGTTAAAAATAAAATACACTAGATGACAACAAAATTACAATCCTACACAAGTTTTAGAAATAAATAAGCTGAAGATGATTTTACAATAATTTCTATTTCTATAGATCAACTTTTCGGGCTTTCTGTGATGAGAACTCTTTAACTAAGTCATCAAAGTCTAAGTCTTTAAACAACTCAGCATTGGCAACAAAACTAGCTAAACTAGACAACCTAGAGTCTGAACTAGAATTTCTCAAGTATTTTTTTATTCTTTTTAAAATGCTGAATGTTCTTTCTCCAGTAGCATTTGATGTCATCATACACAGCAGGATTCGCAGAGCTGTATCTAAATTTGGAAATAGTGTTATAAGCTGTTTGTCGCGGATAAGTTTTAGGAATTCCAAAGGAGGATTTCTAATTTTCTTCTCCTTTTCAAGGTTGGTTTCCTCATTTTTGATGAAATCGATGTCTTTAATGAACTCCTTAAAATGAACACATTCCTCTCCGAAATCATCACTGATATCTGATTGATATTTTTTGGCCAAAGCAGATGCTTTATTTCTTATTTCATCATTCGGAAGTGATGACAAGCTGTCCAAAAATCCAAATATTTTATTTACGCTAAAATATTCTTCGGACCTTGTGTCTAACTCTGTAGTAAGCCTGTCAATTACAACATAAAAAGTATTGATCTTCATATCTTCTTTTCCGTTGATCTCGGTAACGAAATCATCTCTAATTTCATCCGGAAGTACTTTTCTTGTTGGCCGCCTCTTCGTGTCTAAAACATATGACGCTGTTTTTGATAGCTCCTTACCTTTTCTTTCGTAGGAGTCATACTCATCTCTCAGTCCTCGTACATATTCCTTGAGGGATTTGTAAATGCTGCAGGTGACACTTAAGCCAGTAGTTGTGTTTTGCAATGTTTTACTACTTTTGTTGAAACGTTCTAAAATATCATACCACAGACAGAGCAAAATAGCCGTTTCTAGCTTGAAGAACTCCTGACAGATTCCATTTGCTTCAGCTTTCGTGACATTTTTTTCTTCAGGGTTATCGGCTATTTTTCTGAAAGCGTTATGGTAGCTCCAATAATTAAGTACAAGAGCTCTTACTGCATGCCACCTAGCAGCCCATCTCGTGGTATTCAATCTCTTTGGAAGAAGCTTATTTTTTGTGTCACTATCTTTTACTAAACTTTCTATTACTGCCCAGCTTGATGTCGATGCGCTCAGAAACACGTATATTTCTTGGATGAACATGAACAATTTCGTAACCTGCAAGCAGCAGTCTGCTGCATGAGTACCAACCAAATTCAATGAATGGGCAGAGCATGAAATGTACTCAGATAAACTGTTGTGGTTTTTTATGAGGGCTTGCAGCCCATTGTACGTGCCTGACATATTACAGGCATTATCATATGACTGTCCTCTCATGTCACTTATTGAAATATCTAGATCTGAAAGAGTATTTAAAATTATCTCTTCCATATGCGCGCCACTATGGTCTTTAAGTTTAACAAAAGATAAAAATCGCTCCACTGGACCACCATCATTTAAAACATAACGTATAATAATTGTCAACTGATCTGAGTGAGTAATGTCAGGCGTAGAGTCTACGCTTAGAGAATAATATTTTCTTATTTTCAGCTCTTTCACTATAACAGCAACAACCTTTTTGTACATAAGCTCAATAAATTCGTCACAAATAGTTTTAGACAAATAGCTAACTCTTCCTGATCCAGGATTTCCCCGTGTTTTAATGTGAGTTTTCAAAAAATCGTCATATTCCGCAAGAAACTCTAAAGCTCCCATAAAGTTTCCATTTCCTAGGGAACCAAATTTCTCTTCAGAACTGGAATCACCTCGGAGAGCGAATCCACGGGTGCCAAGAAATTTTACGACATCCACAACCCGTTTAAGAACTTTATGCCAGTAATCTACTTCTTTCACATAGTTCTCATGTAGGGCAGAATCTATTTTTCCAAGAACATTAGACCTTATGACAAATATTTTTGTATTTAACCTATGTTCTGCACTCTGCTCAGAAAGCCGGCCGCCGTTTTTCCAATCATTGAAACCCTTACAAAACGAGTTCTCATTTTTGTGAGGTTGAAATAGCTTGCATGGAACACAATAAAAACAACCATTTGAATTAGAGTACATGACCCATTCTCGTTTTTTCAACTCCCCATTTGGCAATCGGGTAAATAACATGTGTTATTTTGCTATTCTTACTTTGTCTGCATATACACGTTTAGATTTAGAAAAATCACAGTCCTTAATGTTTAAACAATGTCTTGGTAGGTTTCTTATAATGTAATCAGTTAAGTTTGACGTTAAAGTACCCCATGCATTTGGATCCGATAAATTAAATTCTGGATTACAAGTAATATTTTTAGCATCATATAGTTCTCCTTCAATATTTGAACTATCGGTGAGAGTGGGGTTGTAATTGTCAAAAATTGTCTGAGCGGGTCCATCAACCCCTGCGGCAGAAGTACTTGGAATATTTAAGTCAGGCTGAAAATTATATACACCGCTAACTTCAGCTACAGGCGTATCATCATTAGAAACTGGCGTTGTTTTAAAAAATATTTCTAGTTTTTGAGTTTTTTTAATCGCTTCCAAATGGGCTTCCTCTTTAACTTTTTTCAACTTACGTTTATAGGCTCCACTAGCTGTGTGAATGTGTTTTTTCATGGTGAATATACGTTCAAGTAGGTCTGGTCTATGGTCTATCTCTTTAATTAACTGAACTATCTATTCATAACGTTTTCACTTACACTAGTCACAATTGTCAACAAAACATTAAGCTGCTCACCACTCAGGAGACATCTTAATATAAAAGTATACTTTACACAAAATGAAAACATAACCTCAACCGCTCTAGCGCCATTACAACTCAGATAAACTGATGAGTATGATGACTCGAGATGTTGGGTACATAGATAAGTAATATTAATAGATGTCAAGTTCCTATACTACCGATGCTGACAAACAGCAAAGATACAAACCTGTAGATTTCAGCGCTTGCAGCGTCGGTCCTCCAGTACTAATTTTTGTTTCGCGGTAAATTAAAATATAGTGTTATTCAAGATCTCTTGGTTGTAAGTCAAAAAAATTAATTTTCTTTCCACGATTTACTTTGTTTGAAACTATTTTGTATTCAAATTATATAGTTCGACTTATATTGACTGTAACTATTTATCACACCCAAAATAAGCAAATCTTTACAATATGATTTTGAAAGTTACAAACAAACTACCCAGGCGACACACTGTCGTCAAAATGACGTCAATTATTGGACATTGGAGACCAAATGGGACGTCGCAAGCGACGTACCAATGACGTCTTTATGACCGGCGAATGTCACAGCCCAGGGACGTCATTTGGCAACCAATCCGGTACGTCAAATGAGACGTCAAATTGACGTAATATTTCTTATCAAAAATGACATATTTAAAGGCAAAAAATGCAGCATAAATTCAATAAGTGATATTTTATTGGTTATATAAATACATTTATAATATATACATATTTTAAACAAAGCATTATTAAAATATTCTCCTACTCTAGTTATGGTATATATGGTATATGTGTAAATATAATGTATAATAATTAATGATGAAGTAGAGGCAATGACACCCACACATGGTTAAGAGGAAAAACAATACATTTTGTAACGATTTGATCTCTTTGCCATATTTCGACATTATGGGATAAATCCTGTACACGGTAAATATTGAACTTTTTTGAATCGATCGGATATTTAAAGAAGGAAGTGTAATTCTGAAAACGGTTACCTAGAATGTAACATTCATTTTCATTGTCAACAACTATATTTTGTATTTTCACAACTAATCGCTCTGTTGTAAGACAAAAACAATCTGCCTCTGAATGAGACGAAACGGAAAACTGAAAATTCTTAAAACAAAGCTTTTTATATTGCTTGCAAGGAAAGTTTGGTATTGGTCCAGAAAGGTGAGGAATGTAATATTCATGGGAACTTTGCAAAAAGACACTACAATCACGGCTTTCGTATTGTGTCATTTCGATTTCCTTCAGTCGTCTATGGATTTGCTGCAATGGCTTATTGGGGGACTGAACTAGTGATTTCAAGTGTCCCAGATAGTTTTCAAAAGGAAAGGCTGACACATTATCTAAAGGTCCGTAAATTTCGGCATCATCTGCCAAATGTATTAGCAAGTGTACGTTGTAAATGAGAAAATCGATGCCATAGATCTGTACGCTGTGTTTTACAAACACATTCAAAAGCTGTCGTGCCAAAGCGATTCCCAAAGTTTCAATGTGTCGTTTCGAAAGTAGTATCATAATTGAACAACTCAGCAACATGAAATGCTCATATATAGCTAAATCAACATCATCATTATATAGAACAATCGGTCCAGTGTAGAGTAAAAATAACCGCAATTCAGTGGCTTTCCAGTCTGCTAAGTAGTTCAAATCGCATCCTTTCCTATTGAATTCTACCGGAATAAATTTACTTAGACTATCAATTTTTTTTGACATAGATTGTACCGCACTACGTCGCAATTTTGCATGGGTAACAGGTTTACCTGTCCAAATTTTAAGCAGTTTTTTCATCACCCCCAAGCAGATTGCATGCATATAATCTATTGGGAAGATATAAATCATATCAATCGGTAAAATTAGTAGAGGCGATTCTCCATGATGATGTTCTTTATCATCTTGAACACGAAATGATTGGTCATCTCTTTTTTTGGCCGACGAATTACGAAAAATTATACGGCCATGATATACACCATAGTCTTCGCATCTATCACAGGAAGCGTAACCTGAGTACTGTTTGACACATTTTAGATATGCCCGTGCTGGCGCGTCACAAACGAAGCTGTGAATTTTCACTTTAAACAAATTATTGAGTTTTATACCTTCAGAAAGTAACTCTAATAATTCTTTTAAAAACTCTTCCAAATACTTGGATAATGGACTAGGTTTGCCCTCTCCTAAGAAAGAGCCAACCACGAAAGGCTCAGACTTAAAATTTTTCACTTGGGCTAAAATAGGCCAAAGTTGCAATTTGTGACCTTTATGAAAAATTGGTAGTCCATCAATATTGAATGAAATATGTATAGTATCACATAGAGAAACATTATTAGGCACCGACATTAACTTAAGTTTTAAACCATCAATTAACCCAAAATGGCAATATTCTCCATTCAACAAAGGTTTTGTTATAGTCTGCCTTGGTGTTTTTAACAATGTACGACTATCCAAAGGGAGCTGATTATGGTATGGGTGTAAAATTTTCAAGAGGTGGGTAACGACAGTACGTTTAACGTACCTTTTCGTTGCCCAATCGGTCAAACCTTTGAGCAAATTATTATTAGCAACAGTCAAATTGTTAAGAGAATCTCTAAAAGCTCCGTCTTCGGTAGAGAGGCCTTCGCTACTTTTATTTGAACTTTTACTTTCAGAAAAGCGTTGGGTGTCATTACCGTCACTTTCATTTAAATTTAATATATTAGGAACAAAAACCACCGATGAACTAATGTCATTATTATTAATTGTTGAATATTGATCTGAAGAAATCTTACAACACGGCGAACTTACAGGTAATGGGGGACATGGAACCAACTCAAAATTTGCAGCTGCCACTCTTCGATACAACTGCCTTTTAGAAACGACTGTTTTTCTTTTACAGGTTGCCATTTCGCTCTCTTCTAAGCTTCTCTGGTGCGTGTTTTAGCTAAATCTTTACTTTATCTTCTATTTCCCTCTCAGTTATGTGATGTGAAATTTTTCTGACAGAACCTAAAACGTAATATGTACATAGCAAATTAGATCAATGTGTACCCTCACAGAAGTGAAAAACTTACAAATGACAACGTCCCTTAACTTGAGCTCTTTAAAGGCACGTTTTTGACCTCGTTTTCCATGAAAATTTAAATTAGTCGCAAGAGACAATGAGAGGAGATATTTTAAAATTGAATTCGTATGTGCTGTAAAGTTTCTGCCTCCCAATGTTGATAAATATGATGACTGTAAAACGTGAGTAAAAACAAGCTGGAGAACAACAAAATACATACCAAAGAGAGGAAATTATTCTTGTCTGTAATGTAAATCTCTAATTTTTCCAAATCGTTTTCTGTTTTCAAAGGTAGATCCACTCCTATATCGTCTGGTAAAGCAGTATAGGTATTATTACCACCACGGTCTTGCTTCCGAATCCATTCTAATACTTGATTCATTTGTTGTGTTAGTGTTCTCAATGAATCACAAATGAACTTTTTGTCTGTTGGTCCTATAAAAGTCTGTGGCATATTTAATTGGAAAATCAGTAATTATTATACATACCAACATTTTCCTCAACAGTTGGACGTCTAATATTGGTTGGAGGTGTTACATCTATGCTACCAATGAAGAATGGATTTTGTGTTTGAACACCTTCACCACAACCTATTAAAGTACAAAATAATTTCAATTAATATAAAGCATTATTTAATATTTTAACTGGTCTATTGACATATTCCCCTCACTTTTGAAATGAAAAATTCAAACATGATTGGACATTTTCTGAAAAGTTGTGAATAAGAAAAGCATTTAAATATGTAAAAATACACATACAGAATTTTGAATTTAAAAACAAATTGTTTGTCACCACTAGTCATACAAAGTTGAAAAAAGTCAATTAAATATATTAGACTACATCTCATCAACTAATTACAGTTCTTACCTCTACTATTGCCCAATTGCCCACTACACTCTGGCTGACTGTGACAACTTGAAACTGCAGGTGATGTATATGGAGTAACTGGCCGATAGTAATGAGACCCTCGCTGGGATAAATCACAATCTATCAATCATAGAATTAATTATTATTAATAGTATGAGATTTTAAACACTTTTTCCTTACTCTCAGAAAAATCACCACCCCTAGTACAGGAACTTAAAAATGGTGGTCTGGGTAACTGCTTTTTTGGTTTCTTTTTTTTTCATCAACTTCTGAGTCTGATAGTTCATCACTGGAATATCTTATTCGTTTTCTTATTCTCTTTCCAGCGACAAGTGAGGATTCTTCTGGATCTTCTGTTTCTAAATTGGATGTGTCTTCTGCTTTTTTTATTTTTCGTTCTGCAGTCTCATAATCATCTTTAAATAATAAAGCAAAATATGAATTAATACAGCAACATAATTATCTCAGCTTATGTAGATAATATTATGTACTTTCAATTTTGGCTTTTAATTTTATTTATATCATTATCTTGTAGAAATGGTCTAGTATCGAACAGTATAATGATAGCATTTCTATAAGCTGATTTGATCACAAATGGTAGTACTGATTGCATATATTAGTGCTTTTGATAATACGTGTAATATAAACACCTATGTTCCTAATTTAGTATGTATATAAAACTGTTTAAACTTCCAAACTTGAAACAATCTGCATAAATCTAAATAAATAATAGAAACATGTACACATAATTAATTTGTACAAACCTGTCTGAAAAAATATGCGTTTCACTATGTGCAATTTCCAACTTCCATCTTCAGGACATTCTTGGTCATTTTTTAATAGCTTCAAAAAATTCTTTTTTGTTTGTTTCGGCGGCCAATAAACCTCCCTTTTCAAGGGTGTTAACCACGACGAATGTACCAACGAAATGCCTCCCTGGTTTGCGAATTCTACGCCAGCATATGTCATCTAAAAGTTGTTATTGTAAAAGAAAGGGCCAACAGAAATTATAAATAAAAATGCTCGATATTGGCAACAATCGTATGGATAAGTAAGTGAGGTTAAGAGCACTTTCCACAATGTTCTGAACCGTGCAAAAGCATGGGAAATGACAAACTCTAATCTGCCTTCTACACTAGTTTAATTATAATTTCTATCGCAATTTTAGACTTGCCTTTCCTATGAAAAATAAGCGAAAATAAACCAGAATTTAAGAACAGTCACAGACTCTTGATCGCGTTTGAAATTGAAATCGAAGATCAGAGACGTATTTTATGAGCTTGTTGCTGCGCATGCGTAAAACTATATCGTTCAGAGAGTAATTCAAATACCTATATGATGAAATCCATAGCACATCCATAGTTAGTTCAAATTTTGAAATAATAAGCATATTTTTCGACAGCTACTACTACGCAACCTATTATTTAAGGTTTAATAAGGCAATCATGTTTTATAAGAATATCACCAATTCATAAACAAGAGAAAAATAACATAAAACATCCAAGTTATTTAATTAGGTCGTTTTATAATAATGTTTCATATTCACAGATAAAAGACGTAGTTCGAATAACTTCTTTCCATGTATATATATTCAATTTTTTAACATTGCGAGGATTTAATTGGTACTTTAATGACGAAACAAAGACGTCTTAAAGTCGTTCCTGAAAGACGTCAATTTTTCGACCTAAGAGACACGTCATTTGTACGTCGGTTATTGGGCTTATGACGTCGCCGACGAATAATAACCAATAATTGACGACATTATGACGACAGTGTGTCGCCTGGGTAAGCCATAGAAAGAAAATATAACTTTGGTTAACTTAAAAAATGACCTATATTGTATATATTATTTTTATTATTGTTGAAAGCGGGTGCTATAAAATAGGGATACGCCACAAAATAAACATTTTATTTATATATACATTTATTTTCTCCTTTTCTTATGCGTTACATAATAATCATGTGCTACTTTTTTAATATTATCTGTGACTTCTGATTCACAGCAAGACCCTTTCAAAATTTTATTTATATTTTTACACCATACATTACTTATAAATACAATGGTGTAATTAATAATATCATCAAAAAGTTTATGCGATTTGCAAGAAAAGATGGAAGTTATGTGTACACTTATAATTTGTTTTAAAATTTTTGAAATATTTACTTGATTTGCAATTTGTGGCAATGATGTGATAATTATATGCAGTAATTGGCGAAATAAGAATGAAAAATATGTTGAAGGTAAGCATAGTGCATGATGTGAGTAATTTCTAACTTTAATTATTGAGTGAATCTCGCCTTCTGTGGCTGTCGTCAATTCCGTCTTACATACATTGCAATTGCGAATTTTACTTAGTATTTTCTTGGCGATGAACCCTGCTACATATGTTTTAGAAGCCACTGTCAATGGATTTTCTTGAAGTGGTCCAAGTTCCACTGATTGAAAAGTGGGCGCAGAGTTACTTGTGGATTCCTCATTACCAGCTCCAAGGAAAATTTTGAAACTGTTCAGGCAATCGCTCTGATCCTCCTCGCAATTCATAAATTGTGATTGGGGCGCCATAAAGTTTTTTAAAATTGCGGACATTAATAAATAGACAAACTGTTTGCAGGTGGGGTTTATATTACGGAAACCGTGGGCTCTTATGCAGCCAAATAGATTTTCTAAACTGTCCTGGTTGAAATTTCGGAGCGCAAGGAATTTAAAATGGTTATTTGTTTTTAGTTTTTGCCATATATGTTTCAATCCTCTTAAGGTAAAAATCCAGTTTTTGATCGTGGGTGGTGGGTTTGTTAGAATATTTGTGGAGCTATTGTAAAATTGCATTGTCGAAAATACAGCAATTGCTTCATTCCAAACTGATATATGCTGTGTGTGATCCGTTATTGCTACCCGTAAGTTCTTTCCATCCGCTGACGGCACAGCAACACCATTCACACTGTCAAACAGCTTGTCGATAAAAAGTAAGAGGTCTGCCGTATCAGCAGCACTCTTATCGAGGACCATAACACCAGGAATATCTGTAACAAATTACAAATAAATATAGATACAGTAGTCTTAATAATAAGATTAATTACCACATCCAGCAAATTTTCGCATTACAGCTGATAATCGCTGACTAAAAACTTGTGCTGCTACAGAAACTTTCATTTTATTTATCTTATCTTTGAAAATATGTTTCACAGTTAATTTTGGTGCAATCCTGATGTCATCGTCGCCCTGATCATTTCTATAAAATGTAATGATATCACTCCATTTGGCAACTTTTTGTTGATTTTTAAAAGTAAAATGAATATCATTATCAAGAAATGTATTTCTGAAACATTTCAGAAGGTGAGGCGGGTCGTACAGATGTACAACCTCCTCATTATCCACCAAATAACCTATATATCTATTCTCCCTTTGTTCTTTAGAACACAATTCCTCTGTCTCTTTGAGCAACATTCTAATTGCACCTCTATTTGTGGCACCCTGATCACAAATGGATGCAACAACTCTTAGACCAATACATCTGCATTTTCGAACTATGTCTTTAATAATAACAGCCAGTTGGACACTTTGAATGATATGGTGAACAAAGTAGTAAGCCAGAGGTTGCTTCCATTTTTTCCTTATTCCCCGCACCATAAATACTAAAGCATGATCAGCTATTTGTAACCTTTTCTCATTTCCAAAATCACTCAATCCAATGAAGCAGTCCTCATGTGTATTGTAATCGATAGCTGCAGACAGTTGCATTTCGTCAAACAACAAAACACAGTGACGATCTTCGCCATTCGTTTAATTGTGTCTTGCAGAAGTTGTAAAATTTTTTCATTTAGACCTGCTTTAAAAGGTATCTTTTTCACCATGCTCAAGAGTATTTGTTTTGATGGCAATGCAAATACCCTTCGTAAAAGTCTGTAGCAACGTGGGCTTGTTTTCAATATATTTAAAGCAAACATTTTTTCCTCATGCAAAAATCTTCTCCCTGAGGGAGTCTTTTCGAAGTTTCGAAGTTGTGAATTAATAAAATTTGAGGCTGAGACGTTCATTTTTTGTATTATTTTAAATTCTTTTGTATTGAAGTATTCCTCCAAATACTGCATTTTATCTTTGAGATGATGGCATCGTCGTCTATAATAATCTTCCAGTTTCAGCAGAGTTCCTGCAATATTATAAAGAGTTCGCGACTGAGGAGTTAACTCTTTGATAGTTCTTACATTAGTGGCTGCTAAAAGACCTAAAAAACAGCTACACTGAAATTTATCCTGATAAAAGTTGAAATCATCATTTTTATTTTGTTTTTATTATTTTTAAAATATACTAACTTTTACGCTTGGTTGGCAATCTCCTCGTAGAGCTTACAATAGGTTGTTGTGCTGTAGAGACAAGTGGAAAAGCAGTACTTGCTGAAATAGCAGGTTCCACCATTTGAAGGGTTGATGTAGAGGGTATCTCGCTATTGCTTTCTCCTAAAGCTGTTTCTGCTTGCGAAAGAGCAACATGACCTGTAAATAAAACTAAGTCATTAACACTTTGTAAAATATAAATTTATTTATGTAATTACCTGTGTTATATTGCATCTCAAGTATGGTATTTGTATCACACATTGTTTCCTCTATTGCAATACTAACAGTTTCCAGCATTTTAGTATAATCCACACAAGTTTCAGCGACATATGAGGATGGATCCTGATCCTCGGTAGTACCTTCACAAACAAATACTTTTTTATCTCAATTTGTTATTGCTTAGAAAATGTGTTACTAACCAGATACTTGTTGTTCAATATTAATTACTGTCTCAGGCAATGGTACTCTACCAGAATAATAAGGTAGCAGCGAGTTTCTCATATTCGGCTCTCCGTTAAAACCTATAACGAATGTTCATTTCAAATTAAGACATTCATTGAACTTGATGCTACTAAAATAGTTATGCAATTTACTTCGAAGGTTTATTGTAGGCAAGCTCTGGTACTGAAGTCGATAAGACCGCTCTAGTTTGCAATGTGGAGAGAAATGTGTATCGCAAATAAATTTCTTAGCTCGAAGTTTTTGCAAATCCATGCCAAATAATTCTGGATTGCCGATCCTATCCAACCATATCGAAAGTACCTACATATGAACACATTACATCATTTTAAAATTATTAATTAAATTCAGAAATATATAAAACTAACCTCTTTATCATGTATAGGAAGTCTTCTACGTACACTTCTAGTGTTTTTACACCCGGGCACTGAACACTTTTTTAAACCCATAACGACTTTACATTGTACAAATAAAAAATTTACTACATCAAAATTATAAATCGCAAATAAAAATGACAAAAATTATACTTGCTAACCGCAATCAACAAAGAAATCACCAAAACTTATCTGTCATTTGTCAATTGTTGATTAGCGTTGCCTCGCGATTCTCTGATTGGTCCTTTCGAGTACTACTAGCGCTCGCAGCGGGGGTCCGCCACTACTACATCTGTCCATGCGCGCCGAATTTAACGTTGATAGGCCTGGTTGGGTAACACGAAACCGCCGCTAGTTGGGCGGTTACGAGGCCGGGAGGGAGGTGTTTAGCGGCGCGGCGCGTACCATGCTGACTTGCACCCTTGCACCACAATCTCTCTGCCGCGTCGCGTACTGTCGCCTTAGCAACCAGTCTGCCAATATTGCAGATTAGTCGAGTAAAACAGATTTGTAAAGGACAAAAGTAAAATCCGTATAAAATCTGGCTGGTTTATTAATCACCGTACGAATAAAGCTGTAACTTTGTATCCGTCGGGTGGTGATGCCATCGGCGCCAGGGGCTCCTCGAGGTCGTCGACTAGAAATGATTGTTTTAACTTCCGCACAGGTCACTGTGGGAGTCGCTGATGGGGTCCGAGCGTTGGTGCGAGTACATCCTTAAGGGTGCGTACTACCACGGCAGCCGAATCACAGAATGATGTTTACAGGGGCCACTAGGAGTGCTGCATCGCCACGTGCTGTAGATTTTATTGTAACTTATATAGTTTCTGATTTCTGAGTATAGTTAATCT
This sequence comes from Amphimallon solstitiale, assembly GCA_963170755.1. Classification (NCBI taxonomy): domain Eukaryota; kingdom Metazoa; phylum Arthropoda; class Insecta; order Coleoptera; family Scarabaeidae; genus Amphimallon; species Amphimallon solstitiale. The sequence goes on along the minus strand of OY720677.1, from coordinate 82,718,979 downwards.
TGCAAACTCTTATTTTTGTCGTCGCTGGAGAGGTAGGGAGCATCCTTAAACATATTAAAATATATATGTATGTTGTACAGTTGTATCTTGCAGCTTGCAGTCGGCCTACTGTGGTAGATCCGGCACTGGGTCCAAACAGTCTCTCCAGTAATGCGTTAACGATATGGTGTTTATGAGCCGGTGCACCGTCTTGTTGGAAGTATATCCGCGGCCTATCCATCAAGTTCACGTTGTCCACGAAATCTTCCAATACATGAGACATAAAGTCCTCATATCTCTCTCCCGTTAATGAGCCGCGGTAAAAAAAAGGACCCACAATTTTAGATCCAATCATACCACACCAAACATTAAGGCTGAACCGATGTTGTGGATTAGTGGGATGAGTCAAAAAAGGATTTTCCCGACTCCAAAAATGATAGTTTTTTCGATTAAACATTCCCTTATTAGAGAAGTTACTCTCATCCGACCATAAAACATATCGAGGAAAATTTGGATCTTCTTCACATTTATGTAGGAACCATTCACAAAATTCCATTCTTCTTATATCATCATTAAGATGCAAAGTTTGTACTGGCCGATATTTGTATGGCTCAAAATTATATTTCTTCAAAATTTTATGAATCGTTCCCAATGAAAGGTCTATTTCTCTTGCCAATTCTCTAATTGAATTGTTAGGATACGCCTCAAAATATCCCAGTACATTTATCTCTACTTCCTCACTAACCACAAATTGCTTCTTCGTTCTATTCTTCTTGAAAACCTCTTCGTTTCGCCGAAATTGTCTGTATAATTCGAAGAAATATCTTCTTTGAGGAATCGCGCGCTCGGGAAACATTGCACTATAATGTTCGCGAGCTCTAATAGTGTTTTTTCTCTGAAATATGTAAGCTTCCATAATATCACATTTTTCCTCATGTGTGAAAACCATTTTTATTAGAAGAAAACAAGAAGAAAACAGCAAAATAGCAATGCGAATTTTAAAACACTGACAGATTAATTTGACGGATTGTTATTGAATATTTTTTTTTATTGGTGCCTATTTGATCAAAATTGTAACAACTATTGTAATGTAGGCCAATTTCATTTTCTCTTTTCCTTTTTTTCTGAGTGGAATTTTAAATTATACCGTGCCATTTTAAAATGGGTACTTTTCTGATTATCTCGGGAATATGCCCCTTTAAAGAAATCACGTGATAACTTTTTATTTTCAATTTTCTTGAGATAATGTATTGAAAAATTTTTGTTCAGAACTAAATTCTTTATTCAACTGCATAAAAATATATAGGGTGTTCCATTTAAAAAATTACATTTTGTGAAATATCTGAAAAACGCGACGTACAATTGTTTTTTTGTTTTTATCGTCGTAACCGCCAGGAAAAATCCTACTAGTTTGCTAATTTGGACGAATTCGTAGCTCCAATAATAACAGAGTTACCAATGGTGCGGGTTTAAGTGTGAACACCTTGTATAGGTAGGAAACACATTAAAACAAATTTATTTTTTTAGAGGTGGATGTATTACACCTATGCAGCAGCTCTTATTAACTTATGCATCAGGTAATATGCAAATTGCTGTGGCTGATTTTGTTGGTGTATCAAGATCTTCTGCATGCCGAATTATAAAAAGGGTATCAAGAGCATTAGCCTCTTTAAGAGCACAATATATTAAAATGTGTAATGATAATAGGGAAATGGAAAGATCTGCCGAGAAGTTTTATCAGATAGCATTGTTCCCTATAGTCATAGGTGCTATAGATTGCACGTTAATCAAAATAGATTCTCCTGGTGGAATCGATGCAGAAATTTTTAGATCAAGAAAATCTTATTTTGCTCTTAATGTACAGACTGTGAGCGATGCAAGTTTGAAAATTAGAGACATTGTTGCAAGGTGGCCAGGATCTGTTCATGACCAAACTATTTTTAATAATAGCAACTTACGAGACAGATTTGAGAATGGATAGTTTGGTCGATATATTTTAATAGGTGACAGTGGTTACAGTTTACGGTCTTATCTTATGACGAAGTTGCTTGAAACAAGAACATCAGCTGAAAATCTGTAAAATAATGAGTCCATCATTAGAACTAGGAATGTTGTTGAGAGGCAGTACGGAGTATGGAAACGTCGTTTTCCTATATTAAGATATGGAATGAGATTAAAACTTGACACGACAATGGCTGTTATAGTGGCAACAGCAGTATTGCACAATATAGCTATAGATATGAACGATTTGCTTCCCGAAGATTTATTAGATAATGAAGAGATGGACAATAATGAAGATATCTTACAACCTGTTGAAAATAATTTACATATGGGTCATAATGTTAGACAACTGTTAATTAATGAACATTTTGCTCGTTTGTAAATTAATATTTATTGTTTTTTAAATATCTCTTTTTTGCTTTTCTATTTCATTTTGTTTTAGTTCTATATCTAATTTCAACATCAACATTTTTGCTTGATGCTCCTCGTCTTCTCTTTTCATTCTCTTTTCCCGTTCTATATCTTCCTTTTCGAATGACTGTTCCAATAGCTCAAGTTTTCTTTTGTAATATTGCTCCTTGGCAGAAAATATTACATTTGGAACTACTGGCCGAAGTTTAGAATTTTTTTTATATTTCAGCTTAGACGGAACATATTTGCTCCAATTAGACTCCTGTTGTCCAAAATTTGGGGATGGATCAGTTCCCTGTCTGATTGGCTGCCATAAAAATTTAGTTAGTATAAACCTATAACTTTTTGTTTATTTACATTTCAAGAAATACAGTAGAGTCCCGATTATCCGAGTTCCGGTTATCCGAGGCTCCGCATTATCCGAGGTACCACTTCTTGTCATCGGTCCTGGCACGGTTGTTGTAGGGAAGTTCCTTCATTACATTATTTAACGTAGGGACTTCCCCTGCTTATCTATCTGGCAGGACCTAGTTATAAATACACCTGCGTTACTATGTTGTGTACATTACTTTTCTAGAAAGTACATATTGCTGTGACCTTCTCTACTATGGTTGGTAACCAATAGTTAAATTAATAAATTGATATTCTCTAATAATCTCAGGGTCTAAAGGTGAATTTCTTTGTTTTTCTATAACGGGGAATGTGTCGCAGCCTTTTGCTTATTGTGAGTTCTAGCTGTGATAGTGATGTTTACTTTCCTTGTGTTCTCCTTTGGGATGGGTATAAATAAGTAAATATTGAATGTCAGCACAACTTATTTTTATTTTCAATATAAATTTACAAAAAAAATGGAGAATAATATTTTATTATCATACAATACAATATTTTATTTTTATTTTTATGTGTTCTCTTTTCATCAATAGTACAAGCACCTTGCAAATCCTTTGTTCCTTAAGAAAATTGTGAAAATTTACTGAATTGATTCTTCATGTATGCTTACAAATCAAGGAAATTACTAAATTCACTTTCTTTACTTTTTACCGATGTATCCCCATTGGATCATCTCGACCTGAGATTCTCACGTCAAAATCGAGATTTAAACAATGAGGAACTATTAGATGTTTCCCATAATATTTCAAAATTATTGTTATTCAAATGAGAGCGTTAACGCCTCGTTGAGTCGCCCTAACTTGAGATTCGCACGTCAACCTAAGGCTTACTCAAAGAAGGATTTATTAGATATTTAAATAATATTCTAAAATTTGTTGCTATCCGGGTAAAATTATTGATACTCCGTTGAATCGCCTTAACTTGAGATTCGCACGTCAACCTAAGGCTTACTCAAAGAAGGATTTATTAAATATTTAAATAATCTTCCAAAAATTGTTGCTATTCAGGTAAAATTATTGATACTCCGTTGAATCGCCTTAACTTGAGATTCGCACGTCAACCTAAGGCTTACTCAAAGAAGAATTTATTAAATATTTAAAATAATATTCTATAAATTGTTGCTATCCGGTAATTTTATATCACACACATGAAGATTCCTTTATTTATTTATTTATAGGATTGCAAGATGGAGTTTTATTTGATAGTGCTTGTACTTACTTTTCTTGATTGTATGTCATTTCGAACTCTTCTTGATAATCCGGGCCTTCCATCCTTCTGGAAACTTTATTATGGCGGACTTTGTAAAGTCGAATAATAATATTCCGCGCTTTTACTGTATATAGCGCGCACTTATCGTCTGTGAAGCGTATCACACGTTTTGTTCTTGCGACGTCTGGATCTTAAAGGCGTTTATGCCTTTTTAGATTTTTATTTTATTTATTTCTTTATAACACTTGGAGCACTGGTTTAACTTTTCTTTTCTTCTTGAGTATTGGAGATCTTCGGATGGACTCCTTTATTTTGCAGATGCACGCCTTTATATACCATTCAACATTTGACAAACGCTTTATTTTGTTTCAAATTATTTTTGTTCAGTTTAAATTTTCATCTACTGCGCCCTCCGTGTTTGTTATGGTAACTATCGATGTCACGTGGTCATGTGACCTTTCTTCCGCCATGTTACCGTTGTTGTTGTTTACATATTCTATACTTGCATATTCAATGGACATCGATTGATTTTATCTATTGGTAGGTATTTTTCTAGTTGCTTTTGTTTCTAAATTATTGTTTGTTCTTTTATTGTATCCACGTTACCTCCAATTTGCGTTGTATTTATATATATATATATATACATTGCTCTCTTTGTTGTTTTTGATATATATTCTCTTTTCGTTAATTAATTTAATTCTAACATTCCTTTTCTTGTTTTTAGGAATAGGTAGTATGGGATACACGTTACATATCGTCTTTATTCCTTTAATTTGGTTTAGATGCTCCTTTTCCTTTTCGTGTTTCGGCCCTTCTTCCTCGAGGTCATTGAACCATTTCTTCGTGTTCGGAGAGTTTTCTAGATCCGTTAACCTTTAATCAAAATTTTGTTGGTGTAAGTTTTTCCTGATCTACATTATATACTGACTAATGTTTTATTTATTTTAGCTTGGAATCTCTTGAAGCATTTATATATATATAAGGAAATTGTGTACCAATCGCATGTTTGGATGTGCATTCAATAATATCTTTTATTCTGGATATCAGTGAAAAATCGCATACCCAACATAATGTTTTATTTTTAATAGTGAAACAGAAATGAGTGGAATATATTTATTTATGTATAGAGACCTTTGTTCTTGCCGTAGTGTTTATTATTAATGCAATATGTTGAACGCAGGCTTCTATTCACTGCGTTTCACCCTATGGAACCTAGTGTTTCCTTCTTCGTGCAGTTTTATTGCTTGTACGTGATTTACCCTTATGATAGAGCCATCCCTTAACATAATCCTTTCTCTGTTTTTAGCATTCAACTTCTTCTTCGTCTGGATTTGCTGCCTTCTTGTTAGTATTTGCAGTGCTATGTGCACTGCGATTTTGTAATCAGGCTCTTCCTTGTTATATTTAAAATTTATGTCAGGATTTTCCTGCCTGTAACGGAAATTAAATTGTTATTCAAGTTGTATCCTTTTATGTTCTCTGATCGAGGTTGGTTTTTTATTTATTTTACGTTGTTTTATATATAATATTCAATACCATTTTATTTTAATTGCTAGTGCTTTCATTTTTTTTTCGGGTATGCAACCCACATTGCATTGATGTGTATTCTACTGCATAGTCATCAATTTGAGTACCCACTGTTATGCGATAATTTAAATTATATATATATTTATATAAATTAGTGGATTATTCTGTATTTATCTGTTGAAATATTAAATTATAATTTATATCAAATATGTAAATTTATATTTATCTAAAATAAATGTGCTGGTATTTTATTTTTGTTGACTTTTTATTTGTTTGATTTCTTTATTTATCTATTTATTTATTTAAGAGGAAAAATACCACAGCAATATGTATTACTAAACATTTGTGGCGTATATTTGTTATTACAATATGAGTGGGAAAAGAAAGCGTGTAGTAATTTCATTAGAAGAGAAATATCGGGCAATACTACGTTTAGATGGAGGCGAAACGATTAAAAAGGTAGCTGCTGATATGGGTGTTGGTGAAGTGACAGTGGGGGATTGGAGGAGAAAAAATAAAGTTCTTGAGAAGTGGATTTTACAATGTGCATCAGTTAGTGGTAATACAAGCAGGAAGGTTATGAAACATAGTGAGCACGAAAAGATTTCACAAGCATTATTCATTTGGTTTACTCAAATGCGAAAGGTAGCATATTGACAGGACCGATTTTACAAGCAAAAGCTTTACAATTTTACTAACTTCTTGAAGATGGAGCAGGAGAATTTACAGCAAGTGTTGGTTGGCTGGATCGTTGGAAGAAAAGGTATGGTGTGAGACAACATTTCTGGTGAAAAACTCTCAGTTAACAACGAAGATGTAGCACCCTTTAAAGAAAAATTGCAAAAGCTTATTGAAGATGAACAGTTAAGTGTCCAACAATTGTATAATTGCGATGAAACCGGATTGAATTACAAGATGCTCCCAAGAAAAACACTTGCTTCTAAAGAAGAATGGTCTGCTCCAGGGTATAAGAAAAGCAAAGAACGATTAACGGTTTTGGCTTGTTGCAATAAGTCTGGAGACAATAAGCTTATACTTTTGGTTGTGGGAAACTCAACACGGCCAAGAGCTTTTAAGAATGTTAATGTTGCGAATTTGCCTGTTCTATATACAAACCAAAAAATGCTTGGATGGATTTTTATTTGTTTAAAACATGGTTTCACGAAACATTTGTTCCAAGTGTAAAAAAGTTTTCCGATGATAATAATCTTCCACATAAATCTATCTTGATTTTAGATAATGCCCCATCTCATCCGGACGAAAGTGAACTGATTGATGGACAAATTCGTGCACTTTTTTTTACCTCAGAACGTAACATCTCTTATCAACCTCTTGACCAGGGTGTACTAGAAAATTTGAAGCGTAGCTACCGACGACACCTTTTAAGGCATATTTTGCTCGACTTAGACAATAATCAAACCGTAACTCAAAGCTTAAGAAAAATTTATATAAAAGACGTGATTTATTGGTTGGCAGACTCTTGGACTGCCATTAAAGGGACGACAATTATTAAAAGTTGGAATAAAATTTCTACTAACCAAATGGAACTGACAGTGTACAAGATGCAGCTGAACAATCGCTTTTAGGCCTTGCTAACAATCTCGATGTTTCAACTACGTTAAATGAAAATGATATAGCAGAATGGATGAACGATGACTACAACAATGAACTAAGTGATGGCGATATTGTAAGCCTTATTAGAACCCAAAAGGGTATTGAAGACGAATTTGAGAATGAAAATGACGACTATGCTGAAAATCTACAAAAAATATCTCATAGCGACGGATTTAACGCTATTGAAACAGCTATTTTATACCTCGAACAACAAGATGATACAAGTCCAGGCGATATTTTGGTACTACGACGACTTCAAAACACTGCTGCCAAGAAAAGACAAACACTTATGAGTCAAAAATCCATTACAGATTTCTTTAAATAAGCTAATTCCTTGCAGAAGATTTATTATGTTCAATATGTTACATTGTCAAAAGTAAATATGTTATTAAATGTTTATTTACAGAAGACTTATTAAGTTATATTATGTTACATTGTTTTTCAAGATTATACAATAAATTGATATTTATTTTGTCTAGTATTTCTAGTTTTATTTAGAATTACTTAATTTATGTTGTAAAGGAATAGGTCAGATATAGAAATTGGAAAACACATTGTTCTCAATCAAACGGCAATCCGTATTATCCGAGTTTTTGCTTATCCGAGGTACCGTCGATCCACATTAGCTCGAATAATCGGGACTCTACTGTTCTTACATGTGTTTTACCAGTGACTGGAGTACTACATGAAGCCCGTGGTGGGAAGATAAAGGTGTGCTGGTCCCGAGGCTCAAATTCGACCGGTTTGCGCAGCTACGTCATGCTAGTAACAAATGCGGTCGAGCGCGTATAGTTATACACGTGTTATACACTGATTTGTATTTTAAATGGTGCAATTAATTTCAAAAAACGAATAAACAAGCATTAAATAAATCGTCTAATTAACGCTCCACAATTACAATGCCAGCGAACTTAATATTGCTTCGTTAGTAAGCCTGTACAAATACTTATAAGAAATGTACCAAATCAAATGCATACTTACCTACTGATTAGATCAAAACATTCAGCAACTGCTTTCATCCTAAATAAAAACACTGAAGAAGGTGTCGAAGAGAGAAATATTTGGAATCAGAAAATGAAGCTTGCTTTTTCAGAAGTTTGTTACGGAATGTTATTGCTCAATTAATTCCAGATGAAAATGTTCCTACAGACGAACTTCAAATACCCTACTCTTTCATAGAACCAGAATAAAATGAATATGTCGACAGCAATACAATCTGTAGAAATTCCATGTGAATATCAAGACCTTTTGACTCAATTTGAACTGTTCAATTTTAAAGATACTGTGCACTCAGAAGGTTTGAAATATATTGCTGGATACGAGGCATGTCGTTTTAGAAATAAATATAGTTTAAGAACTCCCTGTGATATGGCCAGTAAAGATAACATGATTGGATTCAACATATCACAAGGGGTTCCCTTTTGCATTCGAACAGTTCATTAATAAACGCGGCAACAATTTTAAATTTAATACAATGCATGGCGCTTTATTATGAAAAGAAAAAATCATTTTTAATATTATAATAACCGACAGGACATGCGAAATGTTGAAAGACCAAAAATTAATTTTCCAAATTTGCCAGAAAAGATTAAATCGGAAGATGAGAAAGTTTACCAATAATAAAAAATAAAACCGAAAGAGAGTGAGTATTGTTGTATATCTATCTACCAAATGAATTGCAACGGTAACTTATAGCATATATTTTCCATTAATTAATAATGTATTTATGACAAAAATCATATTAGTTGTAATAAATAGTGTTATTCCTAAAGTAATTTGACTATCTAATTACTCCTGATTCCAAAATTCGTAAAATAAATTGATTGTAGTATGGTATACTTCTCGTGTATGGCTACCGCTCTGTTACTTACTTGACGTCACGCCCGAGAGAGACATAGCTAGAATGAGATAACGAAATGCGCACCAGCACACCTTTATCTTCCCACCACGATGAAGCCGTAATATTTTCCTTTTCATCGGATATGCCATAGTTATGTTCTAAAGGAATGACTGCATCCTACAAAAATAAAACGCAACAAAACATTTAATAACTATCTAACAAATTCAAAACGTACGATAATAGCTATTTTCGCGGAGCCGATTCCGAACATGTTCAGGATGTCAGCACATGCGCAGTTGTAAATTGGCCGTTCGCGGTGGCAAAAATTCTCCCTCCAGATCAAAAATTCTATGTTCATGGAGCACCCGTCTTAAGTTTGGGACTTGTTCCCAACGCGTTCCATAGATTCTCGAATCGAGGCAAGGGTATTTAATTCCGAACGAATCCTAACCTCTAAATTTGTGAGTCATGTTCTGCAGATTTACTATTGAATCACAGGTTTGAATTCACTCATATGTCAGCAGAGTGAAAGAAACAAGATAAAAAGAACTGGTGCCCACATTTGTAAAATAATTATATGGAGGTAATGTTCTCGTGGTTATAAAAACAAAAATAATGTATACATCGTGTCTTTCCAGGTTATGCAGTTTAGTTCTAGTGAAGAAGATCTGGAAGAGTTAGTGGACCTTTTTGAGGTATCAAAAAATGCAAACTTTTTTGAAGACACTGTGCCACAATTTAGTGATCAACAATTTATAGAACACTTTAGAATAAGTAGGAATCTAGCGCTACAGCTAGCAAATAGATATGAAACCTCCCAGTACTACCACTATCAAGAAGGAGACTCAGAAAAAATAATTCCGTTTAAGATAATGACAGCCTTTCTATGGTTTGCAAGTAACAAAGCTGCTAGTTTTAGAGATGTATCTGACCGATTTGGCATCACTATCAGTTCCCTGCATAAAATTGTAAAGAGAGTCACACATTTTCTATCCAACTTGTCTGTGGAAGTTATAACCTGGCCAACTAATGAAGAAAAAATTGAAATTGCGCGGCATTTTAGAGAAAGGGATTTTCCTGGCATCATTGGGATCATTGATGGCACACACATTAGAATTGATAAGCCACAGGAGGATCCAGACTCATATTTGAACAGGAAACATTTTCATTCCATTCAGGTAATGTTGGATAGGTTTAAAAATTCATCTTCACACTTTTATTGATTGTGGAACTTTGCGCTTTTTTTATTTGCTAGTGATCACTTTGTTGTTTTTTAGGCACAAATTGTATGCGACCACAACAGAAGAATTCGCGATATTCTTGTGGGTTACCCAGGATCTGTTCATGACAGTCGGGTGTTTCGGTCATCACCTTTGTTTGATACACTAGAAGAAAAGTGTGGTAATTATTTTATGCTTGGAGATAGTGGCTATCCTTGCTTGAGACATTGTCTAACTCCATTTCAAGATAGAGGCAATTTGACTCGGCGGCAGAGAAACTACAATTACCTACTTGCAAAAAATAGATATGTAATTGAGCACTGCTTTGGTCTGCTCAAACAAAAATTTAGACAGCTTTATCATCTAAAACTGAGAAATATAGAGTTTTGCGTACACTTTATTCGAGCTGCTGCAGTATTACATAATCTGGCAATAGAAGACAATTTCAACGACGTCGTAGTTGTACAAGACATACCTCAGCAGAGCGACGCCATTGTGGTACACGATGTTGAAGATGAAGTCCATCAGGATGATATGAATGGAATTATGAAAAGAAATGAAGTTATGAATAACTTACCCTTTCGAATGTAGCTTTTATTTGTATAGTGGGTTTCACGATACTCTGCGGTTTCAGCACGCCATGACAAACCAAAAAACTAGTTACTAGTAACTAGTTAATCTAGCTGAATGTATGCTGACATTTACGAGTATAATGACCACTGGAGACAACACAACTAATTCTTGCCAGGTAAGAAGAATCAAACATAACTTATGACAAGTTTTTTGGTTTGCCATGGCGTGCTGAGACCGCAGATTATCGTGAAACTCACATTAATACAGGTTTTATTATGACTACTCGTATATTAATTATATTACACGGTCTACAACACTAAACCAATGATAGTTTTATTTTTATTATTAAAAATATGACAAAAGCAGGTATAAGTATATTTTACATGTAGAGTTATCTAACAAAATAACATCCACGCAACATTTTTTTATAGATTTATTCTGTAGTTTCTAGAGACACCACTGGCAATTCATTGATCATGTATTGTTGCAATAAAGCATTTCTTTCTTGCAAAATATCATTTTTTCGTTTCTTTTCGTTTAACTTCTTTTCTTCTAGTTCTACAAATTTTTTATAAAACTCTTTTCTATCCTGTCTTATGTCTTTCAGAACATCTACTCTTAGTTTTTTATTATTGCATTTTGGTTTTTGTGATCCTGATGGTTTCAGAGATACTTTGTCCTGGGTGTTCTCAGTGTTCTCAGCTGCTCGATTTGCTTTCTCAATTGTAGAAGTGTCAGTGTTCGTAGCAATGAAATTGATATTTGCTTCTTCCGTTGTGACAGGAGTCACTGTGTCTGAAGACAGTAGTAGAACCGGATGTATGTTTCTTTTTTTACCTAGAATCTCATCCATAATCTCAGCATATTCAAAGTCTTTTCTCCCTCTGCCAGTTTTATTATTATTATCAATAAATTTTTTGTATGTTCTTTCCAAGTGCTTCCATCTATTTTCGCAATTAGCTGCACTTATGTTTTGTTTCGTTTTAAACCTCAGTTCTTTCGCAATTTCTTCGAACATTTTTTTTAGATTCTTAATTTTTAAAGAACCAACTTGCTTCCTGTATTCCCTATATACATCGAGAAAGAGAAGTGTGGTATTGTGGCCCCATTTGAATGTTTCTGTTTCTTCTGGCTCCGAAAATCTCAAAAATTCCTCCATCTGTACAAAAATAACGAATACCTGTATCTCGGTAAAGTTACATCCTAGTCTCAACTTACCTCGTTTTAACAAAATTTGCCAAAAACTTATCTCAAAAATACCTAACCTTAAATTGCACATGTAAACAAAACAGTCGCTGAGTGTGTTGGTGCGTTCGTGGAGTTATTTCACCCTGGACGATTCTGAAACTAATCGGCAGGCGCGCTTGCGCATTGGTAACATTCGTTTTATGTTCAGAATATAATCGGAATCGGCTCCGCGAAAATAACTAATATTAGAGTTTTGAAATCCATCACAATGATTTATTACTTCAACGTCCTCAAATCCCTAAAATACAAATTGATAAAATAAGGCATTTTTCATATTAATGATTTATGGTTACAGAAATATTAGAATATTCGAGTCTGGCACACTGGTGAATTTCTTCAGATTCCTAAAAAAATCAATATACTTTAATTGTAATATATAATCCTTTTTTTAAAAATTATATTATAACTTACAGAAATATTTAAAAATCTGTTTTCATTTCCTTCGCACATCTGAACTTCTTGTAGTCATGTTGAAGTATGTTCTATACTACCACTTCTAATCAGTGTTGCCAACAATCACAAATTGAAAATCTCAAAACATAGCTCGAAAAATCACTAGATATCACCAAATTTTGTTTTGAGGAATAGTAATGGGAAATTTCGTGAAATACATCTACATTCAATGAAACATTTCAGAAATACCTTATTTCCGAAATATTTTAAATATTTCATTGGCGGTAAATTTAAATGCATTACACGACCACAAAAATTTGGTGAAAAAATTGTTCAGTCCATAAACCTAGATAATTATAATGACTTTAGAATACTAGTTGGGATAAGCATGAAAGTAAATAAATAAATAGATTTTGTAAAATAACATCACACAACAGCTTTCTTTTTTCCCATTTTTGTAGAATCGCCAAAAACTGCAGTTAAATATAAAAAAAAGATGAAAACTTTACTAACACGTTTATGGAAACATAACCATAAAATAAAAATGAAAGAATCTATCACGTCAGATTTCAAAACTGCCAATCACCTGCCAATCTGTCGCACGTTCATTGGTCGCACGTCAAGCTGAAAAATTTGATAAAATTAGTGGTGAAATATTTCAAATATTTCAATTCAAATGAAATATTTCAATACGAAATATTTCAGGTGTACAACGCTATTGTGGAAGGCCAAGTCCAAAATATATAAAATATAATATATGTATAGTACATTAAAATAAAACACTAATTATAGGTGATATTTTTTACTAAAAAAAATTATAATAATTAATTCTCTAAACAGTCAACAATCTCATCTACATCACAATCATCATCACAATCATTATTATTATTATTTGCATATACTTCTTTGGTGCCAAAAACTTTTATAACATCATCTGGCAAATCAAAACTATTGCAACACTTATCGAGAACTTTTAATCCGAATCTAATATGAAGTAAGCTATTTAACAAAGGTAATTTAATTCTGTTTCTTAGCTTGCTTTTTATTAGATTCATAGCACTAAACACTCTTTCGATGTCCGCGTTTGAGTGTGGTAGACACAACACTTTAAAAGCAACTTTCACTAATGCTTCAAACGGATTTTCGTTTGATGCATCGCGCGGCAAGAAACAGAGATTACTGAAAAATTTTGGGTTGAAGTCAGTAACCTTCAACCCAAAATTTTTCAGTAATCTCTGTTTCTTGCCACTGTATTAAATGAATCTGTGCCCACTGATTTTCAATGCTGGAAATTTCAAATGCGTCATCTGTAAACTCTCTTACTATTTCCGTAATCGGTAAGTTATTATGTTTTAGACACTGATCCACGGCAAAAAGGTTCATTTTTTCCAAAATTTTAATATTGTCTGGCAACCTGTTCCTTAATTCGTTAGACAGTTGTATAACAAATGACACACACCGGGACTTTATTACAGATTTATCAGCGGCAGATATTTGACAACAACTATTTTCAAAAGCAAAACCTAAATAAGGATTTGGATCTATATAGTTTTCAAAGTTGTCTTTCAATAAATCAATTTTATGTAATCTACCTGGTATAACTACTTTTGAAACAATACTGACATAGAGTTGTTTTAAATCTTGAAGTAACTTCGTAGGATCAGCTGACCTGGACTCGAATATTTTATTTGTCTTCTGGACCAACTGCACTATGTCATAAACAAATGTTAGATATATCTTATTATTAATATCACAATACATGTTATAAAGAAGTTCTGCAGTGAAACAATTTTCTTTGAAACGTGCTACATCAAAATGGGCTTTTAGAGAATCCCACTGATCTAATATTCTTTTAAGAGCTGGTTCAATTGACAACCATCTGGTATTGGCAACTTGCAAAATTTTTAGAGGAAGCTTACCATCATTTATTAAAGAATATATTTGCTCATATGCAACTTGCTTTATAGATGAATGGCTAAACCAATTATAGGTTTCTTTGATAAAGAACTCCAAATTACGTGGTAAAGCTTTCTCTGAGGCCTTAGACACTGCAAGTTGCAATGAATGGCATACACACTTCACCATTACTAAATCAGGCACATCTTCTTTCAACTTTGCACATACGCCATTATTTACTCCAGTCATTGTTGAAGCATTATCTACACCAACTCCTGCCAAATGTTTCAAGGGTAGTTTAAATGTCTTAAGAGTTTCTTTAATGCCGTTAACTATAACTTCAGCTGTGCCATCTGCAATGTGTACCAATTTTAGGAAAGTACAAATAATCCTTTGCTGCGCTTTACTATAGTATCGAATTGCAATCCCTAACATCTTCAATACACTGATGTCTGTGGATTCATCAATAATTAAGCTGTAATATCCACTAATATCTGATGCCAATATTCTTATAAAATAAGGTCCAATAACATTTTTAATTAGATTGGTACACTTACTTCGACGTAATGATATAGAACAATCTCCTTTATGTAGATCACTCAAGTGATCCACACATCTGATGGATGTGTGCATCGTTACATATAAGCATAACTTAGCTTCTTTCCGCTGTTGATCAGTAATCATTGATATTGGTTTGAACGTTATTTTCTGTTGTCGTGCACAAGAAAAAGGTTTGGCTGCATTGACGTGCTTCAAAGTTTTTACATGTTTCTTTAAATCTGGCAATCTTGCATTTAATGTAACTTTACAAAATTTACAATACGCTTTCTTTATATCCACAGTACATGGCGTTAACCAATCTTGTAATTCTGGCACTTTTTCCCACTCTACCCTGTATTTCTGAGTGTACTGAGGATGAGGAGGCACTAAAAACAATGTTATTTTAGTTTACCTACTTCTGGATATGATAATGTTTTGAACTTACTAATTAAAATAAATGTGGTTGCTTCGGCTGATGATAACAGTTTGAATTGGATTGACAGTTGACAGTTGTACCCATAGAGTTGTACCAGGTTGGAACTTGGAACTGCTTGGAATATTATTGTCAAAACCACCAATTACCATTACCATTACCACCACAGAATAAATACCATTGTGCATCTAATGTGCTCACTCGGTTTCAGTCATCAGTGCTTCTCCGCTGTATTGCAGGGACAGACGATAATAGACGAATAGACCTTGTGTTCAACGTATTTCATTTTCAGCTCCGTTGACATATGTACTTATCTAGAAGGCCGCGTATTTTAAATTGAAAATGGATATAAAGGTTACTGCAACTGATTTTTTTTTTCGATAATTTTCTTTACAAGAATCACTAAAAATCTACCAAAAGTAAATCGAAAATCACCAGATTTGTGACGTGTCTCAAACTGCTTTCAGAAATCTTCAACAATTATCTGAAATCACCAGAACTGGTGACAAAATCACTAAATTGGCAACACTGCTTCTAATATGTGATACACAGAGATGTGATCTACGAGTAAAGAATAGAACAGGAGAGAGCATAACGTGGTGTGGAAATAGGTATTTTTTAGACGGAGTTACCCTTTTCGGTAGGTCAGTTATGTCCGGTTATATCAAAAATGACATTTTAGTGTTTCTATAATGGTCAATTGTGTGGCTTGTGGTCGTTCTAAAACGACAAGAACAAAGAATATTAATTTTTCTCTTCATCGGTAAGTTATTTCATTGGCATTCAACATAGGCAATAATAATTTAAAAAGAGGTATTTTAAATAAATTGTCATATATCTGACATGTCTGATTATGTGTTCAGTATATCCAAGTCATTTAATATTTGTCATATTTTTGACGCAGATTTCATTTAAACCCGTTTATAATATATTAAAAAGAAGAAAAGAATTGAAAACATAATACACTCACGATATTTCTTTAATTATTTTTGGACTAACAACCTATTCTAAATGATTATCGAGAACACAGGAAGTGTACATATACCCTCTACAAAATATTTATGCAAGCCTAGGCATTGCGGCGGCCATATTTAGTTACCAAATTTGGACAAATATTATTATTAAGGAGACTCTCTCCTGTTCTATTCTTTACTCGTAGGATGTGATATATTATAGAGATTTGTTTCCTTTGTTTCCCTCCAAATATTCCAACTATTTTGCACAGATAAGAAACTTTTAAATTAAAATATTCCTATATTCAGTTTTGCCAACAAAGCTTATTCACTCTAAAGTAGACTTTATATAAAAATTATTTAAAGTTGGTTATGAAATCGAATGACTTTACACAGCCAGTTAAAGTGCACTTTAGCCTAAAGGAGACTTTACCTAAAGGAGCTTTATCTCATCAATTATGAAACCGACCGTTTCTCAAATTTTCAGTGACCTTGGACATTTAAATTGGAATGTATAAGCGCGGGAATTATAAACAGAACAGATTTTAAAATTCTTCTATTGTCATAGAAATAAATGTATGGATTCGCAATGTAAAATAGAAATACAAACTATATGTGGAATAATTACATATTATAAGAATATAAAATATTATTATAAGAAAATAAGTGTTTAGAGAATATTAAGTGTATATGTGTTATACATGTTAAATGTAATCGGAAAATAAAGAAATATATATTTGAAACATGTACATTTAAAAAGGTAGGCAATGAAATGCTGAGACAATGAATAATTTATTATACAAAAAAATATTTACATACTATAACAATATAATAATAAATTTATTGTATCACCAACAAGATTTACATCTATCTTATATTTTCTTTTCTTGTTGCGTGCATTCTAAGTTGATCTTTCTGCAAGTCATCTATAAAATCAAAAGTTTCTTTGATTTCACGAAGTTTATTATTTATAAAGTAGGTATCTGGTTCCTCTTACTGATTTGGTTTTAGTCGTATATGCTTCTACAAAGAATTTAATGAAGATAGGTGGAAATAAATAAATTTGCAGGACACATATTTGTAAGTAGGGGAGACCGGGGGAATGGTGGCCCCTTAAGCGTTTTCCATAATTGTAGCCTTATTAATAATCAGATTTTGTTCAAGTTTCAATAAAAGGCCACCGGTATTATTGTGCAACATACTCTCTTAAAATATTCATTAAAAGTCGATAATTAAAAATCGGAGGACAGTTTTTTTGGATCTTTAACAGGGCCACTGTTACCCCAGGCCTTTGGGGTAATGATAACCGATGGCTGATATTACTCCAATAAATAACTTGTGATCCATCAGTATCCTTTATTTTTATCCAGATATATAAACAACAAAATAAATGTATTTTTGCTAAACAGAACTTAAACTATACTGTAAGAGAAGCTTAAAAAAAACGAATAATATATTTAGGTAATTATGAAAAAAATTATTGGCAAAAATCACAAATGAAATTTTTTTTTCTGCACCGTTACAAGCTTTATGAGCCCAACCATTACACATTACACATCTCAACCATATTTTTCTATTTTTACCGAATTCGCCGCATATTATACAAATATCTTCGTTGACTTCTTTATCCTGTTCATCATTATCATTATCTTCTTCTTCGCTTAAACTAATCAAGCTCTTCTTGGTTACTGCAACATTACATTTTCTTGGCATTTTGCACCGTTTTGAATTACCAGTATCAGCGCTATTTTCTTTGAAGATATTTCTTTTTTCAGGTCGCTTTTTAGTGTCTATTTTCTTTTGTTTCTTCGCTTCCTTATTTTCCAGAACTGATTTGTTGGGAGTTGACGTAACGATTTCAGAATGTTGCTTTTTATATCTCTTTGATGAAGTGGTGGATTTTGATGGACCGGGCAGAGGTAAAATGGAATGAAAAGATACATCTGGGCTGTTTATTTGATCTGTCAGATTGTTAATTAATTGTACACTTTCCGGACTTCTATGCCTAATATCGTTAATGCCTGTTGCTGGATGATTTTCACTTACAGGCTGTATTTCCTCCCTTTCGCTTTCATTATGGATTTCTGCTGGTGCAAAGTCTTCATCATGAAACACTTCAGGATTTATTGGGTAAATGCCTGTTACTCTGAATCCGTTAATGGCCTTTTCTGGAGTCGCGATTCTGCTATAAGCATTTTGAAAAAGCTCAGGCACTTCAAAGGGGGTAATCTTTTCGTGATGATGTGCTTTTAAATATTTATCACATTCGCTACTGTAAGCTTTCTTAAGTGGTGAGTAAAAAGAAACGTCCAATGGTTGCAGTTTGTGAGATGTATGTGGAGGGATAGTTAGCAAAACAATGCCATTTGCTTTGCAAAAGTTATACGCCGCTAGGGTAGGATGTGTCGAGTGATTGTCCATGACTAATAAGACAGGGTCTTCGTTAGAGGATTTCACAAATTGATGAAAATGGTGAAACCATTCCAAGAATAACTCTTCGGTAATCCACCCTTTGTCAGAACAACAGTAGACACTTCCTGGAGGACCATTTCTTTTGAGCTGTGGATTCATGCGCTTTCGCGCAAATATAAACATTGGTGGTATATATATTCCGGAGGCGCTAAAAGCGCACATCACGGTAATGTTTTTTCCTCTCTCCCAGCTAGTAACAAAACCCACCTGTTTTTGCCCTTTAGGAGCTAATATTCTATTAGGTGTTTGGACTGTTGTAATTCCTGTCTCGTCTGCATTAAAAACTCTCGCAGCCGAAAATTTAAATTTGGTCTGAACTTTATCTAAGTTTGAATAAAACAGAGACACTTCTTTTCTATTAAACGACGTGACCCGATTAATACTGGTTGCTTCCGGTTTTCTTATTGAAATATTCGGGTTTCTTCGTAGGAAACCATGAAGCCAATCGTCTCCTGCAGTCTCCTTTTCATTATTGAACGGATGCTTCAAGTTTTTTTTTTAGCATAATCGAACGCACATTTTTTTATTTCTTGGCGCGAAACCCCATAGAAAACTTTGGACAATTTAATCACATGCTCTGCTAGTGTCGTTTCTTCTTCTATTGAAAATACGGCCTTACGACCTAAAGAAGGACTTGATACGTCATTTGCTTTTGACCTACTCTGAATAGTGCTAGGTATTCCGAAAGATCGGCTGACTTCTCTAATAGGCCTGCCGCTTCTTATTGCTTCCAAGGCAGCAGCCATGTTGTTTGCAGTCCAAGAAGCATTTTCTGTTTTTCGGTGATAAATTCGAGGCATCTGAAACAATCGTGTACCTATATATGGGGTAATGATGGCCGGGCGCAGTTACCCCACAACAAGTGGTCGTGATTACCCCAAAAAACATACAATTATTCAAAATCACGCCACACAAACTATATAGGTTATAACAGTATATAACAAATTTTTGTTTGTCCTGTTATTGGATTGATTATCCGTTGGGCAATAAATAAATTATTATTATTATTATTATTATTAACAGTATTTTCGGCTTGGAATTACATTTTGTACGTGTTAAACATACAGCAACATAAAATTGAATCAATTATTATACAACAAACGATGTCCTTACCTTTATAGAATACCACAAACTTTGTAGAAGGACGACGAAAATTTTCTAAACAAGGTTTACACCAAGACTGTTTAGCAGAGCACTACCAAACTACGTCTTAACACTTCATCTACATCATAAGAGATGGCGCACGAAGTCTCGACTTTAAATATGAAGTAATTTTTCCAGAAACCGCTGGCCACCATTACCCCGGCGGACGCTATTCCCCCGGTCTCTCCTATAGGTTGTTTCATTTCTAGCATGTCTCAATACCTGTGTAAAAAGTCTCGATATCTATGTGACATGTTTCGATATCTATATATTCATTAATATACTTAATTTCCTATTCATACTTAGTGAATTTTTAAACTCATTATTAGAAAATTTCATAAGGTAAAACAGGCTAAATATATCGTATGGTATGGTAATATCAGAAATAACTTTGATCTTTTTGTGACCTGTATTTTCCATTTCACTCCCCTTTCTCTTAACTTAATAGCATATCTTGAACACGATGGAATTGGTTCGGCTATAAAAAAATTTGTTACTTAATTGTTTATTGCATAATTCTTACATATTGTTTCTAAAGTGCACTCTCTATGAAAAATCATTTGGCACAGCTAGTGGTAACAGATGCTTCCTTTCAACGTTCATTAACATATCTGCTACAAAATGTTTTCTGCATATCCGATACTTTGTATACAATTCTAAAGGATCTTTGTCGATAAATCATATCTTCCACATGCTTGCACCTATTTTTTACAACTCCAATATGGATTAATATTATTATTACTGAAAGGCGAAAAAATAGGAATATTCTTGATAACTTGTTGTTTACTTACATATCGTTACCCTCATGAGAAAACCTCGTAACTCCAAAAAAGCAAATTTTACAGGAGACACAAATAATGTTATCAAAAATAAAACGTGTGCATTCTACATTTTGTAATACTCAATTATTGATGAAAATATAAACAGGAAGGGGCATACAATGCAATTTGAATATTTTTTTAATTACTAGAAAAACAAATGGACTTACGAGGTTTTCTGTCTTAACTTTTGAAGAATTATGGAGTTACGAGTATTGCCTCTGGCTAAAATTAAACAAATAATTTTAAAAACAATATCGTTTATTTATTATACGTCCCTGGTGTCTGAACAAATACAAACTAAGTTAGTTCTAACAGTTTGAACATTTAACAGTTTTAACATAATACAGTAATAAAATAAATAATAACTAGGTTGTTACGCCCTAAATTGCGTTTTTTAAGATCTCGTTTTATCATTAGATTTTCCGCGACATTTAACTGAGAAATTTCGTTATGCGAGCACCCCTCGTATATTTCGGTGTGGACTGACGTAATTAGAACGTACGTCTTGTCTAATTGACCGAGCCCTATGCATATTTGTTAGCTATCAGTACTCAAGTTACGAAATATTAGCTTGTGTAATGATTTACGTATTGACAGTGGTGGAACTTATACTTTCCGAGTAAATTAGGGACTATGTAAATCTGTGTACTATTGCATAATGTTTAGCTTCTACGACCTACCTGCGTGATATATATTAGCATTACGTGCTATATTTTTGCTTGTTTTGGTTATGCTTTCTCTAACGTTTCTAAACTTTCATTTCGATTACTGTGTAATATCAAATGTTTAACGTCCTGGGATCATGTTTATTTTCAGAACTTCTTTATTCGGTCATTGTGGAAGCATGGACATGCTTTGTGGTTCTCATAGTTACGTATCTGTGCGTCTTTCGCACGGGGGTACACTTTTGTTGGCCTCTGTGAACAGCTGATATTTCTCGCTAAAATTTTACAAATATTAACCACAGAATTGTTTTTGATGATTAGCATACCGTGCTTAAGCTTTGTTGTATTGACCTATGTATTTTGTCGAGGTTGCAGTATTCCTTACACGTGAAAAACCTGTTGGATCTCCGTCGGATTGGAAGGTTATGTCCCCTTGTCATTTTCCCTAGAAGTAAACATAAATGGGTCGCAGGGCGCCCTTTTCGAAACGTTTTCTTTGTAATGCGTAATGTCTCTATAAGTACCTGTAGGCTATGGTTTGTTTCGTTCTAGTTTCTGCATCTTTATTTCGGTATTGTTTTGGTTGCTGTCAGTGCAACGCCATCGTACCTAGTCAGTGTAATCTGAATCGCAGGGCGCCAACCTACTAAACATTGAAGTTACTTTTCTCCATAATGTGGATCGTAGAATTAATTTTCAGGAAAGTGTGTTTTGAATTATATCTGCCGTTATACTAAAGTTGTGTATATGCTCGTGTCTTTTAATTTAGCGTCGTTACAGTGGAATTATTTAACGCATTTGGGAATTGTGTTCGTAACATTTTAAATTTTCCCGCGCCATTTTGAATTTTGTGTTTCCGCTTTGCTGTTGCTTGACGTAGCAGAATGGAGGTGCCGTTTCCAGAATGGTCACTTGTTAGTCAACCTTTATTCGTGAAACATCTAGTGCAAACTATGTAACTTTGTAATTTATTTTGTATATTTTGAGAATATACTGATGCGTATGCAGCTTTGACGAGTTACGATAGTGGAAATTATCTTGTTTTCCGAAGAATTTTGAGTAGATGTGCGCCGAATGCGGCATCTGAATATTTATCGTTAAACCACGTGCTTATTGTACGGGGCTTATTGTTGTTGGCCAATTTGTGCTTATGATGTCCTCGAATATTTGGTATATTTCGTTTTACCCTTGAGGGTAAGTCTAAGGAATCTTTTTTTAATTTGCCGAGCGTTAATTGTTCGTTTTTTTTCTCCACCATTTTTAGGAAGTTAAGTTGGGGTATGAAAATTAACTGGTAGAACAGCACCCAGTTCTGTTAACCCAACCTATGTACGTTTGTGATTGTTTTGATGCTCCATAATTACTGCAGTTCCTGAACATCGAATATTGAACCTGTTGTGTGGCTACCTATTCCTAAGGGTCCTGGTGATCTTCCACATCAGTCATCTGTGACAGGATGCGCAGCAAGTATTGTAGAACTATTACTTTTGAGCAGTTGTCTCTCGACTAATGGTCGAATATTTTAATTGTTATTTAGTGATTTCATTTTGAATTAGACGAAGTAAATCTAGTAATATTTTAACGTTTAGTAAATCTTAAGACTTAACAGTCAATGTAGTTTCAGTGAATCCTTGTACGTTCATTTCGTTCTGTGCTGTGACATTTAATTTGCCTTTTCACAGTAGTTTACTCTGTTATTGGACTCTGTTATATACAGGGGGTGTCAGAGATATTTTTGGTCCGGGCACAGTTCGAAACCGAACAGATTGGGAGGTTTTGATACACTGTTGGCAGTTTTTTTTTTCCTAGTATAATTATTGTACTTACACGTTTTTTTTTTGTCAAATCTTAATATCGCTCAGTGGATGCTTTGCGCATACCTGATATTGTTCGTACTAAAGGTTACGATTAGCTCACTTAAATTTTAATTGATTGAATGAAGTTTAGTTAAGTATTTTGGGTTTGTTCGTTTACTCTAACGACCACCAGTTTAGTAAATTTTCTGGTTGGCTTCATTTTGCATTTATAATTTTTTGTTAATTATTTCTTTTATAATAACTTGCCTGTACGAAGGAATGTGAGGCAATGAAACGTTTCGTTTGCTAGTCTGACGCTGTCGTAGGACAGTAATTTATATATGCTATATTATTTATCTTTTTTTTTGATAGATAAACGCCCATTAACTAAACCTTGACGATATTTTGTTTTTTTATAACTGTGTTAGCCAATAAATCACCACCATTTTCTTGAACTGATGCCTGACTTTTATTTACTTCGTTCTGGATATTTTAACTTTCTATTACCATTTTGCCGAAAATAGCTCCTAAATAGTTTTGTATTGCTGGGTTGTATATGCGGAGTGGTTCTGTGATACTTTTCTCACTGGAGGGACACAGCCAGTGACGGATGCTTGAGAGACGCAGGTAGGTTACTTAGTGTAACAAGTGTCCTGGTGCCCGGTCAACGTCGCTAGCGTCGCCGCCAACCGACGTTTCACTTAAGTTCCTTGAACCGTCACGCCGTCTGCGACTGAGTTAGTTGGCCCTGCGAATCTCCTTCCCCCACCATCATCTCACAGCGCACTCTCTGCCTAAATGAATTGAGATTTACCTTGATTTAAAAATTGGTTTTAATATCTTTAAATGCGACGTTGTATGTGGCCGTAGCAAGGTATTTAAAAATTAACAAATCATTGAAAAAATAAGCATTATAAATATTTTCGAGCTTATTACTCATGTGGCATATCATAATATTGATGATAGTCCTGTTCTAGACTGCCCTTCAAACATTGCAAATGGTCAAATTTTTTTTTGGTGATCTTGATTCTTTCTTTATACAACTGCGGTACATTCTTATTTATATTTTTATTGATTCTTACTGGCAACTCTTGCCATTCTTGAGGATGCCTTAGCTTATACTGTGGAATGGAATTATATCATAAAGCACGTATGTCTTGTACAGTAGGATCACCTACTTTTTTGCTTGGTCTGATTGAATTGAAATAATTCAAATAAGTATAATTTTTAAAAAAACGTATGATTTAAATATTTGACTGAATATGGCTGTGGATTTTGTCGAGCATGTTTACATACTGCCGTGAACTCGCAAAATTTATAGAATAAGAATAGCTTTAGAGATTAGTTTAAGATTAGAAATAAAATAAATATCATTGAGTAAAACTATGCAACAAAAACTACATAGATGTATACAAAGTTGCATACACATGGTCAATACAAGTAATTCAAAAGTCAGTATTATTCAAGTAAATAATGAGAAAATACAAAATAAAGTTTATTAAATAAATATGAAACAAAAGAAAAATAAAAATTTATTAAATAAAAATGAAATAAAAGACAAAATAAATATTTGTAATATATTTCTTTTGTAGAAGAGATACACAAAATGTATGGTTTATATATCATGAAAAAGATGAAATACGATATGCAAGAAATATAAATAGGTAAATTATTATGATTTATATGCATAAAGCAGTAAAAATTTTATGAAAGAGTTTAAGAACTAAATTGTATTAAAAGATAAAATTTACCTTAGCTTATAAATAGACTAAGAAAGGATATAAAAATATGTAAAACGTAGAAATGATCAGCAATAACATTTTGTATTAAAGGTAGCTGATATCATAAATAAAAAGTATATGTGTTTATGATTTGTTTGTAACACAGTGCTTCAGAGACTGGAAACAGACGTGTATAGTTTCATGACCTACAAAAAGACAACAAAATATATAAAACTTGTGTAAAGTCTATTGCAGATTGACATTTTACCAATAGAAAGATCATGGATAGAAGATAGAGAAACGGTGAAGAAACAGGCGTGTCCTCCAGGTACAGGCAGTGCGGGAAGAAAAATAATAGTTATCTCCGGCATGTTTCCCATTTTGCCAAGTCGCAATTCAGCTAAAAGAAAAGTGAAATTGACATTAATAAATGGAAAGAAACATATGTATCGAACAATGAACAAGGCAATAGGTTCATTGACGAATACAAAGAAGGATGGTATTAGCGACAAGAATAAACCTACCGTTGGAAATGCTGTGCGAGGCAGAGGGACTTTTGAATTGGAAATTTATATTGACGTTTGGTAAATAGTGAACTGTCAGAACAATATGTGTATGTGTGTGTGTATCAAGACGGCAACATGCGGGCAGCGACTTCACTGGAACGTGTATTCCAATGCCAACCTAAAATATGGACTAGAGGGCGCAATGGTCAACATAGAGTTTTTTTTGCCGCTATAAATACGAAACAAGATTCGACACGAAGAAGACTTCTCATGACAATTCCGAAAGGAAGACCTCTTATTACAACTCCTAAAGAATAAGACGCTTTAGATTGTTACATTGTAGTTTTCATTATTTCTTCATCACGTATATTCATAGTAGTTCTTATTTTATTTAATATATTTGAATTCACTTGAAACGTTCAATATGGACATTCAAAATGAATATTTTGATAGCAAGTAAGTTTATTTTTTTTGAAAAGGAAGTTATACAAATTGTTGAACAGACATTGGTTTTTACGTGCAAATGATTAATCAATGTATTGTTGGACAATATAGATAAGTAAATATTTTATCCTGTAAGGTTTGTTTTAAATTCATAAAGTTGGAATTACAACAAAATAGGATTAATGGTGTTGGGCAGTTGGAGAGATGCTACGTGCGAATGAGCATTTTCTTCATCGTATTGTCTAGGCATCATTAATCTCTTTTAAGTTAGGCAAATAATTAATTAAAAGTTTCACAAGGCAAAGATTAAGAGCTAGATACAACACGTGCAAATGGTTGTTTAAAGCAATTAATTGAAGCCAATACATAAATATAATTACATCGATAAGTATCACCATCAATGTACAATAAAAGTTTACATCTGTTTATTTACAGGATAAATATTTATTTTGTTTAGCAGAATAAATAAATAAATAAAAGATTTACATACATTACAACCGGCATTAGGTATAAATGATATGAGCATTTTCAATTATGTATTTTGTTTAGAGCATAAAGGTGTGTATAAAAATTATTTTGAGTCTATAAATTACAAAATAAAAGGTATATGATTATGTTGAATAGACATACAGTTTTTCTTTGAACAAAACTATTACCTCTTCCCTATTATGAGCAAGAGAAAATTCATCAGTGAAGGAGAAGGAACCACATACATTGCCAGAATCCACAATAGTCACAAAGTACATGCTTCAACAATATAAAAAAATAAAATACAAAACCAATTATAAGTTTTTGGTGTATAAAGAATAATTTTAAGAGTACAGCATATACAAAAGACTATACCCTACGTGTGGTAATACACACAAATATATGTTGTCACAGCATATAAATTATATGGCGATGCCCAACGTATGGCAATAACATTATTTAAAATAAATATTTATATGCCACAGCATTAATTTAAATGGCGCTCAACGAAGTGGGGCAATGTATTCCTTTTCTTGTTGTTTATTAATCATATATTTATTTAACGCCCAACATAGAGAGGCAATGTATTACTTTTTATAATTGTTTAAAAGAAAAACATATATAATTAATGTCGCTTAACATAGTGGAGCATTGTATTCATTTTCTCGTTTGTCAATAATTATTTACATAACACTCAACGTTATGAAGCAGTGCAATTTTTGTTTTTTTAAATGTTTAAACAAAAAAAAAATATAATTTATTTTGTACAAATAATGGGTACAAAGTTTGTTTCATTTTTTTTATTCATTAGCAAATAGAATAATTATTCAGTGTCCAATTTAGAGACAGGATACCTTTAATTTTCATTTACTGGTGAATTATCAATTTCTCTTATTTAGAAAGGGATAAAGAAGGAGGAATAGTATTTGATTAGATAAGTTTCGTTATTAATTTATAAGTTAGAAATAAGATAAAAATGGCAGAGAAGGATAAAAATAATGGTGAAGGTTCACAGTTCACAAAATACAGGGACAATCGTCCGGTATCTTCTGATTCAGAGTCAGAAAAACCTGAATCAGAGGATCAAACACTTGAAGGTAGCGTACAAACAGAAAGCATCAGTGGCATAGCTGGTGAACAAAAACTTGAGAATCTTTTTAATAAACTATTCAGCAGAATAGAAGAAAACGATAGGAATATGAACAAAAAATTTGAAGAGAATAATCAAAGACTAGAACAAAATAATTTGAGTATAAATAAAAAATTTGAAGAGAACAATCAAAGATTAGAACAAAATAAAGTAGAAATAAACTCAAAAATAGACATGGTTCTCATGGAATTAAGAAAGGAAACTTTAGAGCTAAATGCAAAAGTGGAATTAAAGTTAGAACAGTCAGTTTCAACTTTAAACAAACAAATAAACATTAATGAAAAAAAATGTGAAGGTAAAGGCACATTCTTAATAAAAGAAATCAACGAAAGGTCTGCCAGAACACAAGCTAGTTTTAATAAGGTAGATGAGAAAATAAATTCTCTTGAAAATAAAGTGAAAGGGAATAATGTAGAATATCAAGAGCAAATACAAGAACTTTCACACCAAGTGGAAGATTGCAAAATAAAATATGGTGTTTGTACGGACACAATGTTAACCTTACAAAACAAAACTTTAACCTTTGAAAACACTATCAAAGGGTTAGAGAACAAAGTGCATGGGGTTAGTACACCTAGTGTATCTTTGACACAAATACCTGGTAGCGCAGAGAATATACCAAAATTCTCAGGATTTTACAAAGATAATCCAATGGCGTTTATGAGAACGATAAAAACGTATATGAGGGGAATATCTGATGAGATGTCAAAGCTACATTTCATAAGAGGTTGTTTGAAGGATTATGCACTTCAGTGGTACGATATGATAATAGATGAAGTAGTAGACTTCAAAGAATTTGAGATTCGTTTTGTGAGACAGTACTGGGGACAGACTCAGCAGAGGAAAATTAGACACGATTTAGTGTTCGGCAAATACAGGGCCTGGATCTTCTCGAGAAAACTACATCATACGAAAATATTCTTTTCTTAAATACATACAACCAACCATTGAAGAGAGCGATATTGTCTCACAGCTAGCAGCACACTTTGACCACAACGTTACACAGGCGGTGGCACTTCAAGGAATTGATAACATTGAAGCACTACTGGAACTGGTCAAGAGATTAGACGATGTGGATGAAAAGGGAAACAACAATAATTATGGAAATGTCAAATATACAAGCAATCCACCCAGAAATTATAATAACAACAACAACAATGGAAATAATCCACATATAAACAATACACCTCGTTATAATCAAAATAAACAGTACAACAATAATTGGTACAATCAAAACCAGGGCAAACAGAATTATGGAAATAACCCATATACATACAATAAGCCAAGCTATGGGAACAATCCATATTCAAACAATAAAACAAGAAATTATGAAAATGAGAGGAAGTCTGAACAAAATTATGGGAAGGAAGAAAGAAACCCTGAGAGCGAAAGAAGAGTGAACAATGTTCAAATAAGTGAAGAGAAGAAAGAAATAAGTACGAAGGAAAAGACAGAATCAAAAGGTGCAATACCCAAGGATTCAAGACAACTACCGACAAATAAAGAATGGGTAAATTCTACCTACTCAAACGCGACTTCGTTGGATTTTTAGAAAGGCCAGTCAAGAAGAAAAAGAAGATACAAAATGTATATAACTTTGACGATCTAAAGAAAATCACGACGGAATTACCACATATAACAGTAAAAATAGGGAACGAAGAAATAGAAGCATTATTAGACACAGGAGCGCAATTATCATTATTAGATAGTAGTATTATAGACAAAGACATAGAAAAATTAGGATATTATATGCCTATAAGAAAAGTAAATTTAATAAATGCAAATAAGAAACATATCATTACTATAGATAAAGTTTTTTGTATAAATGTTAGAATAGGTAGTTTAAATTTATTAACAGAATTCATAATAGTACCTAATTTGAACAGCAATTGTATTTTGGGGATAGACTTTTTAAGTCAATACGGTACAAAAATAAATATGGAAAACAAAACATTTCATATTAAAAATTCAATAATCTCCTGGTGTAAGGAAACACAGGAAGATGATATATTAATTAATAATTTATATATAAATAATGCTGAACAAAATCTCACAAATAAAATGGATAGTAGTTTATTAGACAATAAGTGTGCACATCCTGTGAAGCATCGTCAAAGTGAGGACTTCACGCAATATAGGGATGGTACGAATTTAAATTGCGATAAACAATACATAAGCCATGTGAGCAATCTTGTCAGCAAATATAAAGAGTTATTTGATAATAAACCTGGTTTAGCAAAAGGCTATGAACACAGGCTCAAAGTAGATGAAACACAACCTTTTAAAGTCAAAAATTATCCTGTCCCCAATAAATACAGAGAACAAGTCAAATTAGAAATTAAAGAAATGTTAAAAAATAAAATTATAGAAAGAACAGAATCAACATTTATAAATCCAATAGTAGGGGTAGTAAAGAAAAATACAGGCAATCAGAAAGAAACAAAATTACGCTTATGTCTTGATGCAAGGGGCCTTAACTCAAGGACCTCCCCTAATTTTGAAGCTCCGCAGAGTATAGAGACCTTATTAACAAGGTGTACTGATGCAAGGTGGTTCACAAAAATAGATCTGAAGAGTTCTTTTTGGCTGGTACCATTACACAAGGACTCAAGGAAGTATTGTTCCTTTATGTTCAATTCATTAGTCTATTCGTATAGAGTCGTTCCGTTTGGCCTATCAACAGCGACAGCCGCTTTGGTTAGAGCCATGCAACAAATTTTAGATCCACACGAGGAGTACGTTTCTCATTATGTGGATGACATACTGATATTTAATAAAGATTTAGAGAGTCACAAAGAATCGGTAGAAAAGGTTTTAAATACGTTAGCAGAAAACGATTTAAAAGTTAACGTAGAAAAATGTGAATTTTATAAAAATAAAATAAATTATCTAGGGTATATAATAGATGGTAAAACAATCACTATAGAAGAAGAAAAATTGGAAGCAATAAGAAAGTATCCCAGACCAAAGAACATAAAAATGCTCAGAGGATTCTTGGGAATGATAAATTATTATAAACATTTCATTCCGAAAATAACTGATCAAACTTACATGCTTTTCAGAATGATAAAGAAGGGAGTAAAATTTAAATGGACTCCTGAAACTCTCAAAGCATTTGAAGAAGTGAAAGAGAATTTTTGCAAAGCATTAATAGTAAATTTGCCTGATTTTAATGAAGAATTTATTTTAAGATGCGATGCATCAAATGGCCCATATAGAGTAAATAAAATTTTGAGTAATGTAACGTACGAGCTACAAGAAATAGATGGCGAAAGGATCAAAGGAAAATATCACATATCTATGCTTTATGATTATATAGACGTAGAAAATTAATAATCATTTGTGCGAGTTATCACAATGGTTATTATACGTGTCGTTCATGCTTTAAAAATCATTGTTGACGATTCACGACAAAATATAATAACCAAGGGAATATGCCGTGAACTCGCAAAATTTATAGAATAAGAATAGCTTTAGAGATTAGTTTAAGATTAGAAATAAAATAAATATCATTGAGTAAAACTATGCAACAAAAACTACATAGATGTATACAAAGTTGCATACACATGGTCAATACAAGTAATTCAAAAGTCAGTATTATTCAAGTAAATAATGAGAAAATACAAAATAAAGTTTATTAAATAAATATGAAACAAAAGACAAAATAAACATTTATTAAATAAAAATGAAATAAAAGACAAAATAAATATTTGTAATATATTTCTTTTGTAGAAGAGATACACAAAATGTATGGTTTATATATCATGAAAAAGATGAAATACGATATGCAAGAAATATAAATAGGTAAATTATTATGATTTATATGCATAAAGCAGTAAAAATTTTATGAAAGAGTTTAAGAACTAAATTGTATTAAAAGATAAAATTTACCTTAGCTTATAAATAGACTAAGAAAGGATATAAAAATATGTAAAACGTAGAAATGATCAGCAATAACATTTTGTATTAAAGGTAGCTGATATCATAAATAAAAAGTATATGTGTTTATGATTTGTTTGTAACACAGTGCTTCAGAGACTGGAAACAGACGTGTATAGTTTCATGACCTACAAAAAGACAACAAAATATATAAAACTTGTGTAAAGTCTATTGCAGATTGACATTTTACCAATAGAAAGATCATGGATAGAAGATAGAGAAACGGTGAAGAAACAGGCGTGTCCTCCAGGTACAGGCAGTGCGGGAAGAAAAATAATAGTTATCTCCGGCATGTTTCCCATTTTGCCAAGTCGCAATTCAGCTAAAAGAAAAGTGAAATTGACATTAATAAAGGGAAAGAAAAATATGTATCGAACAATGAACAAGGCAATAGGTTCATTGACGAATACAAAGAAGGATGGTATTAGCGACAAGAATAAACCTACCGTTGGAAATGCTGTGCGAGGCAGAGGGACTTTTGAATTGGAAATTTATATTGACGTTTGGTAAATAGTGAACTGTCAGAACAATATGTGTATGTGTGTGTGTATCAAGACGGCAACATGCGGGCAGCGACTTCACTGGAACGTGTATTCCAATGCCAACCTAAAATATGGACTAGAGGGCGCAATGGTCAACATAGAGTTTTTTTTGCCGCTATAAATACGAAACAAGATTCAACACGAAGAAGACTTCTCATGACAATTCCGAAAGGAAGACCTCTTATTACAACTCCTAAAGAATAAGACGCTTTAGATTGTTACATTGTAGTTTTCATTATTTCTTCATCACGTATATTCATAGTAGTTCTTATTTTATTTAATATATTTGAATTCACTTGAAACGTTCAATATGGACATTCAAAATGAATATTTTGATAGCAAGTAAGTTTATTTTTTTTGAAAAGGAAGTTATACAAATTGTTGAACAGACATTGGTTTTTACGTGCAAATGATTAATCAATGTATTGTTGGACAATATAGATAAGTAAATATTTTATCCTGTAAGGTTTGTTTTAAATTCATAAAGTTGGAATTACAACAAAATAGGATTAATGGTGTTGGGCAGTTGGAGAGATGCTACGTGCGAATGAGCATTTTCTTCATCGTATTGTCTAGGCATCATTAATCTCTTTTAAGTTAGGCAAATAATTAATTAAAAGTTTCACAAGGCAAAGATTAAGAGCTAGATACAACACGTGCAAATGGTTGTTTAAAGCAATTAATTGAAGCCAATACATAAATATAATTACATCGATAAGTATCACCATCAATGTACAATAAAAGTTTACATTTGTTTATTTACAGGATAAATATTTATTTTGTTTAGCAGAATAAATAAATAAATAAAAGATTTACATACATTACAACCGGCATTAGGTATAAATGATATGAGCATTTTCAATTATGTATTTTGTTTAGAGCATAAAGGTGTGTATAAAAATTATTTTGAGTCTATAAATTACAAAATAAAAGGTATATGATTATGTTGAATAGACATACAGTTTTTCTTTGAACAAAACTATTACCTCTTCCCTATTATGAGCAAGAGAAAATTCATCAGTGAAGGAGAAGGAACCACATACATTGCCAGAATCCACAATAGTCACAAAGTACATGCTTCAACAATATAAAAAAATAAAATACAAAACCAATTATAAGTTTTTGGTGTATAAAGAATAATTTTAAGAGTACAGCATATACAAAAGACTATACCCTACGTGTGGTAATACACACAAATATATGTTGTCACAGCATATAAATTATATGGCGATGCCCAACGTATGGCAATAACATTATTTAAAATAAATATTTATATGCCACAGCAATACGTCAACATAGTCGGCATAGTTCGGCAAACCATTTTAATATATATTCTTTTGTAATTATTGCGCGTCCTTTTGTAAGACCCTCAGCCTGACGGAGTGACAACTCTTTGTGTCTCTGCAAAAAACTTCTGTACCATTTTTCACCAGGACGATTATTAGTTAGCCTTCCTGTTTTCTTTTATGATTATATTTTGCACAGAATCCAGCAAATCATCTTTTCTTTGGGGAAATCCACACTTAGCAAGTTGTATTAGCCATTCAACCAGCTGATTTTCTTCCTTTGCAGTTAACACTGTTGGAGTACCCATTTTTCGTGGACCTTCCATGAATTCTGTCTTGTAAAGTTGCCCGCGGTACAGAAAATTCTTTTGCTGCTTTCCTAATAGATGTTCCATTTCTTATCGCTATCAGGGCACTTTGTAATGATTCTTCTGAGTATTTATGAAAATGTCTTTTTTTGATATCAGTCATTATTTAATTCTGGAACGCAAAAATTAAAATTAAAAAGAGCGGCCGGAAAAAGGTCAAGTTGTGCCAGTAGTCGGCCACCCTTTTACAACCACGGCCGATTACTGGAAAACGTAAAAATATACGGTTAGCGTTTCTTGTACATATCCAACCACAATATCCTTTACATTCAAATGACATAAGGATTAAAATGCTTGTTTAGCACATTTGCTAGAGGTCGGCCACCAAGGCCGACTATTGGAAACGGCTCATAAAATTTATACCCAGTAGTCGGCCGCTCTTTTTTCTAAGTTTTAGGTGGTTTAAATACATTTTGCGGTTAGATATATCAAGAACCATCAATATTAAAACGAGTTAACTCTGGACAATACTAAATGACTTCTTTTGAGGTACAAAGAGTATTATTTTCTATTAGATTTACTTACCAGTTAGTTGCCCACGACACATCACCTTGCAACATACACAGTGTTGCCAACCTATTTGGATCAAAATTCCCATATACTATCGAAAAAATTCCCATATTTTCCCACGCCAAAAAAAAATTCCCAAGGTTTTTCCCACTTCCGTTTTTTACATTTTCGAAGTAAATAAAGATCGATTCATTTTTTTATTAAGAATATCACAAACATAAACAGAAAAATATTGAAAAAAAAACAAATAAAATAAACTCTCAATACTTCAATTTGAATTAACAACATAAAGTAAAACAAAAATTAAAATCAGTTCATAAAAGAGTACATATTCATATTAGATAGATTCAAATGTTCCTTTTCAACTTTGAAAGTGACACAAGTGGTGCCATCGTTTTGCATGGCGCTTCTTATGACACATATAGCATTAAGTATTTGTGCACCTAACTTATTACGTTTCTTAATCTTAACATCTGTTACAGTCGAAAATATTCGTTCCGATTCGGCGTTAGAGTGTGGTAGGCTTAATACCAATTTAGCTAATTAGCACAAATTTGGAAAAGCTTGAGAGTCATCTAAAGCTTTTACTTTGTCAAGCTCCCTCCACATAAGATCAAGCGAATATGTTCGATATTTATCAGTAACAGATTTGTCAAAATAAATACGTAAATTTCTCCATTCAGTCTCAATTTTGTTAGCGTCAAAAAAAGATCCAAAATGATTCAACAAATGTATAAAATCAAAGGTCCCCTCTGTTAATGCACGTTCTACATTTAAAAAAGACATTTCTTTAAAAATTGGAGAAAATGGAAGTCTTTTTTGTATTTCTGATGCGGCAGTTAAATAAAAATTTAAACATTTTAGTCTTATATTATGCGAGGTTTCGCTTGGAAGTTTTTTAAGAATTTGGTCACAGTCATCGCTCAAATATATTTTCTCCAAAGGCAAAAAATATGAAGGACTCTTTACATTAATTTCAGCCAAATTTTTCTCACACACAAAATTCCAATTTTAAAAAATTTTGACATAATTGTTTCATTAACGTATATGATTTATTATGCAGGTCGTGTATTTGAATATTTTTACTCTGAAAAATGGCATTAAACGAATTAAATGAATTTAATGAGTATTTTAGAAAAAGGAGATATGCTTTATTACATAAATTGTTAAGTTCCGCTAAAATTACCTCTGCACTTTTTAGTTTATCTTCAAATACAGCGACTTCAAAATAATGCTTTAAAGTATCATAATATTCTAAAAATCTAGTTACGCAAGCATGCCTACTTAACCATCTAGTTGTAGATAAATTCAATAACTTTTTTTTCTCTAAATTAAAAAACTCCTGCATTTCTACTAATTGGGCACATCTTTTTGAGCTTCCTGACACGTAATTGTAAGTAGATCGAAGAAGTTCCTCTGTGGTCCGTGGCAACTCTTCACATGCTTTTGTTGCAACCAAGGCAGCCGAATGACAAACACAAGACATTAAAACAGCATGAGGTACATCTTCCTTCAAATGTGTGTAAAATGATTTATGGACTCCCACCATTGTAGCACATCCATCTGAAGCCATACCGATTATATTTTTCAATGGAATTGCTTTTGCTTCCATGCATGTTTTAAATGATTCATACAGATTTGCTGCTGTGCAATTACGTGCATCCATCTGCACAAGTTCTATCAACTTTGTCTGTATTTTACCATTACAAGGATCTAGATACCTTGCTAAAACACATAAGTTTTTTTTAGTGCTTATATCTGTGCTTTCATCAACCATAATTGAAAAATTGTTTTCTTGTAAATTTTTTATGATCTTATTAGTCTCCACTACACTTACAACATTTTTCAGAAGTTCTGAACATTTAGTTCTTTTCATGTTTAAATTTTGGACTATTTTTGAATCATCAAAGATTTCTTTGAGTAATGGAATCAAATGATCAATAAACTGTACGGCAATGTTATGTTCTGCAAAGCACACAGCCAATTTAAGTTCAGCATTTTTGACCTTGTCAGTCAATAACTTCTCTGATTCTTTTTTACAAAATCCGGCTACTGATTGTTGAAATCGTATTGCACTGCTAGCTTTTAAGTGTTTTTTACCTTGTTCATGTTTCTGCAGTTCACTTTTTCCTCCACCAAAGACTTTATTGCAAATTTTACACCTGTAACAGTTAATTACTAGCAAAAAAATTAACAATATACTAACTAGATACTAACTAACCTTGCTTTGGTAGCATCGTCGCATTTCTCCACCCAAGCAAACTGAGTCAACCAGCTCTCTTGAAATGTCTTAATTTGCACTTTTCTAACCTTTTTTGGTGGTGTTTTTTCTTTATCGTAACTCGAATCCATCGAATCACTACTTTCATTTTCTTCCATTTTTTTATTAAACTTGTCCGAAAAGGTCAAAATTTAACTTGTAACTTTAATATATTAATTTAAACTGGTGATTGTTATTGTTAATCATTATTTTTAGTTACCGTTCGTTAAACAGGTATTAGACAATAGACATTGTGCAAACTGCAATGTTGCAAAACAAAGCAACCAATCAACGAATTAGCTTGGACTTGGAATTAACCAATCAACCACCATGAAATCTGAATCGTGACTAAGGATACTGCATTATCGAATATCGATAACACATGGCCGAGGCTGTGACAGAGGTTACAGCATGGTATGTTGGATAGTTTGGACAACCACCATCGACGAACTTGTAATGACTTCATACTTGTAAAACTTATTCCTCAATATTGGCACAAAAATTCCCATATTTGAGTGTTTTTTAGTTTTTCTCCCCTTTTTCCCATTTTAATTTTTTGATTAAAAAAATTCCCATAAAATGGGAAAATTCCCACGAGTTGGCAACACTGAACATACACATACCTAAAAGTGAGGCTAGGAACTTGCATTTTGAAAACGGCGGGAAAGAGACACTGTCGACTATAAGGATGTCTTTTAAGTAAACGGATAAGCAAGAATCTTGTTTTAAAGGTATTACATTAAAGTGGCCGACTATTGGAGGAGGCCGACGTTAGGCACAGTCATCCTACTTATATATAACTTCTTCCATTAATGTTTCTTTTTCGATTTCACTGAAATTTGGACAAAGTTGTGGTTTTTTTTTTTATTGTATTCTAAAAGCACATTGGTATATTATTATTAAGCATATAATAAACGAATGTAGGGTAAAATCTCAAATAGTATCTCTAATATGGGAGTAAAAATTGTACAGTTCTGTGCAATAAATTGGCGTACACGTCTTATTGCTAATTTTGACATTATTTTGCCATTGTGAAAATGGCTTAAGTTAAGTATGACAAATTGAATTATAGCGTCAATTCAATTTGTCATACATGACAGATATTCAAACAAAAGTCATATTTACATAAGCGTATATTAAGAGTGCGTCAAGTGAAAGATTAGACCGCCGTTGTTGTAATTAAAATTTCTGTCGTTGGTTTGACGGCGTGAATTTGGCTTGAATTGCTTTCGTCATAGCATAACACGTACATAACCTAAAGGTGATTGCTGCATTCTTATGAAACTTTGTAATTTGTTCAAACAAAACGTACAATGTGTTCTAAAGATATTATAGGCGCTGTGACTCAAATTCTTTTCGAGATTGAGTCAGATGAAAGTACTCTGATTTTTTCCCAATGTGTCAATGCAGTAACAACAGAAATTTCTATAATTCAACAATGTGAAATATATGAAGGTATGATAATTCTAACGTTACTCATTTTATATGGAACTTAAAACTGCTTGTAGAACCGCCATTAAAGAAAAAAAATTTTGAACATTATGTGAAGATACCACACCAGTTTCCAGATACTTCGTTTGCAGAGCATTTTCGGATGTCACGAACAACTTTTGAGGTATGCATTATTCGCATAACATTAAAATAGTAATATCAGTGTACAAAAATATATATTTTTTATTTTGTATCATATAGGTATTACTGGGAAAATTGAAAAGTGAAGATGAACACATTCAGAAGTTTTATATTCCATATGACACACAATTGTTAATTGTATTGTGGGTTCTAGCCATAGATAAAATATTTATACTCTTATATAGATGGCTAACTTCACTAATAACACGAGACTTGAAATAGTAATTGTTTTTGTCGCCAACAGCGTTATGTGCACGAGCGGCAATTTTGAAATATGTACCTGTAAATGTACCTTTAATTTTTCAGTTTTAAAATTGATAAAACAAAGGAGTTACCGCAGATTAATAATACTAATATATTTTTTAGTAATAAATTTATTTTGCATTTAATTTAAAGTACATTTATTATCTAACTATAATTAATAATAGAATATATGCGTATGATTGCTGACATATTAGTATACAAGAGACAAATATCAAAGTTTTTATATAAAATATAAGCTACACTTTTTTTATTTAATGTTTTAATACCTGATAAATGTAATGTAGGAACAGCATCTGCCTTCAAATTTGATCGGTTATGATATGATGTAAATTTCATTTGTGGAGAAAAATGGTAGTCACACACCTGATAATTTCTTCACTTTTCAATTTTAATGCCCTCTCGTCCCACGGCTATCTTCCACTGTTCAAAAAGCTAAGAAAAAGAATATATGTAGTTAGTACATATTTTATCGAATATGGTCGAAATTTCATTGCGTGATTATTTTTTATGTATTGAAAAGCTAAAAAGATAATTTAGTAGAAAATCAAAATAATATGCTTACCTCGGGTTTCCTAGAAAATATATGCACAATTGCATTTTCCTGTTTTTATGCACTTGACCATATTTTCAAAATTATAAACAGTTCAAATAACCTAAGATATTTCAAAACCAAACTAACTTTATAAACGAATATAAATGATTATAATACAATGGAGAAACACGTAACTAGTAATAACAAAGGAAATTAATATAATACCGAATCACAAATAATTACAAACTGAAAATATTGACATAAACCTCACCATGCTCACTTTAGTTGTCAATGACGTCATTGAGGAGCAAGTCAGATTGACAGTTCTCATATGGGCTACCATAAATAAGATATGTAGGATAGATAGGCCACTGTATATACCAGTTTTGTTAGCGGATAAGAGCCATCTGGGGAATTGTGTTACAACTAATTAGAGAACGCGCTAAATTTGATTATTGGTATAGAACAAATTCTGCTTTTTGTATCAAATGAAAGATTGGTTACAAAAAATACATTTGATAAAAAATTCCAACTTCGAGATTTAGAAGTTTTTGACAAATGTGTTGTTTGTAATCAATCGTTCAATATTTTATTAGACTTGTAAATCGTAAAATTGAGAATTATTTAATGCAACTATGATCAAAGTGCTACTTGTTGGTGTAGTATTAATCTCAATTTTACAAAATAAAACTTAAAAATCAAATCAAACGTCATACATTCAGGATTGTGTGACATGTTATTGCTCTCTGGAAATAAATAAATAAAATGATAGTTTACAAATTTAGTTATATTTTTTATGTCTTCGTTTTCTATAAATGTCTACAGCTTGTTTGAAAATATTACACATTTTATTTGTTGATACAGATTCTTTGCCTGCCATAATCCTATTAACAGTTTTACAGAAATTGTATAAGCATAGGTCAATAACAAAATTTATTTCAACCGCATATATTAAATTTTTCAGTGAAGGTGGTACAGATTTCTCATTAGTTCCTGCCCCTCTAAAATACATGTAACTGAATAAATAAACTACGTAAACTTAGTTTCAAAAATTATTTAATAATATCACTACAATATTGTTTCGCCAAACTTTGGCATCATCAGGTGATGAGAAACTGAATATACAAAATTATTACAACATAATATATAGTGTCACAACAGTATGGAATATGAGTGGGGGTATTTTATAAACTATGGCATTGTAACAACGGGGAATAATTGAATTGAGTCTGATCGTTTAAAGCACGACCTAATAGTATATTGTAGTGATATTATTAAATAATTTTTGAAACTAAGTTTACGTAGTTTATTTATTCAGTTAAATATGGAGTTTCAACATGTATCAGCCTCATCAATTAACTATAAAATACATGTGTCTCAATGAAATTAAAGACTTTTCCCAAAAGTCAACATGTTTGGATTTCTCTGTCACAGGTCCTTTCAGTGGCTTTCCAGGAACTGTTTTTAGTGTGTCCCCATTAAAGCTGTCAAACAACGAATCAAAAAATTTAAACACCTTAGCTGTCTCTAATGCCCTTCTTTCCAACTGATATTCGCCTGTAATATCTTTCTCACCTACAAAAAGATATGCTTTATTAAGATTTAACAAAATGGAAGCATTACCATTCCGATTCATAACTGTAATAGCTGCAGCCATGGAGTGACTAAATACTTGTGTAGCATAGGCAACTTTCATTTTTTTTATTTTTGCTGGTATTACATGAAATTCAGTAATTTTTGGAATGCACCGAATATCTCCACTATTTGAATCTATGTAATAAGCAGCTACAATATCACTCCATTTTGCCGTAAAAATATCTGCATCAGTTTCCCATACTAAATTCTTAGTTAAAAGGTTATTTCTTATACCTTTCAATAAATGTGGTACATCATAGAGGGGTATAATCTTATGTTCGTCAATGACTAATTGTCGTTTCAGATTTAAACCTTTCTTTAGGTAATAACCATGGGCTTCTTGGATCAGACTTTCTATAGCACTGCGGTTTGTTGCACCCTGGTCACAAATTGTCGCCACAATTGTTAATCCTACAGTAATAGAAATTAATAACTCAAAATGTAAAGATATGAAACTACATACCTGTTTTGTTTACTTCTTGTACTAATTTTTTGATAAGTGCTTTTAAATCAGTTGATTTGGTTGAACCTTTGCAAAATGTGTAGCAAATTGTTTGTTTCCATTTCTTTGTTATTCCTCTAACCATGAACACAAGAGCATGGTCAACAATTTGCCCATTGGAAATACCCACTATTTCGTCTCTATGTTTATTGTATTCTATTTGTGGCATTAAAGCAACCTCATCAAATATTAACATACAGAACTTTTGCTTTGCTTTTAATGTTTTCACAGCTTCATTCAGATTAGCCATTAAAAAGTCATTTATACCAACATCAACTGGAATTTTACTCAGCAATCTGGATAAAGTTCTTCTTGAAGGTAACTGGAACCACTTTGACAAAAATCTGTATCCAGAGCCAGATCATTTGTGAAGTGCCAAGCACATTATTTTTTCTTCCAGTGTAAATCTTCTACCCCTAGGTTTGGTTTGTTTCCGTAATAATTGTTGCAAACAGAAGTAAACTGATTCCTTTCGAACGCCAGTTTGTGATATGCAAAATTGCTTATTTGCTAACTTTACTCTTCTCCTTAGTTCTGTTAT
Source organism: Amphimallon solstitiale (assembly GCA_963170755.1). Lineage (NCBI taxonomy): Eukaryota > Metazoa > Arthropoda > Insecta > Coleoptera > Scarabaeidae > Amphimallon > Amphimallon solstitiale. Next base: position 82,677,555 of record OY720677.1, on the reverse strand, counting down.
TCTCCTACGATAAACAACTTTCTGTATTTGCAATTGTCTAATATTTGCATAGGGGAAGGTGGGGCAAGAGTGGCACCTTAAGCTTTGACTGGTTCCCAAAAAATGAATAAAATCAAAATGAACAAATTTATTGTAAAAATAAGATACCCTACTATATGGTATAAAATTCTATAATAGAAAAACGAATATAACTCTGGTGATAACTTAGTAATAAAAAAAAAGTAATTTGTCTGCATATGTCTACCTTTGCCCCACCGGTGGGGCAAAAGCAGACTCTTAAAAAAAAGTTTATAAACGACAATGAAGTCAAAATTTTATCATGAAATGGTATTTTTAACGACAAAACTCGCAAGTCCAGCCATCACAAACAAAATCAGAGCAATCTTCATGGCACCATTTGTTGCATGCGCTGCATTTAATCCATTCCTCATTAACTGACTCACTAAACTTTTCTTCACAATAAAAACAGCAGCAGTCAGAATCTGAAAATTATGCAAACATAAGCTATTTGTGAAAATACAATGGTAAAATTTACGAGTTACCCTGAACTGAATTTGATTTTCCTGGTATCGGTTTCTGTCGATTATTCCCGTTGTGAGAAGTAGAGGGGCCGCTTTCTATATTTGCATCCAAGCGGATTGTTTTTCCCATGAGAGATTTATTTGCTGTTTTCATATTTTTGGACTTCTGCAACTCCCGTTCCTCCAGGTCTTGCTTGTACGGGGAATTAGTGATTATTTCGGCTTTTTCTTGCTTTCGCTTCTTTCTGGTTTGGGAAACAGGTTTAGCTTTTGGGAGTGGTGAGATCTCTGTTATTCTAACATGTTTTTTCTGTTCTTGGCTTTTTTCGTTGTGATTATTCTCAATTTCCTGGTTTTCTATTTCCTCGTCTTCTTCGCTGATTTGTCTAGGAGCCTCCGTAGACAAATTATGATTTTCTAACACATTTTCTGATATGTCAGGATTTTGTTCTGGCACTTCACTCACTTCTACATGAGGAGCAATGGCCGCTGCTGCTAGAAAATCGATTTCTGTAAAAACGTCAGGATTGTAAGGCGCAATTCCAGCTCTTTCAAAGCCATGTGTGATATTTGCTGGACTCAGAACTATCATGAGGGCAGATTTAATCATCGGTGGCATATCGTACTCTGTGATGCGTTTTCCAGGATTATTTGTCATCCACTTGTCCATTTCACTATTTAGATAGGTCTTGAATGGTCCAAAAACGGTTAAGTCTAATGGTTGGAGTCTGTTCGAAGTGTGAGGGGGTAGAGTAAGGCTTATGATACCATTGGCACGACAAATTTCTATAGCCTCTAATGACTTGTGGCTCGAATGGCCGTCTACAATTAACAAAACTGGCTTATCAGGTGATGGCCTAGTGCACTGAATAAAATGTTTAATAACTTTAACATATATTTCGGTATCTATCCATCCATTCTTACTAGTAATTCCAATTGTTCCTGGCATAGCACCAATCAACAGACTTGGATGCATTTGAACTCTCTTAAAAATAGCAACAGGTGGTATGAAAGAACCACTTGCACTCGCACAAACTACCAAAGTAGTAGTATTCCCTTTTTCTAAAGAAGTAATTCGCCCCACCTGTTTTTTGCCCTTTTGCGCTATAATTTTAGTAGGTTTTTGTACCACAGTGACACCTGTTTCGTCTAAATTAAAAATTCTGTCGTCCGAAAAGTTGTATTTATCCTTGACTTCTTTCAGCAAGCCAAAGAATCTTTCAATATTGGTTTTTGAAAAACTGGTTACCCTAGCGAGACTTGTCGCCTCAGGTTTACGGACAGATAGCCCACCCACTCTATTTAGAAATTTCAGGCACCAGTCCTTCCCAGCCATTTTCTTCACTCTGTTAAAGCTATGTGGTATCCCGTTAATTTCAGCATATTCAAACGCAGCCTTTCGGAAATCACGTAGACACATTCCGTAATATAAACTTTCCAACTGCAGCAAATGTTCCTTTAATTCTTGTTCTTGTGTTGCAATAAATGTTGGTTTAAAACGTCCCAAATTAATAACTGTATCCTTTTTCAAAGATATTCGTTTAAACAGAGTGGAACGTGGTATTCCAAATCGTTCTGATGCTTGACTATATGTTAGTCGTTTCTGTTTAATGGATTTTAGTGCCAAGGCCATATTTTCCTGAGACCAATTAGCCCTTTCAGTTTTTCTTTTATAACAACGGACCATTCTTAAAAGAGAATTACAAAATTATTCAGTAAAAGCAAGAGTAGACAAAAGAGGCAAGAGTAGATTTAATGTCTACTCTTGCCCCTGGTAATATATGTAATTAAAAAATTCCCCCCTAAAAAGACTACGCCACTGACTGGAAAAATTCGCTTGACATTAGAGAGGTTAGGTTTCAGTTTGTGACAGATAAAATCCTTAATCCTACTTTTAACTTATTAAGCTTAATATCGCATAATTACCACTTTCAATTCTTACATGGCACATCATAAAATTGCAACTTACCTTGTATTTTCTGTTTTTCCACAAATCGTCGCCGAAATTGTTCACCACACCTCTAATTCGCGGCAGCTAATTGTAACATGGTGATACCAACCGAAAAACTATAAATAGCGGCTAATTTAAATAATCTACTCTTGCCTCGCTGTCTGCGCTTGCCCCACCTTCCCCTAAAGATATCTAGCTTTTGGGGATAAATGTGCTGAACGTTTGACATTGATAGTTTTAAGTAGCGTGCTGCGAGGACCTAAAAGTTGCAAATGGTAATTATATATATTTGATTGTTTAATCGTGACGATAGTCATACCACCAGTGTTTACAGGTGTTACACACCTTTCTACTGCTGACGTAGATGGCATCGGTTCCATGTACATTTCTACGTTACTCATGTTTACCGGTGTGACGGACTTTTCTACTCTTGATGTAGATGGCATATTTACTTTTGTTATAGTTTTGTCAGATAATTGCTTCGATGACTTTCCGGGTAAAGTTAAGAAATATGGCGTGCGAAAATGGCGGATTTAACGAATCCAACGTAAAGAAGGCCTTAAAAGAAGACTATTTTCTATATAGCACTTCTTGCGGAAAAGCACCGAAAAGCCACAATTTCAAGAAAACTTAACATACCTTGTAGGTTAGAACTATCGCATATAGTATCACACTTAATTTATTTTGGTCATAAAAACACCAGTGTACAACATATTCATCAACACTAAACGTAGTAAATGACCATTATTTATATAAATATACAAATTTCGGCCATAATTTTGTCATTTTATAATAAAATACTTGACGTTTTATTTACAAAATATAACTCAAACGTCAGATTGGTATTTACATCACGACCATTGCCAACTGAAATGAAAATAACAAAATTTTCCTGACAAAGTATATACTAAATACCGGGATATCAACAATTAAATTGGTCAATGGTTGTCATGGATTTTATAATTATTCTCCTAGCGTGCATCGTAATCGTACATTTAGGTATGTAATAATTTGAATGTCAAAATCTGTCAAGTTATTGTGTTGAAGTTTTCTAATCCTGCACGGTTTTTGAATTATGGTTCTCACCACAGAGCACAAAATTTACATGATTGAAGCCTATTTTCGAACGGGTGTGCTAGTTAATGGAACTTGGAAATACAATCAACGTTTGTGTTTGGACAATTTTCGAGGGCACTTCCCAGCCGTAGCAGTATTACCGGACAATTTTGATGCATTCCTTACAAATTGTGTTGAAGTGTTTCGCGAAACTGGTTCTGTGACGCATAAAAAAGGTGCTGGTAGACCAAGAGTTCGTATAGAAGAAGTTTTTTGATGACCGGCTGATAAGTTTGCAAGTTGAGTTTCCTTCGAGATCACCTTGTTTGACAATTATGGACTATTTTATCTTTCCTTATTTAAAAAATAAAATTTTCGCAAATCCGATACATAATTTGCAAGAACTGCAACAAAGAATTGTTCAGCAATGTGCAACCATAACGCCAGAGATGCTGCAAAACGCTTTTCACAGCATGAGGAGGCGCGTAAACTTGTGCATTGAACAAAACGGGGGACATTTCCAACAATTATTGTAATTTAGTTGTTCTGGTTAATAAAAACGTTATTTATTTCGTAACTTGTAGTTCATTATTATTTTACAGCTGAACTAAGGGTGCGTTTTTTCATCGATAGTTAACTGATGGTTACATGATAACCTTTGGTTGGGGAATTAGAAGTGTTTCTCAATTTGTAGTTATCTGCAAGTTTATGGTTAACTGTTAAATTTTTCTAACCAAAGAAATTAGCTGTTGTTAAAGTGATAGTTAAAAATTCAGTCTACATTTCATGGTATTATTTAAGTTTTACATCTAATCCTCAAGTACAAAATATGAATGATTATGATGTGAACGCATACAGTGACGAAGAAGTTATCGTAAGAAGGCCAAAACTAGTACGCGAAAGAATTAATCACTTTGAAATGTGGGACCACGATGAGTTTGTAGACCGTTTTCGACTGTCTCCACAAACTGTGATGAGATTTGTTGACGAAGTACAGCATGATGTAGAACATCCAACAGATAGGTAGGTTAGGTTCATTAAAAGTTTTTTGGAAAGTAATTTTTTACTGTCTCACTCACTTTACAGAAATGATGCCCTAAGCGCCGAAAATCAAGTATTATTAACATTAAGGTATTATGCAACTGGATGTTTTTTAAGAACAGCTGGAGATTTTGTAGGAGTACATAAGTCCACTTGTAGCAAAACAATTAAGAGAGTATCACGGGCCATTGCCACACTTCGACCTGATCATATTTACATGCCACATGCTGAAGAGGAGATCACCGTTTGTAAAGAGAAATTTTTTAATATTGCCAGATTTCCAAAATGTATAGGGGCTATAGATTGTAGTCACGTCAAAATAAAATCGCCTGGTGGCCCAAATGCTGAAACTTACCGAAACAGGAAGCAATTTTTTTCAATAAATGTGCAAACCATTGCCGATGCTGATTTGAAAATACGGAATATTGTAGCAAGGTGGCCTGGCGCCAGTCATGATGCCCATATTTTTAGAAACTCGATGATATTCAGATCATTTGAAACTGGTACTTTTGGTTATAACGGTAGCGCAGTTTTAGTTGGTGACAGTGGTTATCCTATCAAACCTTACCTGATAACTCCCTTGCAAAACGTAAATAATCAAGCTGAGAATTTATTTAACGAGTCGTTGATTCGGACGAGAAATGTAGTTGAACGTTCATATGGGGTATGGAAGCAACGTTTTCCCGGACTGGCTTTAGGACTAAAACTAAAAGTGGAAACAATCCAAGCTGTAATAGTGGCCACAGCAATATTACATAATATTGCTATTGATGAAAGAGAAATATTACCCCCCGTCACAAGACATGAAGCTCGAGCAATAGAGTTAGTAAATAACAACATCCCAGCACCATTTCCTCAACATATACGACGAAATGGAATAAACTATATAACGCGAAACAATTTAATTAACGACTACTTTGCAAGATTATAGTTTATTTGAAATACATTTATGTACATAGAATACTGTTAGTAATGCTGTTAATATATTTCATTTTTCAGACAATTGTTTCAAGAGCAGTTGTTTTTTCAAACCGAGAATATCCATTTTCAAAGCATGTTCTTCCAGAAATTTTTCCTTTTGAAGCTGAATAAAAGAAATTTTTTCAGTTATTAATTTGCTGGAAAATTTGGTCCTTTTCGCTGATACATTTTCGTTGGTTGTTATTGCTAATTTTTTATTTTTGGGAGTTTTCAACTGAGAAGGAACATATGTCGACCAATTTTCGTTTGAAGGTGAAGGACCATTTGCAGCAGATTCTTCTAAAAAACAAACTGTACAAACAATAACAATGATAATGCACTTTTACCATCACAATCCAGTACACTGGGTAAACCATGAACTTGAGTTCCCAACATGTCGATGATAATTTGATCATTATCTGTTATTTCTTCCAGTTCAGCTTCTCCTCCCCCAGTTATTGTAAACTCCTTTTTATTTTTTGTTAGTTTTCTCTTTGTTTCTTTTTTCAAAACGTTGAATTGCTGCTCCAGCTCATGCGGGCTTCTTTCATTTTTATCTTCTGATTGGCTATTATACTCATTTGAAACAGTATCCCAATTAATGAAGGCACTGTCAGAGTTTTCAGAAATAACAGTTATCAATACTACATTGTCTTCTGAAGCTTTATTATTGCCAACATCTTCTTCTGCACACTTATTATTGCCAACATCTTCTTCTGCAGACTTATTATTGCCAATTTCATCTTCCGAAGATTTATTATTACTATTTCCCGTAACTATAAGGTTAAATTTTACTGTGATGTATAGATGACATAATATTTAGATTCTTTCTCTTACCTGTAATATTAGTGGCTGTCAATCCATTTTTATGGGTTTTTAGTTTCTCTGCCGCGACTTTTTCTTTAGCTCCCTTTTTTAAATTATTATACTTTTGTTTAAGAGCAGCGACAGATCTAAATTCCTTCCCACTTCTAGCGTTGTACATGTTTGTAATATTTTGCCAAGTCTCCTCCTTTTTGTTCCAGGTGAGGTGACCACTCTTTTTACATTCTATTACATGTTGATGTTGTCTCACAAGTGTAATTAACAATTGCACTTCTTCCGAACCGAAGTTTGAACATCTTTTATTAGATGCCATATTTATACGCAAGGCAGAGCTACGATGCGAAAACTCGTTTATTAGGGTTACTTTCGATCAGAGTTTACTTGATAATGATAACACGTTCTGATTTAGAGATTATGTTGCCTTGTTGTTTACCGCCAAATGTCAACAGTCGTCTACACAACTTTCACTTTTGACAGTTCCATGCATACCAACTGAAGAAACTAATAGACAAACCAGAGGTTACAGAACTACAGGTTCATCCAACAATGAGAAACGGTATTAAAGTTAACTATGAGGTTAACTACAAAGTGATGGTTACCTAATCACGAGGTTAACTATTAATGAAAAAACGCAGGGTAAGTAGGTAACACATTTGTAGGTTATTGATAATGTCAGTGTAGCTTGACAATGATTGAATTATTTCAAAAGGATGATTTAAACTAAGACAAGCGTATTACATTCCATGACCAACATTGACCAATTTAATTTTCATATCATGGTAGGTATAATGTAATGTATACCGCATGTGTAAAATTATATTGGGGATAGGATATACTATCCGTCCATCGGATCTTTTGAGTCACGTGATTAATTTTGATCCGTATGAATTAAATCAACACTTCTGGCTCAAATTCATTACTTACAAAATAGAATTAAACATTTAAAAATAAAGAACTTATGATGCGTATATCTAATATTTTTTATATTTTATACCATGTTTTATTCATTGCTTAAAATTAGCTATATCTATCATAATGAAATTTTATAAAACAATAATAAAATTTGGTTATGGTTATCAACAAAATTTATCGGTCTGTCATTCATTCACCTTGCAACAAATTGGTTATGTACAATTCCTTAGTATGTATTTATTAAAACAAACATAATAGTGGAATAATATCCCAAAATATTTAACAACAAGTCATGTCAGTCTGAATATAGAACACATAAAATGTTTAAATGCACCTCTACCTATTTTCTAGTGACAATTTTTTAATGGAATTATTTTGTGGAAAATCAGTTCAGTTCAAAATAATTTTTGTTTTATGGTTATTTTTACAATTTGTGAGTAATTATCATTGGAAACCCATATAATAATTTAGCTCAGCAGTAGTACTGTTCTATTTATAAGCACGATAGAAATTTTAATAGCAATAACTCCTCAGTGAAGTATATGTTACATTAGTGAAGCTCGGAGTGACATACATCTCAAAAATGAATGGAAGAAGTAATTTTTGCAACAATCTTAACCCAGGATATGTTGTTCTAGGAGAAAGAGCATTTTTAATAAAGGAAGCACTCGGAATTCTGCAAGTGAATTTTAGTTATTCTAAAAGAAGACCTCGTTAGCACCTTAAAATATCTCATTTCTTAAAAAAGTGTAAGAATATGCAAAAATTAAACAGTGTAGATTTAATTGTGATTGTATTTAATGTATGTAAGTTGTAAATAATTTTGTATTTATAATTATTTATGGCATTATACAATATTAATTTATTCCTGCACAACGTGGCCATTATTTTAGAATTTAAATAGGCATTTCATTACAGACAAAACACAAAAATTTAATAATAAGTTAAATTTATTTATTAATATATTTGAAATCTATTTACATTTTTTTTTACTGTTATTTATGGTATGCTAAATATCTATAATAAACTTTTATAATCTCACACATAATATTTCTATAAGATTAAACTTATTTTCTTATTGCTATTTATTAACTATTGCTTTTATTATAATTAAGTGAAACTATTTTAATAAATAAATCTTATTAAACAATCCTCTGATTATTTTGTTAGGTACTGTAAATTTAAATAAGTAATCCTTAATCAGTGCATGAGTAGCTTTCTTTTTCTTCGTATACTAGAAATAATAATGCACCCACATAACTACAATGTTCGGCTGTTACCAGCCATGCATGTAGAGTGAGCCGAAAGTATTGATTCACATTTCATAATAATGCACTCACTTTTCATCCATTGGTTTTAAATTAACTTCTTATAAATGTTTCACCGAAACAAAAACACATCAATTTCCACATAAAATAAAGAAGTTGTTAATAAGATAAGAACTTCTTCAGGTAATCACTGCATTATCATGTTTATAAACTCAACAAACACATTGTTTTATATTATAAAAACGTCACTCAGATTCTAAATCTGAATCTGAACTGGATGTTTCATTAGGATTAAATACAGTTTCTCAGGTTTGTTTCTCCTAACTAAATCCAACAATTCATATTTTGTGAATTCACCGGAAAAACTTATTATTGCTGGACAGCCAGTCTATTATTTCCTGTTTTCTCGATGTAGAATTTGGGATTTTATTTAATACTACACTATGATATGGTGTATTGTCCATTATCACAAGTGAATTGTTTGGTAAATGTGGCATGAATTGTATTTTAATCCATTCCTCAAACTTTTTACTGTTCATTTCAGCATGATTGTATTTTGCTTTGGTTTTCGATGCAAATATCAAACTTGCACCTTCAATAAACCCTGATTCACCTCCGGCATGTAAAACTATAAACCTTTGCCATCATAACCTTCTGGCTTTCGAACACTTTTTGTAGATGTACATGCCAAGATCTTCCTCAATTATCTTTTGAATATATCCATGTTTCATCAAGAAATATCACCGGTCTTGGAGAATTTGACTTTAAATTATCTGTATACTTCCTCAAAAAAGTGCTTCGGTAAAGGGCTATATCATGCTTTTCCACCAATGCTCGTCTGTTGTCTTCCTTTTTGAATTTAAATCCATTCTTTTAATAAATGGGACAAAGAAGATTTTCCAATATCGATTACTGCTTTGGTGTGTAATTCATTTTTCAATGTAAGCAGAGTAACATGTTTCTCTGAAATAATTTCAAATATATTAAAATTGTGAAACATAAATGAAATACCTAATAACATACTCTCTTTATACATGTTATAAATAGTGTTTCGTACTTCCATCTTTGTGGTTGCTCTCTGCAATATTCAAACCTTTATTGTGATTTCAAAAAATATATCTATATGATTCTTACTTCAATAGGTACATTTATATTTATGAGAGGTGCACGACTTTGTTTTTCTCTTTCAAAAAAGTCCAGGACAATTAATACAAGTTGTTGAGATTGTGAATTCAGAATTCAGACGTTTCCCAGACATGTTTCTGTAATAAATGTAAATTCTTAACCTCTAACCAATAAATTTAGTGATTAGAATACTTACAGAAAATGTATTAAATTCAGTTTTTTTTGTTCTGAATAGAACAATTATTGGCAAGATAGAACAAAAACGAATTAGAAAAGCAATATAACAAAAATAAACCAAAACGCAGAGAATAATGTTATGTCAAACTTTAATAAGTTGACTAACGTAGTAACATGTCATGGCGGTATATTTTCTCTGTCTGTCTTATTACTCTTATGGAGAAGACAACCCCACCTTAAAGTTTAAAATTTCTATCCTTATCTAGTCATTGAGATTGGAAAGAAATGAGTATATATACATTCTAGGTGCGGATGTCGTTGATAAAGCACGCAATTAATCATGTGACTCAAAAGATCCGATGGACGGATAGTATGTATACTAGGCACACCGGCAACAACGCCCAATCGTGGCCGTAGTCATGGTACAAGGAAACAAGGCATGCTTTTGCGCATTTCTAGATGACGCGCATTTATCGAAAAAAATGTCACTTGACAACTCTGACAGTAGTCACTGACTGAACTCACTCACAGAAGTAACTGACAGGAAGCATTAAAAAGCATGAAATATTTCTGAATGACAATTTTAGGAGAATGGAGTTTTGTGATACCGTAATGGAAAAGACAAATGAAAATGAGAATTTCATCGCAAATATTGTATTCACAGATGAATCATCATTTCCATTAAATGGAAAGCACAATCCTTCTGTTGTTCGATATTGGGCTCGGGAAAATCTGCACAGCTATTTTGTTAAACACACCCAATATCCCCAGAAAGTGAATGTCTTGGCAGGTATTTTGAGTGACCATTTGCTTGGTCCATTTTTTATTGATGGTACGTTAAATGCGGACAAATACCTCGATATGCTACAGAATCAGATACTTCCCGCTAATGATAATACCAGAATAGATCGGGATATTATTTGGTTTCAACAGGACGGTTGTCCTGCACATAATGCGGTCAGAGTAAAGCAATTTTTAATGAATACTTTTCCTGATCGTCTCATTAGTGGAACAGGAAACATCAGTGCCGGATTAAGCAAGCGCGGGGCCCGTAGCAAATTCTACGGAGGGGCCCTTGATCTGCTATGGGTTCTTAAGTATAAAGTGGTAAAAAAATTCAATACTCAATACGTTTATTTGCCATATATAGTACAAAGATCACTATAGGCCCAGCTGGGCGCTAACAAGTACAAAAAGCCAGAGATGAGGTTGCCGTTGCCCTGGCAATTTAGAATAATTTTGATAAGAAACTAACAATTTAAAACTGACGATAATACACAAAAAATTGTAAATCTTTTCTTTGTACATATTTCAAAGTCTATATTTATTACAAAGTATATTATATTTTTAGGAATAGCTAATGTTATATTTTATCAAAGGTGTACTTTATATTATGTATATTTTTTATATTTATTTATCTGTTTCTTGTATTATTTTTTAAACTTTTACAAAGTAACTTTTCTAGATTTCATGTGGGCAAATTTAGAAATAATACTATTCGAATCAATTTCTCTAAGCAAATCATATTCTATATTCATCAAAGAGAGATAATTCAGACGTTCTTGACTCATAGTGTTCCTTAATTCATTTTTTATTCGTTTCAATGTCGAAAATGAACGTTCGCCACCGCAGTTAGTGATCATGAGAGACAAATAAATGCGCAAAGCAATTTCTAAATTTGGGAAACATGATTCTAATGAATTATCAATTATGAATTTATAATATTGAATTTCCAGAGCTTCGTTTTTCGTACTGTCAATCGCACCAGCCACATCCGTTTTGAGCAGCTCAGCAAACTGCACTAATTCGTCGTCTAGGCTGTCTTCCAAATCATTTGCATAAGCACTGACCATAATTGGAGTTTTTCTCAAAATCTCTTGTGCTGTTATAGATTTTAACTCTCGAAATATTCCAAAAACACTAGTTAGTTTTTGGTATGCTTGCATGCGTTGATCTAAAGCAGATAGTATGTTATCAATAATGACAACAAACACCTCAATTTCAAACTGTTTATCAGGTGTTTCATTTTCAACAAATTCGTAAAGTGTACTAGAACCGCTAAAATGGTCGTACTTTGTGTTTCGCTTGCGTCGTCTTGAAGTCTGTTGCTGATATTCATGACAGCCTGTCAGATCTTTGGCTTTTGCTTCAATATCTGAAAATGTGGATCGCATTGTTTGGACATATCCATATAATGATTCATAAAGGGCGTATCCCGTATTAAGGTCTGTATCAGACGATTGCAGAGACGCACTAGTCGCTTGCACGCGTTCTAGGATTCCATTCCACGTAATTGTCATTATTCCGGTTTCCAACTTATTCATCTTTGAAACTAGTCCGTAAGCTTGATTGCGACACTCTGCCTTTTGATCTATATTATTGGAAATGTCATCCAAAACTTGTTTGATAGTGGTAAAGCCACATAAAAGTGCCTTCGTAGCATCAGCTCTAGCGGCCCACCTAGTATCCGACAACCTTTTCAAAATCCGAAATTTGGAAGTAAGAGCTTTTGTAAGCAGACCCCAACGATGTGTAGAAGCGGAAAAGAAATTATAAAGGTTTTCAATAAAATCGAAAAAAATTAATGCTTCTGTACAACAGTCTGCAGCACGCTTAGCAACTAAATTTAATGAATGTGCAAGACAGGGAATGTATTCTGCATACTTATTTATGTCTTTAATTCGTGCTTGCAGGCCGCTGTATTTTCCGCTCATGTTGCTAGCATTGTCATAGCTTTGTCCACGACAATCTTTGATATCAATGCCATTCTTACTTAAAAAATCTAGTAAACTTTGGGCGAGTTGTTCAGCAGTATGGCCTTCCATATCTAAGAACTTAACAAATCTCTCAACTGGCCCAGATGGTAGAACATAGCGTACTATCAGAGTCAGTTGGTCTACATGCGATATATCCGGAGTAGAATCCAATGACACTGAATAGTACTTGGATCTCTTAATTTCGCAAATAATTTGATCCAGCATGCTTGATGCAATTAATTTGATAAATTCCTCGCATGTTGTTTTAGATAAATATGACGTGTGTCCTTTTCCTTTATGGGCATAAGTTTGAATATGTTGGGCCATAAAAACGTCAAATTCGGAAAGTAATTCTAATAGGCCTAAGTAATTCCCATTATGAGCTGAACCAACAATTTCATCACTACCCCGAAACGCAAGACCTCGTTCTGCTAAAAACTTTATTACTGCAATAATTCGTTTTAAGAGCATCTGCCAATAATTTTGCTCAGTATCAATTTGGCTCACAAGTTGAGAATCGACACACGCATTCTTGTTTTTGCGATTTAACAGCGAAATTATAGCTTTCCTATGCGGAGTGCTCTCTTCATGTCTTTTCAACAAATTGTTTGCGTTCTTCCAGTCATCGAACCCATCTTTCGTAAACCGTGCTGACTGATTAGTATCTGAATCTATAACTTTGCAAACAAAACAGAAAAGTCGCCCTTTAGTTTCTGAATAGCACAACCAATTTCTGACGTGAGTTTTATTAGTAGGTTTATGTTTATAAGTGAAAAATGACTTTTGGCAGAATCGTGGACTAATTTCTTTTTCATACATTTTCTTTGAACTTAAGAAGTCACTGTTCATATGTTGCAGTTCGCTGCTTCCTTTCGCAATCCAATAATCTTTGTCAAAGTTGCTCGGCCATTCACCAATATCATTGGAGTATATTTTACTTTCATTCAGTTTTTTGCTAGAAGAAGCGGTAGCGGTTGAATCATGTAACATACATTCGACTTCTGTTTGGCTGAAGTAAGACGACTTTGGGTCGAGGGGACTTGCTAGGCTTTCAGCTTCTCTTTGGCTAAAACACGATATGTCAGAATTAGGACGACTTGCTGTCTCTTCGATTTCAGTATCACTAACCAAAAAAGTGCCTGCACAGGCAAAAGTTTCAGTTTCACTTTTATATGTACAATGAGATGCACCTTCTGTATTTTCTGCTTCCGTTTCCGTGGATTCAGCAACAATGCTCTGAATATTAAAAAACTCGGACAGCTTACGTGTTTTTGATAAAACAGCTTCGTTCTTTTTCTCCTTTTCATCTTTTGCTTTACGCTTTGCACTTCCAGAAGCATAGTGCCGACCCGTATCTCTAAGTCTGCTGCTCATAATACTGTTTCTTTTCGTTATTACTTCGTTCTGTACATAGAAAAAAAGGAAGTAAAATATACATATTTATAGTGCTATGAAGTAGTAGTACCCAATACCTAATCGAAAACGAATTTAAAACTTTATTTTTTTATGAATAAGTGAATAACTTCATCTCAACTCGTTTTTTTTTAATTCGTTTAGCCATATCGGACAGAAAAGAAACATATTTAGATTGGAATTGGAAAGAACTCAACCTGAAATAATCATCAATAATTTCAAGTCATTTTGGTACCGAAAACTCTCTCCTGTGACGCGAGCTATAAAGATTTTTATTATGGAATGTTAAAACAAAAATCTTACCAAAGTTACACAAAAAAATACACCATAAACTGATATACCTACTCCAGGAATTCAAAATTCACGATTAGTTTTAATAATTATCACCTGAAAGCGTGACGGTAGGTACTTTGGAATAAACACGAGTTTATAATTTGATGTGATGTGTTCAAGTTTGATGATAGTGAAATTAGTATATTTATTTGTTATTTGGGAAACATACAGATATACAATAACAATTTAAATTTTAGTACAGAAAAGTACCTCATAATCCAGCAAAGTTTCCACTGATTACTAATACATGTAAAAAATAGAAAGAAACATTTAAATAAGTACAGTGTCACAAGATGACATACATACCTTTTATAGGAGAAAAACTAAAAAATATTTACATAAAAAAAATCTCAATTGCACCTATTTTTTATAACATTAAAATTAACAATAGGTATTTAATATTTATATCGTTTGTCAAACAGACTCAAAAAAAAAGAATTTCATTGGCAAATACATTTGAATTGGAAAAAAAATAAATACTAGGAATTTGAAACATGAAAAAAAGACGAATTGAAGCTACTTTATAATCAATTCATGTTAATTCGTTTTAGATTATTGGGTAGTTATAATAAACTAGTAAAATAAATCTTACCTTAGACGTCAATAATTCAATTCTCAAAATCACTCTTCTATCTTTTGATGTTTTAAAATTAAGTATTTTATCGAATTAGTCACAACACTCCGACCGGCAAAAAACAATAACTAACATAGTACTAAAACAAACTTCATTCATGTGTTCACATAAGAAGATTGAAACTTACAAAATAAAATATCCATCAATTACTTATTGGTTGATAGCAGCTAACAGAACTTTATTTATTCTAACTGGCGGATTGTTTGTTACGATACTCGATGACAATGTCAGGGAATCCCTTGTTAATCTTGCGATGTTGCCAACTTCGTTTACAAATAATTTGCGGTGTGCCCAGTGCTAACTTTTAGAAATATGTTAAAATTTAAATTTATTGTTATAGCTTTTGATACCACCATCTATCCAGTGGCCGGTTGTCTATTATAGCGGTAGGTGGTGGGATACCTATCATTAGTTTTAAAAAAACATGCGTGAGACTCTCGCGCCTTGGAATTTAAGCTTCTTTCGTCGAAATAGTTTATTTTATAAATTGTTATGAGAAATTTAAATGAAAGAAATCTCTGTAAAATTAATAAAATATTTTCTTTATTCGTAACTTTTATAACTTATATAGACTTATATTCTTGAAAATAAATTATTGGTATATGATTACTAAAATTTAATAAAAATAATTTAGACTGTAAGTCTTACAAATAAATAGACAATTTCAATCTTTTGAACGAGTCATTTGAATTCTGCTACACATACACACAGCACACAAAGTACCGAGTAAGGGTGCTCACACACGTCAGACTTTTGTAGAGCCGATTATCGGGCCGATTCAAATTCTATATATTCATACGAGCGACATTTTATAGAACTTGTGCGTTTACAGTATGAAATTCTGTGTTTTATTTTCGCCAACGAAATAATCGGTTATCGATTATTTAACGTGGATTGCCTTGGTCGGAAAAGGTGTAACGTTTCACGTTTTTGTGACATCAAGTAATTTCAATATACCACGTCTTAATAAGTTTCGCTCAAAAAATTGCGCTGAGGGAGAGGTGGTCCGGTTTGGATACGCGGGGCCCTCTTTTGCGCGGGGCCCGTAGCAATTGCTACTCTTGCTACGTGGTTAATCCGGCACTGGGAAACATTCGTTGGCCTCCGCGATCTCCTGATCTATCGCCAAATGATTTTTTTTTTGTGGGGATACATCAAAAATAAAATATAACAGTGCACAAGCTGGCAGGCTTGAAAAGTTAGTTATTGTGAGAAGGCTAATCATAGAGGCTTTTGAATCCGTAACAGTCGATGTGATTCGTAATGTGCGAGAAAAATGTTATGATAGGCTCGGACAATGCTTTGCTGCTGAAGGAGGCATTTTTGAACCTATGCAATAACATTTTATTTTTTAGTATTGTTTAGAGTATATTTTTTATTTTCATTAGAATTCCGTTTTTAATAAATTTATATAATAATTTACTAAGAATTAATGTTTAATTAGAATTGTGCTTTTATTTTCTTACTGTGTTGTATTGTATTTCTGTTAAAAAGGACTTTATTAAAATATTGTCCTGTGAATTCACAACTTTATTGAACTGGTAGTACTAGAGGTCGAATGCGTGTCATCCAGGGATGCACAAAAGCATACCTTGTTTCCTTGTACCATGACTACGGCCGCGATTGGGCGTTGTTGCCGGTGTGCCTAGTATACATATATCCTATCCCCAATATGATTTTACACATGTAAACAGTAGGTTGTCAAAATGACTGCGAGAAATTTGCGCACATTAAACTGTTTATGCGAGGGTCCCCCTAGGGCCTTAGGGGAACAATTGATGGCTTGGGGGTTGATTCCCAATGAGGGTACGTATGTGTGCCCTCGTTGTGGATCAACCCTTAGTCTGGATGAGGCACAAGACCAGTACGTATTAAATGACAGTTACACGGTTCCAGTTGAAAATCGGTAAGAGTTATTACTAAATTTTAAATACTGTGTGTGTGTGCGGGCGGCTGTGAGCGCGCGTTTGCGTTTGCGTTTGCGTGTGTGCCGCGCACACACACACGCAAACGCGCGCGATAACACTTAAGGCGATGATAGCACCCGACTGTCTGCCTCATGTTGGAAAAGTCAGTAAAGTTCTGAGTGAGACGCAGCGAGTGCAAATAATGCGGTGCGGTACAGTCGGACGAGAAAGGATTCCCTAGATCGTCCCAACTGCGCGCGACGTTCCATGTAACGCTACAGGGATATGGACTTTGAGCGTGCCGGTGACGTAGCGTCACATTCCAGCGTGATGCGGTTTCTCGACCGACACCCCATCCCAACATCCCAAAATTGTCTAACGTGCCCAAAGAAGTTTCACTTGAAAAACATTACAAACACTTTTTGTTATTGACTGAGAAGGTGAACTGTATAATGAAAAAGCTCGGGAACAATTTTATATAAATACCTATGTATGGTAAAATTAATTACTTAATTAATTAATTGCGACCTATATAATAAATTTATTTCACCAGCAGTTTGTTTAAATGCAAAAATACTAGGTAAACCTTATTTAATTGTAACATTAGTTTCCTCTTTGCAGCACTATTTTGCAATAACCAAATTGAATACGATAAGGACTGTGGTTTTAAATTTTGATAATCAAGTCAAATTAGATATATTTAAATTAATTTTCTTTTCTGGAATAATGACAATGAAACATATTTTGTATCTTTGAAATTTTTAAACATACGCTTGCTTTTTCTGTTTTTATACAGGGTGATTCAGAACTTATGTGGAAAAAATTAGGGGATGTACTACATACGTCTACAAATATGATACCGCAAAGAAATTAATATGTACGCACTCTTTAAATTAATAAATAGTACAGTGCCTTCATAAATGATTACAAGCCACGTGACCAGGACTGTGATTCTCGAAGAGAAACTCGTATGCGAATAGATTTCTTCTTGTCTCTCTCAATTGCCGTAGTGAGGAAAAGGATATTCGCATATGAATTGCTCCGAGATTGATTCGAGAATTTCGACCCTGATCACGTGGCTTGTAATCAGTTATGAAGGCACTGTACTAATAAGTACTTGCACGCCATTGATATCTGATCCACTTTAAATTTTGCGTCAGGCAGACTGACGATGCTACCATGTTAAACTACATTGTTTTTACATTTTTTTTATCGAATGTTCGGACAGAAATGTATGACACGTTGTCAAACAACTGTTGTCCATCTAAGCGGTACGTTGTAACGGTATAATTTTACAGGTAAACATTAATTACGAAAAATCTATAAGACTTTTATTATAGTTTTTTCGGTGCATTCGACTGAATTTTTAAGAATGCATATATTCCTAAAATCTTTTAGATAAGTTCTGAATCACCCTGTATAGAATAACGAAAGAGTACAGTTAGAATATTCATCTTCAAGAAATCTAGTATAGTAGTTGGAAATTTGCAGATAAAAAACTTGAGGATGTTTGGAAAAAAATATATGGCGTATTAAAAATGAAACGACTCGTTATAAGATTATTAAACATTATTATTTAAAAAATTATAATTTGTTTTTAATTATTTCTGGTACGAGAGCAGTTGAGAAAAATGATGTTAATTTTGGCTTCATTTTATTTTTCCAAAAGTTGTCGTCTTTAGAAATCATCTCTATATGTAAAGGGCCTGCAGGTGACCACACGATAAAGTAGCAACACTCCTTTTCAGAGATATGTAGTTGCCCTTGAATTTGAAAATAATAATTATGGTTCACCTTCAACCGAATTTTTCCATCCTTATCGATCGTCATAAAGTTTATTTTTTTTTCGGCAATTCCTTGTTCGAGAGATATATTTTTTAGTGTTTCGGGGCATTTTACTTCTATGATCGAATCGTCGTCAACAACCAGCCCATCAGGACTTGCTCCAAGAAAATATTCGTCATCTCGTCCTATGAATAATCCACACTCTGTTACAGTTAATCCAGTGAGTTCCTGGAAGTCTTGAATTGCGATCATTTCATGTTCTTGTCCATATTTAGTGGCAGTGTTGCCGATAAATTTATTATATAAGAGGTTTTTAACTGTAGCATCAGGTTTAGTAGTTGCCTTCAGTTTGCATATTCGCCCAAAATTGGACGCAGTTATTCTGAAGGTTCTCTCCTGATGCCACAAGGGATTGGAACTTTGACCTCTGGTATTTTGCTCAATGTGAAGAATTTCTTCTGCTGTTTTTTTTAGTATATTTTCTAACTTGTCTTTTCTAGATTTTAATTCTTCGTCAGATATCTGTTCTTCAACTGCGCCGTAATCATCGTCTGGATTACTAATTACAAGTTTTCGTTTAAAACCTCTTTTCTTTTTCTGTTCCAAGCTCCTCTCTCGGCGCAATTGCCGTTTAATAATAAAACGCCTGGTGTATAATCCAGGTGACTGTCCGACAAGCTCCATAATTTTTTCAATGAACCTTTCTTTGCTATTGTAGGCTATAACAGCTAACTGGCATCTTGTTTGGTAGGACGCTTTGAATGAGAAGTTTACCTAAAAATAAAACAGTTAGAGTTGTCCGTGTAAATAATTGAAACTTATTTTGTTATAAATAAAACTGTACAAGAAATTACAATGCACTTACTCTTTTGCCACCTACGAATCTGTTTACTAAACTGTTGAAAAGTTCTGCAGGATTGTTATTCTTATTTAGCAAGAAAGAAGAAGACTTTGTTAATACTCTTTGAAGGCAGTTCATTATATCCTGCTTAAGTCCACATTCAGTAATTTGTGGGATTAAATTTTCTTCAGATGGTTTTACTCCTGTACAAAAATATTCGTCACATTTTTCATGCAAGCCAAATATGTGATCGACACTATTCTGGACATCTTTTCGGAAACATGATAATTTTTCTGAATAAGTTAAATCACATTTTGCACGATATACAGCTGCTCTTTTTATAGCAACTCTGAACTTAAGAATACTATTTTCTAGTTTTCTTCTCAATTTTATTGGTACTACTTTCAAGGAAGAAGAACTTCTTGCTGTTTTAGAAATATCTTTCAGTTTGTGGCACAAATTTCGCAAAAGATGATTGACACATTCCACTTTTTCTATCAGTGTAGAACCATAAGGTTTTTCAGTTAGAAGCTTCTTTGTGACACTGCTGTCACCGTCTCCAACTAATTTTGTGTATTTCAATCCGTGCATTTCCATGCTCTTCTTAAAACCCTCAACGATGATAGCAGATTCCATAGCTGTAGACGAGCCACTCCAGTTTTTAGCACAAGAATGTTCAGATACAATTTCGTTTCTCCGTTCATGTCTTGAACAAACCATGCAGAATTTATTTTTCACGCCTAAAAACAACACTTTCTTTGTAGCTTCACCAATGATCACCGCAACTCCAGACAGGGCATTATAATTAGTCTTGTATGACCTCTTAGACCATGCGCCATCTGCTATCACTGTTATGCATGGAGTACCATCTTTATCAACATTTCCATTTTCTTTTGCGAGTTCCGCTTCTTCCTCTCCAGCCAATTTCAATTCTTGCATCAATACGTCTTGGACTATCTTCTCTAAATCATTGTGATTTTTAAGGTAGTATTTTTGACTTATTGAAGGAATGTTCAGTAAAGAAGTTAGCTGTTCCAACTGTGAGTAGCCGCAACCGATTGACATAGTGCCTATAAAGAAATATAAAAATGTAAAAATAATTCGTACGATAACCAACCTCGGCAATAATATCACCAATTGATATTCTCAAGGAACTAAATATTTTATTTTATATCTCTATAGAATAATATTTACCTAATACTGATGTCACATTTATATCCATTTGATTCTCACACCTGTCCGATTCTAGTGAGGACGTCACTCCACACATATTACATTTTACAATAAATGTTGACAAAAAACCATTCCTTTTTTCCTTGAGAATATTACAGTTATCCATTTTACAGTCGTAAAATGGCATATGCTGAATATTTTTAATTTGTTCCCAAAAATATAAAATATTGACAATTCTTCTACCTTCTATTGCCAAAGTTTTTTGTTCGTCCTTCTTCACTACCTCTGTTTCTAATTCGAGAGAATCCTCCTGATACTCATCGTCGACTACTTCTTGTTCATTTATATTTTGATTTACATTGTCAATATTTCGAACCGGATCTTCGATGTTTTGTCTTTCTGATAATGGTCGTCTTTGTCCCCATCTTGACAACGCTGCTCTGTAGGATGAAACATACATAATTCAGCATATACTATAGACTCCAATAACTGTAGTTAAAATTATAGTAATAAAATATGGAAATTAAAATTATATGAATATTGAGTAGATAAATACAAGGGCATAGCCCAGTTGCGCCGATTTTAAGCAGGTAGAAGTAATCCTATAACCCAATTGCGCCCGCAACCGACCAGCCCCTAAAATGGGCATAGCCCAGTTGCGCCAATGCGCCAAATTTTAATGTAAGTTTTAGTTCGAAATTCCTTCAATATCTGAACAAATTAAAAAATATCTGGATGAGGTGCATAAAAACTTTTATCTAACCTAACCTAACCTGCTGATTCTATAGATTAGGATTATTTTTACCATCGGCGCAACTGGGCTATCATAAACTCTCCGACCCTTTTGAGACCCGGATTAGAGCAGGTAAAATCGGCGCAATCGGGTTATACCCAAATACAATTATTAGCCTTCCAAGTAGCTTGGAATAACCCATTTCTCAGAAAAAGAAACCTGAATTAATTTCAGAATATTGGGTGGAATTAGAAATTTTGTTTTAGCAAGTAGGACAATTGGTTTTGTCAGATATGTAGATTGATTATAAATACTACATAACAAAATAGATTTAGGATATCCTCCTTTTTTATTTGAATAATTATGTGAAACGCAGCCATATGACACAAATCAAATATTACGATGTTGTAAACAATACCAAGTAAGGAATGCTTCATACAGGACAATGCACGGTAATTTCTTTGTTAGAAAGTAAAAGGTGAACAGTTTTTCTGGTAATCAACGTACCATCATTTTTTGTGACCCACTTTGTAACCCACTTTGACTATGCCTATGACTGATTTGAAAATAAAGAAATTATTTCAGTAATAGATATTTTTGAAGTAAAAACTATTTTCATTTTCACAGTGGGACACCCTATATATAAAATGAGTGTTGTGCATATTAAAAGCATTTCACAATATACATATATTAATAATAATGAGTACTTACCTTTGTCTCAGGTTTTTTATTGAAGAGCTACACACTTTTTGTTTTTGCAGTCGTTTGTTACCCATTTCAATACGAAACACTACTGCAATAGTAATAATAACCACTCTGTGAACTGTCACACACCACAAGTATAATACCACAAAATCTTAAAGCTATTTTCACCACGATATTAACTATGCGAATGTTATTATAAAATGAATTTCAATATACTTGCAGCAGGGACTGCACCTGGTCGTAATAAACCTTAGTTTATGGCGGTACCAATAGATCGCAGCATTTTACGGATACAAAATTCTATGAATTTTGAAAATTTATTATACACAAACGACAGCAGGTAAACGGTTTAAATTTTAACACCGTATGGTGAATTACATTTTCTACATGCATGTGCATGGGTTTTGCAAAACCTTAATATTTACTGATTTTTTTTTTCGTTTCTCCGGTCTCATGGAACGTATTCAAATGCGCATGCACACAGCCCTAGATCACATAATTCTATATCATTCCTACAAATTTTAAACGATTCCGATGAATAGTAACGAAAATATGAATTTTCAAAAATATGATTGGGTGTTATAATCCCCTTAAGCAACAATTACATACAATGGGTTGGTTGTGTGTTTCGACGAGTGTTCAGTTTGGACTGAATTATATTGAACTGGAGTATATTAGGCCATGTTCATTAAATGTTTTCTCTTCTTTTGCAGGTCTGCTGATACGTTGCATCCAATTATCCATGACTGGATTGAACCGGGAACAACGATCATCAGCGATTACTGGAAAGCATACGATTGTCTGTCTATGCAGGGGTATGAGCACCTGAAGGTCAACCATTCCTTGAATTTCAAGGGCCCAGACACAGGGGCTCATACTAATGCGATAGAGTCCTCGTGGCGGGCCGCCAAGTGTACGATGAGTTCTAGCGGACGACGAAAATCTCATATTCCGGGTACTTTGGCTCGGTATATCTTTCGTAAGAAGTGTGCCGAACTAAAATTAGATCGGACTGTGCAAGTTTTACGTTTAGCAGGGCAGTTGTACAATCCATTGTCTCCCAGAGAATTTCCACGAGACTACAACTACTATATAAAGCAAAATATAGTAGCTATACACGAGACGATGACGTAACTGACAATTCAGACAATGAATGACTTAGACTAGACGCACGATACACCACCACAATACTACTACTGTTGACTTTAACAAGAATGTCTAACGAGACTTTGACAATCTGATAGAGACGGGGACTAATAGACGGACTTGTTGGCATACACCATTTTGGGTATTAGGGGTCTTTCAAGGCGCGGACATCTGCAAAAATTTCGAGGTCGACATTTTCAACATCACATTAATTTCTTATAGACTTCGAGGTCGAAATTTTCATCATCACAATACTTCCTTATAGTACACATGATAAGGTATTATTGAAAAACTACCGACCCGATAATTTATATTGTGAAGCAAATTCAAGAAGAACTGAAAAATTACTAACATTTTTTGACCTTGTCATTTGGTTTTGCCTACATGCGCACCTATGATCATCATTTTGTCCTACTAATAAATTACAGAAGGTATGAATTGTTGCACTCTCATTGTTAAATACATTGCTTTATTGTGCTTGTAATAGGCCCTTTACGACCATAGAAGATTTTCTAGCTTCTTAGACAACCAGAGCAAACTTTAATAAGACGGTCCATGCAGCGTGGACATTGTAAGACGCAGGAAGAGAGGTCTCACTTCAGGCAATTGTGAGAAAAGAAGAGATACGAAGGCATTTGATATCGACATATAAGAAGACAGTCAAATATCTGTACCGCACTTTGTATTTTTTGTCTATTTCATAGTACTTTCTTCCATGTTTTCTAGTTTATGCATTGCTTATAACTGAAATGTTTAATGTATTCATATCATAAGTAATTTCTGTATTTATCGACTATTTTATTTTGTTGCTTGTAAATTGTATGTTGTAGATCTTTTAATTTTTAAATATGTATCCTTATCGTAATTAATTTAATGTGTATGTTAATTAAGAAAGTTACCTTTTTCTTATACTTCTTTTGTACAAATATATTGTTTAATCTTAAAAAATCACCTTACATTTCAATAAAATATTCATTAAAAATGTTGTATGTTGCATTATTACTTGGGTTTAATTTTTCATATTTGTTATATCACATTAACACACCTAGGTCTAACTGCTACCACTAAAAACTACCCATCAATCCTGTTTATAATGGCTGTGTTCTCTATTGTAAATTTTAAATTAAAATGTCCTATCGGAGAAATTACTTGGATGGTTTTCGATGGTAACCAATAGTTTATGGGTGTTTTTGTAGTATACCCAATTTTAAGAATTAAACACAAGTAATTTCTCTGGTAGCACAATTCTACATAAAATTTACAAGAGTGTGTAGCCCCTATAAGTATAATTTTTACTTGTAGTAATTAGCGTAGCATCTTTTTTTTTATCAAATTACTGACACCTACGTTAATGTTACTGATACTTCATAGTTCTGCACAAATAAAATTATTAATACCTTTGTTAGTTTATAAATTTGCAAAAAGAGTATAAAACCTTTTTTTTTAATTTAAATTGTATATAATAAAACAATACTGTTTTTTTTATATAAATATATTTATCTTCTAACATTATTATTTTCTATACAAACTCAATCAAAAAATAACTACAAGTATTACTAACTAATTACTATTATAACTAAATATTTTATTCTCAAATAAAAGCAAATATTAAAAGAATATTAGATATTAAAGAATAGCTACATGTTGTATTCCTTTTCTAAAATTTTAATTTTCAATTCGTACTCCTTTTCCATATACTCCAATTGGCGTTCCTTAATTTTGATTTCAAGATCTTTTATCTTGGATTCTTTTTCAGCAATTATTAATTGCTGTTTTAAAAGTTCGGATCGCCCGTTAGCTAGCATAAAAAATTTGTCATTTATTTGATCCTTAGGCTTTTGGACCTGTAATTTTTTGGTTGTTGACCTTTTCAAGCTGTGGGGTGTCCAATTAAAGATTTTCCTTTTTTCCTCATTCTCTGGAAAACATATTAATATTAGATCGTATAAAAAATAGGGTAGGGTGGTTAACAGTGGATCACTTTTTTACTTTCTTATACGTAGTATAAGGAAATATTGTGATGATGAAAATGTTCGACCTCGAGATCTTTGAAGATGTCCACGTTTTGAAGTCCCCTGATACCGAAAAAGTGGTTTTTAAAAAATGTCTGTGTGTCTGTGTGTCTCTCTCTCTCTCTGTGTGTGTGTGTGACCACGATAGCGGCGAAACCGCTGTAGATATCAATTCCAAATTTTGTATTTACGTGTATAATCTCCCTCTTGAGATCTGATTAGTTTTTCAGTAAAATCGGTAGACCGGAAGTAGCAGTTTACTTCAGCGAAAAAATCAAATTTTGCGAATATTTCGTCAACTACTAAGTTTAAACAAATTTATAAAGAATTCGTATATACTTAAAATTAAAATTGAGAATAATTTTATTTAAAAAGTTTTTCGAAATTCCTACCGGAAGTAGGTCTTTTACTCTTATCGAAAATCAGTTTTTTGCGAATATTTCGCAAGTCATGCTTTTTAGACAAGTACATTACTGGTATAAAAGTATTTAAAACATAATTTTCAATATCTTTTGAATAAAAAAAATTTCAAAATTCAGACCGTAAGTACCACTTTTACTCTTATCGAATAGCGATTTTTTGCAAATATGTCGTAAGTTATGCATTCTATATATATTTATTAAGAGTACAAAAGTATTTAGAACTGGATTTGCAATATTTTTTGTATATATGAAATTTCAAAATTCGGACCGGAAGTAGCACTTTTACTCTTAGCGACGAGCACTTTTTTGATAATATCTTGCAAAGTATGCATTCTATAGCGATTTATTAAGCGAATGAAAGTACCTAGAATAGGATTTTGAATAAGTTTTGTATAAAAAAATTCTTAAAATTGTATAGTTTGAAACGCTCATACGTATAAGAAAGTCGTGTGGTGGCCACACCTCATTTTTTATTTAAACTTTTATATCCGAATAAAATCGATGGAATTTTCTAATTTTTTTTCCATGGCGTCTCTTATGTACTTAGAACACGTATGAGATTACCTGGAAAGCAGTACTTTTCAGAAAAAAATGTTAAAAATACTTTCGTTAATTAATGTAAATTGATCCACTGTTTACCATAGAATAGAATAGAATAGAATAGAATTTATTCACTGTAACATATACATTTCATATACATTACAATAAAAGTCATACTCATATAAGAATAAAAAGAACTATAACAAAATCCATATATCATAAATAAATAGACAAATATACAGTGTAAAACAATCAAAACAAAGACAACATTTTAAAATTAAATAGTTTTAGTAGTTTAAGAACTCTTGCACCGAGTAGAAAGTATTTTCTAATAAAAAATTCCTAATTCTGTGAACATAATCCTTCCTGCTGAGGTTCTGCATAATATCACCATTGATTTCTATTAGTTTATTGTATATTTTTGGACCCCAGTAGTCCACATATTTCTGGGTCGTTGCTAGACGATGATATGATATTTTTAGAGAATCCTTATTTCGTGTTGGGTAGACGTGTGTGTCGCTATTTTTCGGAAATTTATTCATATTGTCATATACGTATTTTGATATGGCCAATATATACACACACGGCATGGTAAGTATTTTTTCTCTTAAAAATGAGAGTTTACAGGTTTCACCCATCTCTAAACCGCACAACGCTCTTATTCTCTTATTGCTCTCTTCTGTAGAAGGAAGATGCGCGCACTGTCACAAGACATACCCCAAACCTGTATGCCGTAACTGGCCACACTATGAAAATTAGCGAAGTATGTCATTCGCGCAGCTTCGTGATTGGCGATGGATTTTATTCTTCTTATGGTATATATTGCGGCTGTCAGCTTTGCCGCAGTGACAGACACATGCATAGACCAGCTGAGTCTGTTATCTACGTTGAGACCCAAGAACTTTATTGACTCCGTGTCCCCATCTTTGCTTGCTGTGAATTGGATTCTCTGCGTTTTTTCTTTGTTCATGTGTAAATCGTTCTCAGTGAACCATTGCTCTGTTTCATCCAGTACCATTTGGGATTTTTGTTCTCTTTCGTGTTTGTTAGGTCCCTTAACCAGTATCGATGTATCGTCGGCATACAAGACAATGCCATCTGCAGAAATAGACACATCCAAATCGTTCATATACACAATGAACAGCAAAGGTCCAAGAATTGATCCCTGTGGCACGCCTTCTCTGACAGGCACCATACCAGACTTTTGTCCTACAAATTCTACGTATTGATATCTGTTACTTAAATATGAAGCCAGGAGACTTTCACAATTTCCTCTAACACCATAATGATTCAGTTTCCCTAACAATATGGTGTGGTTAACTGTATCGAAGGCACGTGTCAAGTCGCAACATATCAGTTCTGGATCTTCTTGGTTATCCAATGCATCCAATAGGTACTTAAATATATCCATTATTCCAGTGCTTGTAGATCTATTTTTTCTGTATCCGTGTTGAGCATCGGACAGAAGCTTCCTTCCCTCTGGATAACTGACCAATCTCGCCGAGATTACATGCTCGAAAATTTTAGAGATAGCAGGCAAAATCGATATTGGTCGGTAGTTGTTTTCATCATTTATATCACCCTTCTTATGTACAGGAGTGATCCTAGCAATTTTTAGTTTACACAGTACACAGTGAATCGAGTAATGGTACATAGTGAATCAGCTGTCTAAATCACATAAAAAGCAAGATTATTTGTTTTTATTTCAAATTAAAAGATGGCTTCATATCAGAAACTTTATTATATAAGGAAGAGCAGAACAACTACATTTTAACGCATATTCAAGAACGCAAAACTAAATGAAAACTTATAATAGGATTGGCGTCTGACTGAACCACTGACTTGTGGTTTTGGAAGTAGAAACGTAACATCTTCTTCTTTGACAAATGCCGTGTCGGCTACATCTGGCATGCAAAAGAGTTGTTGTGTTTTAAGTTTTAGTCTAAGAAAAGTTACAAAATACTCCATATTGTCGTTAAGGGGCTCTAATACTTTGGCAACGTAATAAACTCTCAGCTTTTTCGTACAAAACAAAACTACAACATATTCTCCTACTTCTGCTCTGCGTGATATCGGAAGCAAAAGTTCTTTATCAGTCAAGACATATTCGCCGTCGCTATCTTCGTTTCTCTCATACCAATCACTGTCACCATCGCTTTCTTTGCATACATTTTTTTCGTTTTCACCTTCACCTTCGGAATCACTCTGCAACACTTGCCGTTTAACTTTTTTTTACTTTAGCTTCTTTTTTCCGAACAGCTGCCTGTCTAATTTTGTTTATTTCATCCTTCTCAGGGGTGTCTGTTGCAATAATGCTTCTGCCTGATCTTCTTGCTTTTCTTTTGTTGTTTCGAGGGCCAGTTTTAAGTGGAGCTCTAAACTGATCCGGAGTTATTAAATTTGTGTCAGAATTAGAAGGTCCTGCAACATCAGTGGCTAGTACCGCAGGATTGGTGTTAAGAACGGCAGATGTAGGATCGTTATCAACAGGAAGTAAAATGTCGGTAACAAATGAACTCTGGTCCAATGCAGAACATGTGGGATCTTGTCGATCTGTTACGGTACTTGGCAAAAAATCATCATTACTGAAAACATCCCTATCAAATGGCACAATACCGGTTTTTCTAAAAGCCTTTGTTTAATTTTCAATCGTCATTGATTTAACAAAAGCAATTCCAATAAATTGTCCAATATCATAAATTGAAACTGTACGGCCAGGGTTACGCAATAACCAAGAATCCATTGCATTATTATAATATGTTTTGAAGGGTCCGAAAACTCATACATCTAGTGGTTGCATTTTGTCAGACGTATGTGGATGAAAGGTTAAAATGGTAACTCCAAATTTCTTGGCCAAGTCAAGTGCTTCAATACTTAAATGTGATTCGTGATTATCTAGCAATAGGAGAGAAGGATTTGAGGAACTACTCTGAGTGTGTTTAATAAAATGATCCATGACGCTGACAAACAACACCGTGTTCATCCATCCTGAAGGGTTTGCCAAAATTAAGGAACCGGGTGGTGTTCCAATTTCCATCCTGGGATTTACCTTTTTTCTTGGATAAATGATAATGGGTGGCAAAACTTGACCCGCAGCACTTATTATACAGCACGTAGTACACAAGATTCCCTTTTCGCTACTGGTAACTTTACATAGATTTCGGTGTCCTTTTGGTGCAACGATCCGTTGAGGTTTCTGCACTGTTGAGGTGCCAGTTTCATCTAAATTGTATATGCGCGTTCCATTCGCAAACGATGGATACTTTTGTATGATTTTTTCCAGGTTGTCAAAAAATACTTTTACAGTCTCTTTATTGAACGATGTTGCCCTAGCCAAACTGCATGGTTCGGGTCTTCTAAGGCTCAAATCTGCATTACGTTCACGAAAACCGAGCCACCAATCAATTCCAGCTAACTTGTTTGTTTCCCAACTTAAAGGCACTTTAATACTATTTATTTTCGCCATTTGATAGGCCACTTAACGACAGTCTTTACTTGAAAGTCCGTAGAAAAGCAATGCACACTTTTTAAAATAGATTTTCAGAATATTTTCTTGAGCTTCCGAAAATATTCTATTGACAGAGTAGTTAGGAACTAAACGAAGATCTTTTGCCGGGTCTGTATTTTCTTGCTTTTTCTTATACCTTTGTAATGTCACAAATGGAATTTGAGTGTCTTTTGAAACTCTGCGTATACTCAATCCTCCACGAATTAATTGCAACGCATTTACCATTTGTTCCTGAGTATGTTTGCCAATTTTTCTCTCTACTTTTTTTCGCGGCATCCTGTAAAGAGATAAACTCACATTAAAACTTATAGGGTACACAATGGATCATGATCCATAGTGTACCATGCTTCATTGATCCAGTGTTGACCAGTCCGCCATGTTGTTAAAAAAGCAGTTTTCTTTAATGTTCTAAGAGTACAGCATATTTTTACAGACGTGTTTGTGTGTAAAAATACTCATTTAAACATACACACTAGATAAATTTGTTTAAAAAGTAATTCACTGGGAATACAAATGAAATGTATACTTACGTTTTTTTTTTTGGTACTCCCATTAAACAGCAAATATTCGATATCACGTGTATTCTCACCGAAACCTGCTGAGACTAATTTGACAGATAGAGGGTTGAAAAAATCGTCTTGTAACAAAATGTCGATATACTACGAGTACATCCGAGCATGACGTTGAGGCGATCCACTGTATACTGCTGATCCACTGTTAACCACCCTACCCTACAACATTTTTATTCTTCTACCTTGCAAGCACCAAACTTGAAATACTTATTATTTGACATAAAAGAATCAATATTTATATTATAAAAAAAATTTATATTCTTGACATACATTAGTTGCTTTCCATTTGCAATTGATGTGAGATGAAGTGAGTTAAGTCACTCTCCTCACCTCACAACTTTCATGCAGAGTCGTAACGTGCTAAATGGAACGGCATCCTCAGTTACATCTCACTTATCTGTCAATAGTCAGTTATACTGCCAAAAATATTTTGTATTTTTGTAAAACTGTTTTCGATTTGCTGCGTCCAAAGCCAAACCAAAGGTGTTGGAGCAATTACACCAGTTACAACATTCCATTATTAAAATTAAAAAAAATGGCGTCGAATAACGCAAGAGATTTTATTATGGTGAATATTTTAAAGCTTTTGTCTGCTTTTTGTTTATTTTCTTTTTTTAGAACTTGCTTCAGAATGAAGATTCTGATGAGAGTAATTTTCTTAGTAACTCCAGTGAAGATGAAGAGCTACTAATTTTAATTGAAGAGCAAAATGAAGATGATTCCTCCGACACATCAACAGAATTTGTGAAGCCTAGAAGAAACTTGCATCGAATAGAAAATTATATTGATGTAGTTGACAGATATGATGAAGCAGAATTCAAAGAAAATTTTCGACTGAAGAGGTCAACATGTGACTACATTATTCGTAATCAACCATTAGATTCTGTGTTAACCTGTATAAAAAACAGCTTTTCATTGCAGAAAACATAAAAGACGGCGCAGTGCTACCACGCCATCATGCAGGTAGAGAAAAGATTTCCCCAAAAAAAGCTGTGTACATGACCATATGGTACTTGGTTAATACTGAAACATTTCGACAAATATCAAATAGATTTAATATTACTATGAGTAGTGCTCATAGGATAATTTCAAAGATAATTGATTACTTTGTAATTCACAGTTCTGAGTATATTGTTTGGCCTGATGAAGAAAAAAAACAGATAAGTAGAAGAAAATTTGAAGAGAAAAAAGGAATTTATGGTGTCATAGGAGCGATCGATGGGTCCCATATTCCTATTAAAAGACCTAACTCAAGATATGCTCAAGTCTATTATAACCGAAATGGTTATTACAGTGTATTATTGCAGGCTGTTTGTGATTATAAAAAAAGATTCATAGACGTTTTTGTGGAGAAGCAGGTTCAATGCACGATGCTAGAGTGTTGAAAAAGTCTTCTATGTATGAGAAAGGCTTCAGTGGTATGATGGGAAATGATTTTTTACTTGGAGATTCGGCGTACCCATGCTTGAATTGGCTAATTTCCCCATTTAAGGATAATGGCAATCTAACGGAAAATCACAAGATTTTTAATTACAGACATGCCTCTACACGTATTGTGATTGAAAATGCATTTGGATTACTAAAGGGGCGATTTAGACGTTTAAAATTTTTTGAAAACGACGACATTTTATTTATTGTGAAATGTGTAATTGCCGCAAAAGTTCTGCACAACATTTGTATCGATTTTGATGATGACGTTGAAGCAGATGCGTTTGATGAATTTAGTGAAAATTTTGATGAATAATTGGTTACAAGCGTCAGTGGTATTCAGTTTAACCAAATTAACGACAGGAAATTTTTGAAAAAATTTTTAGTGCTTGAAACTGTATTTATATAACACATATGGAACAATATAAATAGGTATCAAAAATATTTGTATTTTTTATATACAACGCAAATACCAAAAGTATCAAAACAAAAAAACAGAAAATATATTGTAAAATAAATAATAACGGATCTCATAAACATAACAAAATTAACACTATTAGTTGGTTGTATTACTGATTCCAGCCATTTTCTCCAACGCTTTCACTTTTCTCTCTTCCAGTTCTACTTTTTTGTTAAAGGAAACTAGTTTGTCCTGTTTAAGCCTAATGTTTTCTTTCAAGTAATTTTCCAGTCTTTCTTCCCTTTTTTGTCGCTCTTCTTCTTTTTTCTTATAATATTCAGTTTTCATTTTGACATATTCCATGCTTGGATTTTTTCTACATTTTTTAGGCGGATTTTCTTGAGGGCTAGGACTACGACTAGCACAAGGGCTACTAACTG